>CAKNXH010001606.1:42649-62705 GCA_932178445.1 Andricus quercusramuli
AAAAAAAGCTTGAAGTACAGCGTGACATCATATGTGAACGCTCTCTTATAATATATTGAAAAATCCCACTTTTTGGATTTTCAGCGAAAAATCACTAAGTCTCAAAAAACACTGTGTAAAGTAGACTCAATTTTCTGTGTGTTACAAAAAAAAGAACAATGTCCTACCTATAATAGGTCATAAGTTATGATCCCTCAAATTTGACCATTTTTGCCTGTTTTTACGGGCAAAAAAGGGAGTTTTGTTTTTTCAAAAATAAGTTGTGTTTTTTTATTTGAAAAATACCTCGTTTCCTGTAAATCCCACCATAAAGTTCCTACAGAATAAATGAAAGTGATGTGGCATAGAGGCATCTGAGCGTACCGTAAAGTAGAACTGCGATATTATTTCGAAAATGTTGTCCCAAATAAGTTTATGTAATTTATTTCTCATGTATAATACGTATTTTTCTATTGACAAATAAATAAGGATGTGTCTACGTGTACCGAAATTTGGATACATATATGGGTGTGTCTACACAAAAATCCGGCTGTTCGTACCGAAATTTCGGTACAAATAGCCCTTTTTCCAGCTACCGCTATTCGTACCGAAAAAATCCGGCTATTTGTACCGAAATTTCGGTACACGGAGAAAAATTGTTCGAGAAACTTTACCAAACTCAGTTGGGTAAACTTTGGATACATGGACACTTCGATAAAGTTTCATTTCTAGTTCGGTAAAACGAAATTCGGTGATACTTAATTCACAAACATGAAAGTGGGACAAATTGATACGAATATCTTCCGAACTGTACTCTAATTAATACTCTACTTCGTAGTTGAAATTTTAGTGCATATGAATGTAAAATATATAAAACGTTAGATAGAGATTACTGAACTGTTGGGTAAAATACGGTCGAGGGCTCGGTAGAAAGTGTAAGTGGGTTTACAGAAAAGGCATGATGGAATCACGGACGCTCGAGAAACTTTAACTGACAGTTTGGTAAACCGTAAGCTTCTGTGAGTAAAAAAAGCTCTTATACTGTATACACTTACACACGCACATTAGTCAGTCACAGCCAATCAGAATATAATTCCGTCAAAATACACTCACGACACGTGAAACTACTTAACACATACAATACGCACATAAATAAACCTAATATAATACTACACATATACACTGAGAAAAATGGATTATGCGAACTGGATAATAGAATTAAAGAATAATATACCGTATAGAAAAGTATATTATCGCGTACAATCTGTAATATTTTTCTACTATATGTAGATGTTACGATGTTACCAAATATAATCACTAGATGTTAAATTCTTATAATCTTCAGGCATTAAGGCCATGTGACGGGTGGGTCACGTGACCGAATTCCTCTACCTTACCTACACTTTTTTTATTTGTCAACTTATTTTCACACGAATAGCCACATCGAGTTGAAAATTGGGGATAATAAATAAGAAGCGTTAAGAAAGGTGGCTCTGGTCCAAAATTATAATAATCATGAAAAAAAAATGTTTGTAAATTTTTTTCCCCGCTTTTTTCATGATTATTACAATTTAGTTCCAGAGCCGCCTTTCTTAGTGCTTCTTATTTATTATCCCAAAATTTCAACTGGATGTGGCTATTCGTGTCAAAATAAGTTGACAAATAAAAAAAGTGCCGGTAAGGTAGGAATCTGGTCACATGACACACTCATCACACGACCTTAAATTGTAACATCTCAAAATTTTAAATATCCAGGCGTCTGTGTAATCTCAGATAATACGTCGCACAGTGGGACCAAACTCATATTTTTTGTTCAAAAAAGTCTACAAACTTCAATTTTGCCTCGATTTGCGATTTTTTTGTTGGTCAAAGAGCACGAAACTTCAAAGAGCACCTTGGTCATAAATTTTTGAATTTTCATTTGTTTATTTATTATATGTTTACTCAAAGTATGAGAAAATCGCCAGTTTTCACCAATTTATTATTTACTCTTCAACAACGATTTGCATATAATGAAAATCATCTTAAATTAACGCAAGAGTACTCCCAGAATACAAATAAATTGATTATTGTATGTTTTAATTATTATATACAAATTAAGTTAACAAATAGCCAAATATCGTAATTTTGGTTGAAAATCATTTGTGCTTAGCTGAAAATGCTTTAAGTTGACAGATAAATGCAAATGGCGTCGCCATTTGCATTGATCTGTCACTTTCTTCCCTCGGGTTGAAAATTCGATTGTCGACCCGCTCCACAGTCATCTCAAGTCGACTTTTCGATTATCGATATGATGAAAAATTGTATGCATGACTCGGGCCGAGGCAACGATTTCACTCGTGTGATATCAGCCTTCGCTTCGCTCGGGCAGCTAACTTCACACTCGTGAAATCGTTGCCTTTCGACCCTCGTCACGCAATATACTATTCCAGGCCAAAGTGCCGAAGCTTTATGTTTATTTATTTCATTTGTTTAGAAGATTAACAATTGTTGCATTTTAATAAATGTAATTGAACCTATGTTATTTTCAAGAATATCTACATCAATTCAGATGATGAAGGAAAATGCGAAATTGAAAAACCAATAATTCCAACATTTTCCGCAAAAATGGTTTATAAATATTATAATTGTTAATGTTCTATAGAAATTGTTACTGACGATCACTCTCAAAATAATTTAAAGTATTTCCAGATAAGAAAATTTTTTATTCAACAAAAATTACAATATTTTTTAAATATATGAAAATTTCGTGATATTTGATATTCAATAATAACAATCAATAATAACAATTGCTTAATGTTAATTTTACATAGAAATAGTGACTACAAATCTCTCTCACAAAAATTTTAAGCAGTTTTGGTGCAACAAATTATTTTGCAGGCCAAAGTACCAAAGTTTTATATTTATTTATTTCATTTGTTTAAAAAATCAACAATTGTTTCATTTTCACAAATATAATTGAACATATATTATTTTTAAGAATATCTGCATCAATTCAGATGATAAAAGGAAACACGCAATTGAAAAAACCACAAATTCCAAATGTGAGCAAAAATTTTGTTATAACAATTCTAATTGTTAGTAATTTATGGATAATCTGACTAAAAATCACTCTCACAATAATTTCAAGCATTCTTAGCTGAGAACAAATGTTTTCAACCACAATATTACGATATTTGGCTATTTGTTAATTTAATTTCTTTATAATAATTAAAACATACAATAATAAAATTATTTGTATATATGTTCCAAAGAAGATTTACAATTTTGGAACAATTTACCATCATGGTAACGTTTTTCGCCGAAAATCGGTTATTTTAAACAAAAATAATAAAATTTCAAAGACGATTTACTATTTTGGAACAATTTAAGGTTATGTTAACCCTTTTTACCGGTTATCGGTTATGTTAATCAAAATTAATTTACTTTAAAAGAATATGACTTACAATTTGAAACCATTTTTTGTAAAGAATTGGCATTTTTCATAAATAAAATCATTAGATTTTTCATATTTTTATTAATCTTTAGATTTATACCAGAAATAGGTTATTTCAAATAAAAATCATTTTACTTAAAAATTAAACTTAGAATTTTGAACCACTTTAGGTTATATTAGTGTTTTTCGTCGGACATTTAGCATATATTGTATGCAAATATTATATATTAATTGTGACTTTCTTCGAGAATTTTGATGTTCACTTTTGACTTCAGGGTCAAATAAATTGAAAGTAATTGAATTGTTTCCAACGTTTAGGCACATAATGGTGGTCCTTATCAGTAAATTTGATTACATCTGCAAAAACTACATAATTTCTTGTAGGTACGCAATGCACAATATTGAAAGATTTATACTATTTGGTAAACACTGCAGTGGATACATTATATAAAATGTTATTATAATTAATAAAATTATAGACAAATTTCTGTAAAAGTAACATTTTATATAATTACAAGGATTAGAACTACAAAATTATTTAAAACATTGTTGTTTAATAATTATTCATACATTCTTTAAAGATTTTACGCTGTAGATTTGACGAAAACCTTTATTACACTCTAAGAAAAAGTCTATTAACAGTAAAATTACGTTGCTTTCAGAATGCGTCCTTTGAAATTAAGCAGATTTCTTTTGTCCATCAATAGAATTGTTTCACTGTTCAAAGACTTATCCGTTAAATGCAAAACGGAAGTAGTTTTACTAATGAACGATTTCTTCTGTCTTTGAAAAGAATTCCTTTAACTATTAGAGGATTTCATTTGTTGGCTAGCGGAGAAACTGCGCCTACGCATGAGTGAATTTTTCACTGCACGATTTATTTATTAATTGATAAATTGAGTAAGAAAACGTGTGAAATGATGTAGAAAATGGATTTATTCAAAAAATTAGGAATCCTAGATTTTGACGCGAAACCTTTGGAAGGTACGTATACTGAAAGAACAATTTTCGATCCGCATAACCTCACTTTTCATTGATTTTTACGCTTTTCACAATTGAAGTATACATTTTTTTAATGCTTTTGACAATCGAAAGTTCTTAAGACGTTCTTTGTGAAATGGTTTTTTAGAGCTTCGATTTTATATTTACATTCACCAAAGTTCGGTTTTTGTACATTTCTTGCACGTAATACCATGCAATAAGTTTTCATTTAACGTTCAGATTATTCTTTCTTTTGTCCGAAAACAGATTTTACTTCAAGATCAAAGGAAATTCTCTCATAGTTAAAGGATATCATTTGAAACGACAATCCTTTAACTATGAAAGGATTTCCTCTTATGCCAATTTTGAATGGAAAATCCTTTAATAGTGAAAGGAATCGTTTGACAGTCAATAGTCTGTTTTTAGAGTGTATACTGTGAGATAAAAAATATTTTTCAAAAATATCAAAAAAGATTTTAGAGTAGTTCATACAGCGACGTGAATTTGATGAAAACTTCTTATTCCTTGTTTTATTCAATTTCTTGCATGAAAAATTTTCAGAAATCTATTAATTCTTTGTACTGAAATATTATCTGATATTCATTTTAAAAAGGACAGCGTAATCTTCAGGGTAAGTACGTTCATCAAAACCAGTTAAAACTAAAACTGAAATCTAGTTAACTTGAAAGATAAGCTTTTTTCATATGAGTAAGCGTAATAGGTAATGCCATGGCCATTGGTCATTTTGCATGTTTGCTTGACCCATTCACCTCTGCTTCTCTAATCGTTTAGTTTTATCTCTTCAAACTCTTTATCAGAAATCAGGAGACGTAATAGTACCTAATTACTACAAGCTTTTATTCGACTTACTGTGTGGGTGCATATTAGGGTCAGAACTTGTATTCTAATTTTGATACACTTATGCACGGAGAAAAATGGATGTTTAAATGTAGATGTTCAAAGGGAAAGATTCTACCGCCTAACATGCGCATCAAGCAATGGAATTTCACGGCTATATTTTCGACATTACAATTATGGAATATAAAAAATTTTGAAACATTTCCAGATGATCAAAATTAGGTATCCTTAATTAAAATCGGATAACGAATTTTGTCTGCCTACACGGTGGAACAAGATTCTTAAGTTTGAGGTTCTATGGACTCGAACAAATTTGACGAAATGTTTGTAAATTTGAAATGAAATTTGAGTTTAAGTAACCGCACACAGATAGAATTTCAAATACTGATTACAGGTCATTCGTTCTGAGCTTACTTACCCCGCTTTTATTTTTTATTTTTCATTACAAATATTAAACATAACCTCAGCTTGCTGAATGTATCATCTGATCGATACTTTGTACCATTTATCTGTCCTTCGTTTATGTATGAACATTCATGTTTAGTTTTAAAGTTAAAAATAAGTTATCAATTAATTCCTTAAATGATCAAAACAAAGTATACTCAAATATTTACAGCCGTTATTTGAGATAATCATAAATTTCATGTAACATTTTGGATATTTCAGTTGAACACTTTGGATGTTTTACAGAAGTAACATCTGACTTTCTAATATCTGCAGATACTTACTTTGAACATCTGGATTGCTGTACTATAGTTAAACATAAAATATATTAACTTTGAACATCTAAATGCTACGTTTAAAACTTTAAACATCCATTATTCTCCGTGTGCACATATCCAATCAACTTGAAACATTGCATACATAGATAGTTCCAATGACAATACAATATTCTATAAAATTTGAGTACCCCCACACACACCCTGTGCCCCTTCCTGAATTTCCGTACTATTAGAAAACCCTAACAATATGAGTATCTATGAAAAGGTCACAGTAGAGTTCAAATTTGAGTTGACCCCCCCCCCCCATTAAATGCATGAGAGGTAAATATTTAAATATCTTTCTCATATAAATGTAATGTCCAATATTTACGCCCGATAAAGAAAATAAAAAATTCTTTTAAAGAAAATGCAATAAATTGCGGACTACTAGAAGAGTGAACGAAACGTGAAAACGTTGTGAAAACGTTAAGCCGGCACGAGCACGTACCCTGGCCCGACGGTTTTATTATATTCTTATTTTAATGAGAAGGTATTAGTTTTATGTGAAATTTGACATTGTCGGTTTTCATCAAATCTCCACGTTTTGAGACCTCCTGAGTCTGAAAAAACGATTTTTACGAAGGTGTCTGTCTGTATGTCCGTCCGTCTGTCTAAAGTATCATGTAGGCACGATGACTTTCGAAAGATTGATCAGATTTGATTGGGCTTTGGCTCACTTTTTTTGGTCTAAGAAGAAAGAACGAGTTCGTTAACCAGCTATTTCGGATGAAAATTCAAAAAATGAGCACATTTTGAAAATTTTTGAGACCACTTTTTTTAAAGATTTGAAAATTCTATTTACGGTTATTAGTAGTACGCAAAAAGAGGAACAAAATATCCTAAAGACTTTTTCTGATAAAAAAAAATTACTGGAGTTATAGCATTTTCAAAATTTAAAAAAACCGAAAATGAACATTTTAAGCCGAAAAACGAACGATATGAAAAAAAGTCAAGAAAAGAAAAACGTTGCTTTTTGAATACCTTACAATATTTCCATAACAACTTTTGGAATTTTTGAAAAAATCAAGAAATCAAATTTTGATCGCACAAAAAAATGAGAAATAAAAAATTCCATTTTTGCAACACCCACCTCAAAAGTTGACGTTTTCATCTTTCTAAATGGTGCCCAAAGGACCTTATTAAGCAGCAGGGATCCGTCCAAAACTATCGTTTCATTACGTTACATTATCCATAAAGTACCGAATCTTTTGTTTACTTTTCATTACGTTTTGACAGATTGGAATAAAATTAAAAACGAAATTGTTATAACTTGATATTTTACCTGTCTGCCTTTTAATATGTATATCAGGTGCACAAGGATTCGAATAAACTATTTTTTTCAAAATACGCGTGATTAAAAAATTTCGTTACAATTTCGGTATTTTGAATAACGTAACCCAAGTCGAGTGAATATAGTTCCGTTTTGGCAGTATGGAAACAGAACGAAAATCACGAAAGTATTTTGTTTCGTTTCGGTCGGATCCCTGTTAAGCAGACTGTGTGCGAAATCATTTTCGCGCATCCGCAGTTTGAAGATGGCTTACTTGACGCACTGGTGAAAAAGCTGCGCATGCGCACTTTCGAGATGAGGTACTTTAGCCACTGGCATAGGTAACTTTAAACACTGGTGTTGGTATCTTCTTGAAATAAATTTAGATGTAACTTGAACAAATGTTTTAATGATTGAAGTTTTGTTGTTAGGATTTCGTAGCCCCTTCCCCCCGGGCAAAAGAGAATAAACGCCAAAATTTTTTTATTAATTTTTTTCAACAATTTTTGTTCGAAAGATTTTTGTTTCAAACATTTTTGTTCACAAAATTTTTTTTCAACATTTTTTTTCACCAAATTTTTTTTCAAAAATATTTTTGCACAAAATTTGTTCCCAGAACATTTTTTCAAATTTTTTTCAAACATTAACATTTTTTTTTTTTTAAATGTCTTACTCCACTCTATGCAATATAAAATAAGTATTTTTCATTGCCATCTCCTAACAACTTTTTCGGGCAAGCGTTGCAAAAAATAGCGTGTTGTACACGTGCGCGTAGGTGATTGGTAACTCGTGTAATTGCATAATTTGCCTGTGGCTTATGCTACAAAATTCAAACTCGCACACAGTCACCTATTTTGCGCACTTGTATCACAAATAACTATTTGGAATGGAAGCTTCTAATGTGTCCCCTAAGGGTTTACATTGTTCTTGTATCTCTTCCCTATTCCTTCACCCCCCCCCACACACTTACTTAGTGGTGGGAGGGGAACCTACAGTTTAAGGTGGGTTCCGAACCACCAAGAGAAACAGCCTTAAGTACTTAGAGAACCTTTTTCTCTAGAGGTACCGGTCCCACGACTCTCCGGACATGAACAACTCCCTTGCTAGGCAAGTGTTCACCGCATGGGCCACCGAGGCTCTTTCAGAGTGCGAGGCGGAAATCGAACCCGCAAGCCGACGGAGTGGGTCCAAAGCCTATGCCTTAAATCCCACGACCATCGTCCCACTTCACAAATAACTATTTTCCAACAATGTTTTTTTCAACAATTTTTTTCACAAAAATTTTGTTCACAAATTTTTTTTTTCCACAAAATTTTTTTTTACACATTTTTTTGCACCAAATTTATTTTTTAAATAATCAAAAAAAATTTGTTTTCCAAAATTTTTCTTTCATTTCTCTTTTTGGAAAAATGTCTTCACTCCACTCTATGCAATATAAAATTGCTATTTTTCGTTACCTCTTAACAACTTTTTCGGACGGCCGTTGCAAAAAATAGCGTAGGTGATTGGATATGCAAGATACGACAAAAGATGATTCGACCAAAGTTATGCACCTAAAAAAGATCTACAAATTTGTTAGTATTCACTTTTTCATATGACGAGTAGTTTTTATTTTATTCGTAAACAACAGTATTGAAAATAGAAAATTTTAATTTTTAGACGAATAACACAAGCTACGAAAAACATGACAAAGACAAAATTTGTTCATCTAAAGAAGAGATACAAATTTGTTATAAATCATGTTTTGATAGGATGCGTGGTTTTTGTTTTATTCGTGAAAATGACATTGACAGTCAAAAAATCAAATTTTTGGAAAAACAATGCAAAGTACGAAAACAGACAAATCAACAAAAATTGTGCATTCTAAAAAGACTCACAAACTTGTAATCAATTTTTGTTGTAAGAATATATTCAAAATTAAAAAAATTAACTTTTTTGTAAAACGGACAAGCTAAAATAACATTTTAATTAATAAAATTTGTCGCCTAAATTATATCATTATTCTTCATTTGAAATCAAATACAAATTTCGTAATTTGTATGTGGAGAACATATAACATGAAGCACAAAGTGCGCGATCAGTGTATTTCGAAGCGCGAAGCGCGACGACCAAATCGCGCGCCGTAAGTGCGCTTAAACTTTCGAGTGAAGCCAGCCGCGCGCGATTTTATATATTTTTTTAATTCATTATAATAAAGGCTTGTTTCTAAATTGATTTATTTTCTGCTTTTTAGTCTTTTGCAAATGTACAATCTTTATTGTTTTCTTTCCACTTAATTTCGAGCATTCTAATTCCTCAATTCGAACTCCGTCCAGAAAGACGAGGAGGGGGGGGGCTCAAATTTGAACTTCACTTTCCAACATATAAACCAAGGTATAAACTCAAAACTACATGTGCATGCAAAGTTGATATCCCTCCCCCTACACCGCGTTCCCTGAATTTACATGCTGTTAGAACACGCCAACAATATGGGTTTCTATGAAAAGGCCTTGGAGAGTTAGAGTTAAAATTTGAGTTGACCCCGCCCCACTTAGCGGTGTGAAGTTGACCCCCCCAAATAAAAAAATATGCCCGCCTCGCGGGCACATTCTCATTGCGCGCTATGCGCGCGGCTCGCAGGTTTGAGCGCGCCCCGGGCGCGCGACTGTTGGTTCTCGCGCTTCGCGCTTGAGAATGTATTCATCTGGCGCTTCGCGCTCGATAATGTATTTACCACGCGCTACGCGCTCGGTCTTTATATTTCCCACAGATTTGTGCACAGACCTTCTGAAACTAAAGGTCAAAGCGTGAACAACTGTAATTTCATGGTTGTGAATTCTCTTTTGTTGAAGCTCCTTCGGCTTTAACGAACACATTCTTATCACGTACCTCGTGCTTCGCACTCGATTTTGTCCAAAATGTGAACTTTTCTACATTATGTTCAATACTATTATATCTAATGTACATTATATTTATTTCTGTACCTCGATCTGGTACTATGAAGAGGGTTCTCAAAGCACCTACGGCCTTGACGATTACATTCTCATTGCGATACTCGCTCTTCGCGCTAATACAGACGATTGCTTTTGAAAAATAATACCATGTGAAAACTAGTGAAAATTCTGATTAAAATTTTTTAATCTACCAGAAAATTTATTTTTCTACCTTTTGAAAGTTTTCAAAATTTTGAAAAGTATGCAACTTTTCTAATTTTCATCGAAATAAAAAATTTCATTTTAATAATTTTCAAGTCTTTCACCCATATGTAAGAAACTGTCACAAACATTTCTGAAACTGCAAAAAAAAGTTTTTTTTTTCAAATTTTGAAAAATTTTTAAAATTTTTAATTTTGGTTGGAAAAATCTGGTTAACGAACTTAACCTTCATTCTGAGACCCTTAAAAAGTTTACCAAAGGCTGACTCGATTGGACAAATCCTTCAAAAGTTAGCGTGACTACAACATTCAGGTAACCATACAGACATACATACAGACAGACAGACACCGACAAAATTTTATGATTTTCGGACTCTGGGAATGCCGGAACATAAAGATCCGTTAAAAACCAGAGATCGAAAATTTGGACGAATACAATACACTCTCATGAATGAGAATGTAAAAATTGACAATTTTATGTCGTCAATTGTCTGGTGGAACGATTGACGACATAACATTTTCAATTGTGGGGGGGGGGGGGCGGCGATTCACACCGCTGCCCCACTTGCCCTTCTAGACAGAGCTCGAATTGAGGAATTGACTGCTCGAACAATAAAGATTGTATATTTGTAAAATGCTGGAAAGCAGTAAATAAAACATTTAAATTTGTTCAATTTTAGAAACAAAGCCTTTATTATAATGTATTTAAAAAAATATGCCCGCTTCGCGGGCACATTCTCATTGCGCGCGGCTCGCTTCGCTCGCAAGTTTGAGCGCGCCAAGGGCGCGCGACTGTTGGTTCTCGCGCTTCGCGCTCGATAACGTATTTACCTCGCGCTACGCGCTCGGTCTTTATATTTCCACACATTTGTACACAGACCTTTTGAAATTAAAGGTCAAAGCATGAACAACTGTAATTTCATCGTTGTGAATTCTCTTTTGTTGAAGCTCCTTCGGCTTTAACGAACACATTCTTATCACGTATCTCGTGCTTCGCACTCGATTTTGTCCAAAATGTGAGGTTTTCTATATTATGTTCAATACTATTATATCTAATGTACATTATATTTATTTCTGTACCTCGATCTGGTACTATGAAGAGGGTTCTCAAAGCACCTACGGCCTTGACGATTACATTCTCATAGCGATACTCGCTGTTCGCGCTCAGCAGCTAGAGGCTATACAGAAGATTGCTTTCGAAAAATAAAACCATGTGAAAACTAGTGAAAATTCTGATTAAAATTTTTCAATCTACCAGAAAATTTATTTTTCTACTTTTTGAAAGTTTTCAAAATTTTGAAAAGTATATAACTTTTCTAATTTCCATCGAAATTAAAAATTTCATTGAGATAATTTTCAATTCTTTCACCCATCTGTAAGAAACTTTCACAAAAATTTCTGAAACTGCAAAAAAATTTTTTTTCAAATTTTGAAATTGTTCTAAAATTTTTAATTTTGGTTGGAAATATCTGGTTAACGAACTTAACCTTCATTTCAAGACCCTTAAAAAGTTTACCAAAGGCTGACTCGATTGGACGAATCCTTCAAAAGTTAGCGTGGCGACAACATTCAGGTAACCATACAGACAGACAGACATACAGACAGACAGACACCGACAAAATTTTATGATTTTCGGACTCTGGGAGTGCCGGAACATAAAGATCCGTTAAAAACCAGAGATCGAAAATTTGGACGAATACAATACAGTCTCATGAATGAGAATGTAAAAAAGAAATAATGCCCTCTACTGAAAAGGGTGCTTAAAATACTAATAATGTGACTAAAACTGATAACGTAAGGCGTAAGACGTGAATATTAAAAACTACATATATTTATATGAGAAAGACATTTTAATATTTAGCTTCTTTTTGAAATTTCTTTAATGATATATTTTTAACCTAAAATTAAATGATAAAATATGATGAACTACAGGAACTGGGTTTCCATAAAATGATGGTTGCTAAAATTTGAAGAAGACAAAAATGAGACATTGAAACCCGTTACTTGTTTATTTAATGAATGGTTTAGTTCTATTTTGTCATGGGTTCCTGGAACCTAGTTATGCTTTTGTTAGAATCGATGTGTCTCCGTGCCGAATCGTCTTTCGACTTGATGATGACGCAAAGAATTTTATATCATAACCGAAGTGTTGTATCAAGCGTTTTCTTTGTCTTCAAAAAGCGTGTCACATAAACCTAAGACTGACTTTTCCTTCACATGTTCCTTTTTCTACTCTGCGAAGGTTCATCCGCAACATCACGTGCTTTATAAACAAAATTATTACTTTAACGTGCAAATCTGTGCCTGCTCGTGTGTGACACGTGGGTCAAAACGTGAATTCCTTCCTCCTCCTTACTCAATTTGATTTTAATATGTAGTCTTTTTTTCTTTTTGCATTTGAGCAAAGTGCAAGTCAAATTTTGACTTTTGTCAGTATAATGTTGACCTTGCAAAGCTCGATTCACGCAACGTGTGTCTACTGATGCGAAAATAGAATTACTTTCATTTCAGCTTGTGCTTTTAACCAACGAATTTTATAAATAGAAACGTGGTATGGTATGGAGGATCTGTTCTTTTTCTAGCCATGCCATTGCCAAAGGTATATGTACACAACTAATCTTATCTTTCCATTGAAAACTCTTGAATACTAGCTAAATAAGAATTGTATTCTAATTACGAGGTTAACGTTGATCGATGATCGAAATCAATTAGTTGTATGATCAACTGTTCTCCAGAAAACGCTGTTTGTTTTTTTCTTCAATTTAATCAACTCGAACATACTAGAATTAAATTAGAATTAATATTGGACATAGTTGAATTAAAACTCTGCAAACGGCTGTGATCAACCTGTGGGTTTACCACCAGGAATGTTGACGTACACCTGAATTTAAGAATTTAAACTATTTAAAAGATCTCAAAAGAATCCAAGTGAATTAAAAAAAATATGAATTCAAGTGGGGTTTAAGTGAATTTAGAAGAATTTAAGTAATTTCGACTGATTCAAGTGGAATTGGGCTAAATTCAAGTAAATTCAAAAGAATTGAAGAATAAATAAAATTAATTCAATTGGAATTGAAGATCTCAATAAACGCATACGGTTGAACGTTCAAAATGGGTAGAAAGGTTTAGTTTTAAATACGTTTTATATTACCAGAATTATTTTAACGTTCTAACGTGATGATTAACCTAACGTTAATTATGAGAGTTTATAAAACGTTCAACTCACAGACACCCCCACGTTTCCTCAAACGTTTCCTAAGAACAGACTTTCTTCGTTCTTTTTAATTATATAAAACACGTCACGTCAAATTCGCGGTCATTCTGACATTTTAAAAACTTTCCGCAACGTTGCTTGCAAATGTTAATTCGACCGTCTGTGTTTATCGGGTGTATTCTGAAGAATTAAATTTGATTCAAAGAACAAAAATAATTTGTTATTAATTTATTGGCTTCTTGTGAATTTAGAAGTATTGAAAGTATTCAAAAGAATTCAGAAGCAGGTGTCCACCTGAATTCAGTAGTGGTTAAAACCTTCGAAATCAACACTAATATTTACCAGTGGATTAAAATTGTCCATAAAAGATAACGGTAGACAAGCTGAAATTAAATTGTTAACCAGTTAATCATGCTTATATGATAATTTGTATGTTAGTTTAATAGAAAATTTTCCAGTCCCATAAATCAGTTTCATCTGATTACAGTCTGAATATAAAGTAAGAAATAGAAAACAACAAAATTATTTTAAAGAAAATGCGATCAATTGCGGACTACTAGAAAAGTCTGAACGAAACGTCGTGAAAACGTTCAGCCGGCACGAGCACGTGACCTAGCAACGAGCACATGTTCGCTCCCACCAGTCGAAATTCATCAGCCAACCAGAACTTGAGAACACAAGAAACACTTCCCGCCTCTTAAAACCACCTATCAAAGTTGCCTTTTATAAGAAAACCGCAATCGATAAGCCGGTAAAGTTCAATGCGCATACCATATGAGAGTGGAATGAAAGGGAAAGGGCAAGGTGAAAGTCAAGGTCCCAAGGACGCTTTGTTGCGGCACATTCTGCCCGAGTGACAATGAGTCAATTTTCAAAAAGCTCTATGACCCAGAATTTGCCAGAATGATGCAATGAACCATGAGAGAGGTGAAACACCTAAAAATTAAATGTATGCATGCATCTTCAAGATCAGAGGTCGATTCTTTTTTCTTAAAGATGGTATTTTGCGAGATCAGTTCAACAAAAAACCAGAGCAAATGCAAGTGAAACTCGATGGGGAAGGTGCTTGGGGAAAAAAGAAATGAGAAAAGATCGGCGCCAGACAAGCCGACATCGTGTGCAGTATTACCGAGCAGCGGAAAGATGGAACTTTCCAGAAGCCGCGTAAAGTGTGAGCGAGTGAGAGAAGAAAAGCATCGAATTATATATGTGCGCGGGAGGAGACGAGAACCGGCATTTCGCGGAGGAACGGATAATTGAAAACCAAAAAGTGACTTCTAGAAGGACTAAAATTATAACGATAATTGTGGAGATGATTTGTTGAAAATTGATCTCATGACACACTAAATCCCAAAGTATAAATTTTTTAATTGTTATTTGTTTGATACCCAGAGATAAGTACTTTGGATGCATTGAAACTTCTTATCAATACCGCGTAATAAAGGAATAAAATGAAAAGCTTGAAAAGGACTAGAAGAATTTTAATATTTAAGATGTATCCTCTACTCGATAACAAGTGATCTATGTTCTATGGGTCTACGTTCTATCTTACCTTCGATTTTGAAAAAGGCATCACACAGAGGGGCCATGGCTGCATTATCTGTCTTCTCTGAGAGGATGACATTGTGCTAGTGTTGACTCTTATCACCACTTGAACTTCCTTACTCTTTTGGAACTACGTATCTGGTATCAAAGCCCCTTTTGTTCTTGGCAATGAACCTTCGCAGTAATTTTATGGATTAGTGGTGTCTGCTGGCTGCTTAAAGTTATGCAAACACCGGCACGTTACACGTGGCTGTGTTTTGACAGCGGAGCTACGAGTGCGTAGAATCTTTGCCTAATGTTAGGCGAATGATACGCGCCGCCTACTGGCGTCTGCAGGAGGCGTACTTTCTACCGGATAATTTTTAATCCTGGATCCTTATGAATCTTCAGAGTCTTAATATTATGTCCTTAATGTTAATTCCTAAGAATATAAAACAACAATCCAGTGATCTTCACAATACTGTCAACTCGTTAGAAGCGTCCAATACCCGATACTTGTTGAACACTTTATCGATACTGTTACGCAATTGATCGCGAGAGTGGAATTTCCTAATTTGTAAAACTTTTCCACGACACTCGTGGTTCCTAGTGCTTACCGATCGCGCGACATGAAAAATACATTGCGCTTTGTGTGTTTGCTAAGTTTGCTAATCAGATCGGGGTTTGTCTTTTATATATACGCTGTTGAGATCTGAAGCACCGCCTCCTGGCGAATTGAGTGGAAGGGGAACCTCGCGGTTAGTTGCGCGAATTACACAGATTGAGGAGACCGAGCCCAAGAGGCTCGGTTCTTTTCACTGCCGGTCTAAATGTTCATGAGGAAGGTGTGTCTCCAGCCAATACCGATACCATGTGTTCAGATCACTGACGAAAGGATCTCGACCAGTTACAACTGCTAATTCCGAGATTCTCTTATTTATTTATTTACTCTTCCCAACTGCTTCTTAGTGTCTTCCATCGCGAAGCTGGTTTCAATTGTCTATAAGCAGTTTCCATTGAGAAATTGATTTCAAGGAGTAAACTTGTTCCTGGCTGTGGAGTTGCGCCATTCGCTAAGAATCAGTCCTTCAGATGAGTTTTTGACTTTTAGTTTTACTCTGAAACTTTTGACTCGAAGGAGAAATTCTGGCTAGATTTGTTGTTAATCTCCATAAAAATGAATATGATTAGGTTCAATTATGGTTAATACAAGAAATTCAGCAGACTATCTACTTCAATAGAGCATAAGATATAAATTACTTTGGTCTTCAGTTAGATTAATTGCTTTATCTAGTGGAAGTCGTTGATGGTCCTATCTTTAATTTAGAAAGAATGTTACATCTATTCCAAAACGCAAGTTCTTTAGAGCATTTTTTTTGCAGAGGAATTGTTTTATTTTGGGTTTGGACAGGTGCAATTCATTTGGAGGGTTCATATCAAGGGGATTTAGATTCAAAATCAATGGATGAAAACATAGAAGGTATTTTTGATCATTTTTGGCAGGTTCATCTGATACTTCAGTTGGATAGTCTCTTCCTTGTGGAACATTCGAGATTATCGATGCTACTCTAGGAGCCTTTCTTTCTCTCTCCGCTGCTCCTGTGTCTTTTTATTTTCTTTTGTTGCATTGAAAGAAATGCCCAACTGTTTCTCAGCTGAGCAGTCTACAGTCTACAACTCTACACTCTTGGATCATGAGTCTACACTGTACAGTCTACAGTGATGGTCCGACAGGTTCCGAACTTCAAATTCTTCAGCCGGGATCGTGGCGGACTTTTTAATGATCTTGTCTCTATTCGGAACTATATATTCAAACGCGCAACAGATTTAGATTAAAATAACTTGAAGACAATATTTTTTAATTCCAGGTAATACGAATAAGTAGTTTTCTCATTATACCGAGTTTTATAAAAATTGTTTGTAATGTCCTCTAAAAAATAGATGGTCCCAAAACTCACAGTTTCGAGATTTTCATTGTTCTTGGCTTTCCGCAATGCTTATTGGTCACAAAGTATTATACTCAGTTCAAACGATGAGTAATAGTGTAGTTACATTAATTTTTCTTTTCAATTTTTAAATCAAATTCAAATTAATGTCAATTATCAGGCACGAAAAAAATAAGCTGTCTATTGATACCAGCAGATTACTTCACTCGCTGACAAAACATAACTAAAATAAATAATTGTATTTTTATTTGAGCCAGCTTCACACTTTATAACATGGATATTCCGTTTTACTCAAGTTTATGAAAAAGAAAAATTTTTTTCTATACTTTAAGACAGCATCGTTGTCAAACTTAAGACAATCGCGATAAATTAATTTTCGAAACTATCTTAATAGTAGAGCGAATCAGATTCTGATGTGATATGCGTATATGATATATGTCAGTGCACTTTTTTCTGTGGGGTCAAGGAATCTTTTCCGTTCTTGCATCAATTTTGAATTATGTTAATGAAAAAAACTATAAAAAACCGATTTTTCAAATATTATAAATGATCATAACTTCCTTACTCTTGAATAGAATTTATTAATATTATATGTCAACTGATTCTTCTGGAATCAACGAATCTTTTCTATTCTTGCATCAGCTTTAAATTATGTGAATAAGAAAATGTTTAAAATGAAAATCGAGTTTTTTTAATAATATAAATGACCGTAACTTTCTTACTCTTTAATAAAATGTATTATTATTGAGCAATTCCATGTCAAATCATCTGAAAAAATGCATCTGTTGTTATTAATTTTTATGAAAATTCTAGTAATCGTTCTCTTATAGGTGTTAAGAGATAACCGTAAAATAACTTTTTAAAAACTCAAAAAACTTAGAAGATATTCAAAATTGAAAATTTGGTCCTTTTTTTTAACATTCATGACTTAGCTGATTTTAATTATATAAAGATGGTTTTTTAATTATTCATAATACGCAGTCTTGAAAAAAATATAATTTGAAAAAAAAAATCAGAAACTTTTCGGATTTTTCAAAAACAAATTTTTAAACTGATTTTTTGAGAAATGTCTATTTTTGATTTTCTTAATTTTTTTTATAGATAGCTCATATTGTCCTTTGAAAGCCTTATAAATATAAAAATGGGATCTCTCTTAGTATTCGAGAAATAATCAAGAACGTACGCCGTGGCATGGCGTGCCCAGCGTCCGAGAGTCTGAACTCTGAAGTTCGTGCATACGAGTATAATATTCGTCTATTGTTCAAGTGGTTTTTCACATCGTGTGCATTGTCTCGGAGTAAGTTTTTTATTATTTCTCGAAAAATAAAGGATATCCCACTTCTATATTTACAGGACTTTGAGAGCACGTTGTAAGCTAATTGTACAAAAATTGAAAGAAAGTAAAAAATGGATTTTTCTTTAATTCAGTTTAAAAATTTGTTTTTGAAAAATCAAAGAAGTCTTTGAAATTTTTTTTTCAACAAATATTTCATTAAAACTGTGTCTTATTAAGAATATATTGAAAAAATATACCTTAATAGCACTCAAGTCACCAAAGTTATGGAAGTTGAACAAAAAGGACCGAAATTTTCAATTTTGAATATCTCCGCAGTTTTTTGAATTTTTCAAACAAATTTTTAATGTTTTTTTCTTAACACCTAAAAGAACGGATACTAGAATTTTCATCAAAATTATTATCAATAGATGAAATTCTTCAGATTATTTGACATGAAATTACTCTATTATAGGTCAAACAATTCGTCTCGGCAGTCAAGGAGTCTTTTATATTCTTGCATCAACTTGGTATTATGTCAATGAAAAAAGTTTGACTATACAAAAAACTCAGTGTAAGAATATTTCAATATGCTAAAGAAAGGTAATAAATATTTTTAGAAAACCTTCGATCAGCTTTGAAATATTAGTGGTGAAAATGAGTCCTCCAAATTTATTTGACCATCTTCAAGTTATCGTGTTCACGAAAAAGTGTGACACACACACACATACACACACCCGAATATTTTAGAAAATTGTATAAGGCGCATTATTAGTGCAATTGTTAAAGGGATTCAAATATTTTTAAAGGTGTTACTATTAAAAAGCTTTCTCTAAGAGGAAGCAAAAAAGGTAGACATTTTTTTAAAATGTTATAAATAGACAAGGATCTTTGATGAATATCTTTAATCACTGCCCTGTAGTGATATGAATCGGCATACATTTATATGGATGTTATACTTTCTAAATTAATGCACACGGGGAAAAAAAGTTTATTAAACTTTCTTGAACTATTTCCAGAATCGGGGATGAGAGCGAACCTTGAAAAAAAATTTTATATTCTGTATAACTTTCAGGATTTAATGTAGAACAAATCTGGAATAACTCTACAAGAATTCTGTAAACTTTATATTGAACTCCAATTAAAGAAGTTAAATAAAATATATAAAGAAATTCATGAAAAAATGCTGAAAACTTTCGTAGAAATCACAATTGAGGTATTGAAAGTTTGTGATCACAACATTATAAGGTGTAAATACCTCAATTCAGTCAAATGTATAGAAAAATTCTTTAAACAATGTTGAAAAATCTCATAGAAATTCGATTCGAAGTATTGAGTGTTTGTGAACCAAATTTAATATAAGATCTACAGACTTAAGTTCTTTAAAATGTTGCTGCGCAGTCGCTACTGTGCGCATGCAGCGACTTTTCCGCATCGCTCCCGCGTGAAAAAAAAAGAATCCAAGTCTTAGAGAACATTAGCCCACGTTGAAAATTAAAATGCAACAGGCATTTTTGCAAGTATTTTACGAGAACTTTTTTAAAGTCGACTCACCATCGGTAGTTATTTTGACTATCGACGCAATTGAAATTTTTAAAAATTTCTCGTAGAATACGTGCTAAGCGACCTGGTACGCGTTCCGGTGCATCCTGATCGTCGACTCACCATTGGTAGTTATTTT
>CAKNXH010001606.1:62715-75115 GCA_932178445.1 Andricus quercusramuli
TGATCGTCGACTCACCATTGGTAGTTATTTTGGCTATTGACACAATTGTAATTTAAACAAATTCTCGCAGAATATTGCTAAACGACCTGGTGCACGTTCCGGTGCATCCTGATCGTCGACTCACCATTGATAGTTATTTTGGCTATTGATACAATTTAGATTCTAAAACAGTACTCGGAAATGACGTCTTGAACGACCTGGTGCACGTTCCGGTGCACACGGGTAGTGGACTTGCCATTTAGAGATGTGTCGGTTATTCGAAAACTTGAGATTTTAATTTTCAACGTTAAAAATTGAAACAGATTCAACTTTTCCCATGTCATATCGATGTCATTATTTAATCGATTCAAAAAATATTGAATTAGAAATTCAACTTTCAAAATTATTTTCAATGCAAGCCTTTAATTTTATATTACTTATATAAACTTATTCTATATAGCTATCTAACATCTTATTAATCTTGAACGTACTACAACTTATGACCAAAAAAGAATTTGCGATTACAAAATTTTTCGAAATTTAAAATTTCCATAATTTTTAAAATGGCAAAGATCCCAAAATTTGTGATTTCCTAAATTTTAAACTAAGTTTTCGAAACATGATATTCTTGAAATGACTGACATTATAAATATAAAACTCCAGAAATTAAAAATTCCCGAAATTATTAAACTAGAATTTTCAAATCACAAAAATTTGTCACACAGCCCTGCACAGCTACAGCTTATATTTTAGATTTTTTTTTTATACTACAAGTTATGTTAGCTGCGAGGCTTTGTTAGGAGCTCCGAATGCGTAGGTAGGGGGTTTGAACCCACAGCGAATAAGAATTTTAATAGATCGATAGAATCTGTGGAATTCTGTGTAAAAAAAATGCAATGTGATGGGATATATGCTAATACACAAAATATTCAAAATATTCTACAAATCATCAAATTATTTAAAACCCTAATTTTTCCTTTCAATGCGGAATCGCTTGTATTAGTACTTCTCAAATCCAAAGAAAAAGACACCAATTAAAAACAATTTGTCGCGGAAGCTAAATTGTTACATATAAGATGTTTGTTATAGGTATTGATTTCATTACTTTCCTATCAAATTATTTTTGGAAATCAATGTTTGGAATGCTTTTTATCTAGAGATCCGATCTGGCAAATGTTACAAAATGTTTGCATTAATACGCTTTATTTTACTATCTGGTATACATAATTTTGTATCTCTTTCTGTACATTGAGAGAAACATGCAACGGAAATGTTTTGCGATCGTTCAGTTTATTATTGATCCTAAGCTGGAAGGCTATCTTTATTGCAGACATATATTCTCCAGGAGTAGCTTTATCAGATACCTGTGCACGTGGAGATATACACTCTATACATATCCTCATAATTTTTTTTTTAAATCTCCGAAAACTATTCTTTCATCATTGCTGCAGATATCGGTGTAGAAAAGTCGCTCAAACCAAGCTGGGTCCTGACCAGGTTGCTCAAATGCTCACGTACAAGGTGGAACACAACTATATCATGAAGTTTAGGGTATTTTCTCTCTCAACGTGTTTATTTTAGCAGCAGGATGAAAAATCAATTGGAGAAGTCAACAAATGAAACAATTTATATTTGTATTAAAAATGTTAAAATTTAAAAAAAAGTCGAATTTTCATTATATTTTCATTCTAGTTTTTTGTCTGAACTTGTTCATTTTAACACCAAAATAAATAAAAATCTGTCTGGAGTAGCTACCACATTTAAAAAACTATATTTTTGCAACCAAAAGAGACTATAGTTAAATCGCGAAAGTTTCGAGGAGAGTCCCTTTACAAGATGATGTAGAGAAGCCCCAAGTTTTTTTCACCTTAAAATTGGCAACTATAGTTGTCAAGTAATGTATACATTAGGAGTTGTGAATGTGGTCGTAAATAGCAATTTAATAGTCAGCATAGTTGTCAACTGTTGTTTGCAGCGTTTTTATCCAATTTCGATATAAAAAAGCTTTAGGTTTTACTGTTTACTCCAAAAAATTGAAAGAAAAAAAAACACATCTTAAAGTAATGACTAATTAATGAATATCGTTTAACTTTTTCCAAAGAATTATAATTCACAGTAGCGTTGAGCGGGGCAGGACCAACCAGCGGGGCCAGAGCCACTTTACAAATAACGTTGCCTTCCCTTGATAATTAAAATTCTTCTTTCTATCAAACAATCGATTTTATTGGAGAACACGAGAACTCTAGATCAATCTAAAACATCTATACATAACACCTACATACCCATCCACCCTATACCCATATACCGATCAACCTCATACCTATATACCTATTTCACTACTTTCCAACCGAACAAGTCACGCCTACCCCGGAAGGGAAAAGGCTTAATGGTATAATAATAATGGTGCTATAAACATGAATCTTAAAATTTTACTTTGTAAAAGAAAAATTATGCAGAAAACCATTTTTACAACTAAAGAATGGAAGATTCTAGGCAGGATTCCTTTGCAACATTAATTGAAATAAATACAGCGTGAAAATTTGATCTACTGACAGATAAAATATTATATTGTGCAGTAATTATAAAAGTTAGACTTAATTTTAGTCCAAAATAGATTTAATTTAGAAAATAGTTGAGGCTTCACTATTGGTACAAGAGCAAACAGATATCTACGCTTGTAGTCCAGAATGTTCAGGAATAAGAAGTCATACCACATGTGGTATGGTCATGGTATGATCGTGGTAGCAAATATTATAATTTTTAAAAAAGGACCTTTTTCTCCTTGCCGCATATGTTCAACGGTAATTGTCCAGTTCATAAAATACCAAAGAATCAAACCATAAAATTTTCATATCCTAAAATATTTCTATTTCATAAAAAAAAACTGATGTCGGTCTTCCCTCAACCTACTATTGATGTCCCCACTTGGGGCTTAGTGTGTATAAAATATTATTAAGAGTTTTATAAATATAATTAAAGATTCGAAACTTTAAGACATATTAGTAGAATTTTATTATAATACTATTTTATGAATACTATTATTTTTTATTATTATTATACCATTAAGGGGTAACACCACTCTAGGATTTTCAAAAAATCGATTATTTTTTTCTTGGCTTAAAATGTACTTCAGGGGCTTAAAAACTAAGTGCACTTGGTCCTACGGCAAAAAAAAATTGTTAACAGGTCGAAATCTTGATTTCAATGAAGCGTCTCGAAGCGTGTATACTGAGCGCTCCAGTGGTGCACTTGGATCCAACGCTTTTATATTTCTTTTACCTGTCGAAATGTTAAGTGGGACGGTTATTAGGGTTCCTCAGGTGTCAACTAGGGTGCGCTGATTTCTATTACAAATAGTATAGGTGTGTCTGTGAATCAGTGAACGCTGCCAAGATTCATGGATTTTTCTGTTAGTAAAACTTTAAACGCGCTTTTCTCGAAATCACTTTTTTCAAACTGACTGGAAACATTGCTTTAAGGCCGTTACACATATCAGTCTGACATTTTCACAGCAGCTTTACAATTACATTCTTTATGGAACTACGTAGGGTTTTTTTGATTTAATATCAACTTTTTTTTGTAAACAATTTCGTACTTATTTTTTGGCCGAGAATCGAAACTTTTTTTCAAAAGTGCACCATTTCTACAAAATTTTGTAAAAAAAATCCTACGTAGTTCACAAGCTAATGACATATAGTTCTTAAATATTCTTGGTTTTTTGTTCCACCTCGCAAATTGAAGGAAAAATGTTTGCGGTCGCACAATCCGTTTTTAAAATGCAGCATACAAAACTTTCCTAATCGCCGCCATTTTGTATTTTTTGTCGATGAAATTTTTTTTTCTGTACTTGAATACATGCTGGTAGATAGGTATTTAGGTGTAAGGTATATATATATATTTTAGATTGATCTAGAATTCTCGTGTTATTTATTTAAATGACACGTTTGTTCCACAACACTGCTCCGACCCAGGCTGCTGATCAATCTCTCTAGCGATCACCCCAAGTGAAGAGCCTCACAAAATTGTTATTTGTGGTTCCCCAATTGGGCCCAATAGTATCCAAGGTCTTTGTTTCAGGCGTCATTCATTATTTAATTTAAAAAAAAAAAGCTTGCGAGTAGGAAAGAAAGTTTTCTGTGCATTTATTGACCTTGAAAAAGCATTCGACACGGTAAATAGAAGTAAACTTTGGGAAGTCCTTAAAGAGTATGGAGTGAATGGAGGACTCCTAAAAGCAATAAAAACAATATATACGGGTAGTAAAGCAAGTGTAAGGGTAAATGGGAAACTGAGTGACTGGTTCGATATTATGCAAGGCGTGAAACAAGGATGCGTTATGTCCTCGTGGCTATTTATCATATTCATGGATAAGTGTCTAAGAACTGCCCTCTTCGACGAAAAAGGTATAGATCTCGAAATCGTCAAGGTACGTGGGTTGGCTTTCGCAGATGACAAGATTGTTATGGCAGAATCAGTCGAAGACTTGCAAAGAATGTTGAATAAACTTAATACAAGCATGAAGAATATGGACCTCAAAATTAACGTGAATAAAACGAAAGTCATGGTGTTTGAGGGAAAAAGTGAGAAAACAATATGCAACATTGTCCTAAATGATGTAAGATTAGAACAAGTTGACAAGTACGTATATCTAGGTAGTCTATTCACTAGCGACGGAAAAATAGATGGGGAATTAGATAGGCGCATAAATAAGGGTAAGCAGGTTATCGGTAGAGCAGGGTCCATCCTCACAAATAAAAACATATCAAAAAAAGCTAAAATGGCCATACATAATTCCATATTCGTACCAACTGTACTATACGGTAGCGAGGCATGGACCTGTCAAGAAAAGGACAGGAGTAAAATCAACGCGATCGGCATGAAACCTCTGCGCATAATATGCGGAAAAACACTGATGGACAAAGTCCGAAACGAGATAATCCTCAAAGAATGTGGTACAGGAGAGACGCTAGTTGACATATGGGAAAGAAATCAGTTAAGATGGTTCGGACATCTTGAAAGAATGAAAGATGAACGACTGACGAAGCAAGTATATAAAGGTAAAGTGAATGGCAGAATGTCCAGAGGTAGACCGCCGAAAGAATGGTTAGAATCTGTAAATGAGACATTAATCCGAAGAGACATAAGAAGTCATAGGAACAGAAGAGCTTGCATGAAGAAATGCATGGACGTAAAGGAAGCTAGAGTAGTATGCCCGGACAGAAATGTGTGGCGACAAATAGTTTATAAACAGAGTGACAATAGAGTGAATGATGCCTGAAACAAAGACCTTGGATACTAATGGGCCCAAGTGGGGAACCATACATAACAATTTTGTGAGGCTCCTCACTTGGGGTGGTCGCTAGAGAGATTGATCAGCAACCTGGGTCGGAGCAGTGTTGCGGAGTGAACGTGTCATTTGAATAAATAACACGAAAACTCCAAATCAATCTCAATATCTATACCTAACACATATATACCTATATACCTATCTACCTTATACCATATAACGACCTACTTTACACCTATATACCTATCCCACTACTTTCCAACCGAGCAAGTCACGCCTACCCCGAAAGGGAAATGGCCTAATGGTATAATAATAATAATAATAATTAGGGTCTGCCGCGTAAGGTCATCCGCGGCTAGAGACCTGACTCCAGGGAACAGTGTTGCCCGATGTTATCACGCGTAAATTTCCCGCTCTTGCTTACCTTCTAAGACAGAAGGAGCAGAAGCGGATGACGTACACGTTCCAGTAGCTTTGGGATTGGTTTCTTTAAGGAATCATGATCGAAGCTTCCGGAGCCTACAACTTCTCTAATAATTAGGGATGTGGCGTAGGGATGTGGCGACCCCATCGCCCGAGAGCTCCTGCTCTTGCAGTCAGCCGCGTTGCTTTGGGCTAACTCCCCAATGCAACGAATTATGCGGTTACGACACAAGTATCGCGCAGTGCCACCCACAATAGGCCTCTCTCGGATGGAGGCCATGGTTCAGTTGGGAGTGGCAATAGGAACGAACCGAGGCGACGACGGACGCAAAAAGTAAGATCTCTTTCAACAGCGAAACAGCGCCTTGAACGGCGAGTTAAGTGGATTCAGGAAAATTCCACCTTTTCTACTAATCCTTCCCGTCTGTTCAATAAAGCGTCATGTGTAGTTAAAAATCCGCCTAGTCGAGAAGAGATTCAAATCTTCTGGGAGCAAGTATATGGAGATACTTATCAGCTAAATGAAGACGCTTCCGATATATCACTCTTTCGTAACTTTTGCCAAAGGCAAAGGTTACAAGATCCAGAGGAAGAGTGTCCACTAATTACTGCTGAAGAAGTGAAGAAAGTTATCGCTAGAACTAAGAACTTTTCGGCGCCAGGGCCAGATAAAATCAACAACTTTTGGTGGAAGAAGTTTACTTCTACGCACCAACATCTAGCTCGTATATTTACTACTTTCTTAAACGGAGAACAACCCGTCCCGCAGTGGCTAGTGGAAGGACGCACGGTATTGATCCCTAAGGCCGGAGATTTGTCATGTCCAAAGAACTACAGGCCCATAGCTTGTTTAAACACCAGCTACAAGCTATTCACTGGCATCCTCAAAGAGAGGATATTGACATCTATCGAGCCAGTATGGAGTGCAATAGTCGAACAACGTGGATGCAAGAGAGGGCTGGCAGGTTGCAGGGAGAACCTGTTAATAGACAGGTGTATTACCCAGGACTCGATCAGGTATCGACGCAATCTGTCCATGGCTTGGATTGATTACCGTAAGGCATTCGATAACACGAACCATGAGCTTCTTATCAAGCTCCTTGAGTGCATGGAGGTGCATCCAAAAATAGTGAGATGCATAGAAGAGCTTATGCTCTTGTGGCGGACAAGATTTGTCATAACATCTGACAAAAGACAAGTGACTACAAGCTTTGTCACATATAAGAGGGGGGTCTTTCAAGGAGACTCTCTAAGTCCGATACTTTTCTGCATTTCCCTCTTGCCTCTATCTATTGTGCTCCGAGGCAAAAGCTCTGGATACCTATGTGGCCCGCCGAGCAGAAGAGAATATAAGGTCAACCACCTTTTATACATGGACGACCTTAAACTCTTTGCTTCCTCAAAAAAGGACCTTAACATCCTTGTAGATGCGGTAAATAGGTATTCTAAAGCGATTGGCATGAGCTTCGGACTGGACAAGTGTGCCTGCGTCCACCTACACCAAGGAAGACTAGAAACTACATCATCCAGTGATGATCAGGATGTTCAACTCATAGGCGGAAATACCATTCAACATCTTGGTATTGGAGAAACATATACATATCTTGGAATACCGCAAGCGGAAACCCAAAATGTACATAACTTGAAAACGGCCCTTGGAAAAAGGTATCGCCAAATTCTCAGAAAAATTTGGGCTTCCGAATTATCTGGAAAGAATAAGATCCAGGCGACCAATATGCTGGCCATTCCTATACTGCTCTACACGTTTGGTGCAGTAAAATGGAACGTCGATGAGTTAAAACAACTTGATCGAAGCACACGCAAGATGATGACAATTCAACGAAGTCTTCATCCTAGATCTTCCGTACCTCGAATATATCTCCCTCGCGATAAAGGAGGTAGAGGATTGCTAAGCTTAGAGTGTCTTCATCGAAGAACGGTTCTGGCTACAGCCTGTTCAGTTCTAAAAAGCACGGATTCCCTTATGCGACTCGTACATCAACATGAAGTCGCCAATGCTGCTGTGTTTCTATACCATGCAGCAGATAGGGCCGCAGAGGAGCTTGACTTCCCATTTGATTCCAGCGACATTACACATGGCCTAACATCACTAACACCTCTGGTGCTCAAAAGTCGTATACAGGAAGCAGAACATACGCTTCTACTAAGAGAACATGCTGAGAAACCCCTCCATGGTAAGTTCTACGGCATCCTACGTAGAGAAGAGCTCTCGATGGGTCTGACCAACATGTTTCTCAAGTCTGCTGGATTGAGATCGGAGACCGAGGGATTTCTTTTTGCCTGTCAAGACGGCGTCATAGACACCTTAGTTTACCGCGAGCGCATAATGAATATACCTGTACGCGATACCAACTGCCGAGCGTGCAAGCTAGAGCCCGAAACACTTGGACATGTTCTCAGTGGATGCTCTAAATATGCACGCTGCGCGTACATAGAGAGACACAATGCAGCTCTAAAAGTGATATATTACCATCTTAGGCATTTCTATGGTGTTGATCTATTGCCCGTCTTGCCATACGCTCAGGGGGAACTCGAGTCAGTCGTGGAGAATGATCAGTGTAAGATCTACTGGAATTTCTCATTCTCCACCACTTAACGTATCAGTGCTACGAAGCCTGACATTGTCCTCCAAGATCTGAAGAACAAGATCATTTACGTGATTGAATTCTCGGCACCAGCCGATGGTAATATCACGGCAAAGGAGGGAGAAAAACAGGCGAAATATCAAGCACTTCTTTTCGAGCTGAGTAAGCTGTACCAAGGCTACAAAGTCCATCTTATAATTCTCGTAATCGGCTGCCTTGGAGGTGTGAAAGCTTCATTTATTAGCCAACTCAACAAGATTCCGGCTTGCCAGCGTCAGGCTCATTTCATCGCGAACCGGATGCAAAAGGCTGTTCTCCTGGGATCACTCCATCTGGTCCGTCAACACTGTTCCTCTTAAATTCTACAAAGATTGGTAGCTCTAAAAAAGTATCCAGAGGTGAAACCTTCATCTCCAACTGTCTTGTCTGCCGCGTAAGGTCATCCGCGGCTAGAGACCTGACTCCAGGGAACAGTGTTGCCCGATGTTATCACGCGTAAATTTCCCGCTCTTGCTTACCTTCTAGGACAGAAGGAGCAGAAGCGGATGACGTACACTTTCCAGTAGCTTTGGGATTGGTTTCTTTAAGGAATCATGATCGAAGCTTCCGGAGCCTACAACTTCTCTAAATATATGTCCAGGTGGTCCAAAGTTAGCACCCAGCTGTAACCTGGACTAAGTTGGGCAGATTTGTAGATTTGAAAGTTTTGTTTTCTTTTATAATTTTATTTCAAAAAAAGAATAATAATAAGTAATAAATTATTTTCAACAAAAATATAGGCTCCATTATGTAGCCGTTTTATTCGAAACTTCTTCACGCTGTTCTTTTCTCTGATTTGTACACTATGTGTGTTAGTAATTTTCTATTGCATCTAGTTTATTCACGCGATGCAAACATGAGACGTGCCATAGGAACATGGATCATGATACTAATGTGTCAGGATTGGTTTCAGACTTCGTTTATTTCTCGAAGGTTCGGCGTTTGATGTGCAAGTCGTTTTTTAGACAACATAGTAAACTTTTTCCAATTTACCAGTGCCTGCTAATTAAATTCAGAAAAATTTGACAAGCGTATATTTACGTTTTTTTAAAAATACTAGTTTCATTTGTTACCAGAGTTTATGAGCAGATAATGATTTCTTTAATATATTTTTGTAGACTCAATTCTTTTATGGAAACTAAAATGAGGAGAAAATCTTTATTAAAACCTTCCTGATCTTACAATATTTTTTCTGAAGACTGTCCATGGTTTCTTGATTAACTAAAAGCAGGGATGTGTACGCGGAGAAACTATTGATTGTAAATTTGGTATTATAATATTTATTTTTACAAGTGTTCGATGGCAATTAAGGATACAATGGAGAAAATAGTATTAATTACCACAGACATAGGAAGAAGTATTTGTTCCATATCAATTATAAATTTACTCCAAACGTAATAATTGCCATTTAGAGTTGAAAAGACTAATATTTTCGATAGCAAATTGAAATAAGGGACAAGTGATAATCAGAAAATAATTAATAAACCTGTACTTGCAATAACTCAATAACTGGCAGTTTAAATAAAATAAGTTACGAAATAGATTAGAAAAATTACCATTCTCAATTGCAAAGTTGCGATGAGAGGAAAAATAGTTGAGTATAGTGCATTGCAAAAATTCTCATTTAAAGTAGCTCGGTAGCTTATACATACTAGTCAAATGGTGTATTTTTATAAATAGTTTTGAAAATGCAATTATGTGAGCATATGTACGAAAACAATTTATATCACGAATTTAGAACATTTGCTGGGTGCGTTTCAATAATGATTTTGCGATGAACAAATATTTTTGTTTATAATATTTATCTCGCATTTGACTACTGCTGTATATGATAATTTAACAGTTGGCAGCGCTCGGGCGCTTCGGCTATCGATCGATTTTCAAAATTTAGCATTGCAAGAATATATGCAAAGTGTGATCGACTGAAAAACTGTCGTTTTGTGAAAAACAAAGAATTAACTCGCGCGATTTCCAATTACAGCCGAACACTGCCAGTCATGCCAATCTTATGGACGAAAATAATGAACGGTCAAAACGGAATTCTTGGTTATGTGTTTTAATGCAATTTTTGAACATTTCTCAATAAACATATGGCAACGACTAGTTTTCTTCTTTGAAAATGAATTGTCATAATATTTAGCACAAGCCACACAGTTTTTAGTTATAGTTTTAACGTTTGGGAACGTCACAATTTGTAATTTTTTAAGCCCGCGAAACAGCCTCCCATAAGACTCTATGTTAAAAGTGCTGTTTTGAAATCTAGATTATTCAAAATCTGTACCGCTGAGACTTTTAGAATTTTGTATTTTAATGAGAAATACATTTCTCTTTCATTTTATTAAATAAAAAACGGGGTGCTAAACGCATAAGCTGCAGCGACTGGACTACTTTAAAATGGGAAATTCACTGACGAATTACTTCAAATTCCTAAATCTCATAATTTGTTTTACCACAGGCAAAAATCTCCGTTACACTGCCCAGGAGACCCGTGTTCGATTCCCGTTAGCGCTGCTTTCTTCTAGCACGATTTTCCTGTCTTAGCTTAGAATATAATATTATTATCTAATTTTATGTTTACTGTATAAATTTTATAATATGTGAAAGTGTAATATCTATATAAATAGAGTTGGGAAGCCAATCATGGCAGACTCAGTACGATGGACCGGAAAAATCTCAATACTTTTGAGTGGACGGATCGACTAATAGACCACCTGCTGGAGTGCTACAATACCAGTATGGACCCTAAGCGGGGAAAGGTTACATGGCGCGACTGCATGTTTCTGTGGTGCGAGAAACACCCAGAGCTCTCGCACTTTTCGCACAAACTGCTGCGAAACCGTGCCGGTTACCTTCGGAAAAGGGGTTATATAAGCGGAGCGCGCCTACTCGACTGCGGGCTGGCATCCAGTAGAAGAAGAGCGATACTTTGAGAGCAGGAGAAACATCAACATCCAGGTTTCTCTCAAGCCCAATGGTGTGGCTGAACTGGATGACGCGCTTCATAGCGATATTCCGAAGAATCCGACCTCTGGACCTTGAAACAAAACCAACGGCTAATCATAAGACCAAAATAATATACATCAACAGTTCGCGCCCGAACAACGGATCCGTCATCACACACTCAACAAGTAAAAGCTTTTGACCATCAGGCAGCACATTGCTGACAGAATACGGGTATTATCTGATGCTAGGAGAAGTCTACAGTGGAGAGAGTGGGTCAGAAAATGAACAGTTTTTTTCTGACCTATCTCGACTCTCCCAAGGCCCTCCAGTTACTGTCGACCTCCCGCCCAAACCAAAGGAGGTCGATGCATTTTGGAGAGAAGTCTACGAAATTCAACATCCACTGGATGGAAACACAAAGAACATAAATAGCTTCAAAGATCTGTCCAGTGTCCTTATAACACCTGAGCAAGAATGCCTACCTATCACTACCAAAGAAGTGAAAAATGTATTAAGATACATGAAGAAGTATTCCGCTCAGGGACCAGATGGTATCAAGGGCTATTGGTGGAAAAAGTTTCCTTGAACCCATCAGCATTTGGCCCGTATTTTCACCTCACATTTAATGTCGGAAGAGCCTATACCGGAAGAATGCACAGTGCTTCTCCCCAAGGTGGCCAATTTGCCTGACTCTAAGAATTACAGGCCAATAACTTGTCTGAATGCGAATTTTAAAGAATTTCAAACGAAAATAATTGAAAATTGTACTATTTCATGAAATGTGATTAATATAATATTAATTTTTTAAATATAATATTGATATAATTAATATAATAATATGATATAATGGTAAGAACCAAATTTGAATTTCATTTTTGAAGACATTTATTTATCTATTCTTTTGTTTAGTATTAATATTTCAAACATGAAGATGTAAAAAAAAATAATAAAAAATGAATAATTTTATTAAACAAATGAATCAACTACAGCGGCTTGCAATTTTCAAAATTCTAAAGAATTTCAAACGAAAATAATTGAAAATTGTACTATTTCATGAAATGTGATTAATATAATATTAATTTTATTATTATAATAATATGATATAATGATAAGAACCAAATTT
>CAKNXH010001606.1:75125-93880 GCA_932178445.1 Andricus quercusramuli
ATAGCGGTTTCCAGTTTTCAAAATTTTGAAGAATTTCAAACGGAAATCATTGAAAAGCCAATTATTTCCAGGTACTTTTCGTTATACCACTCCCATGTTTTACAATAAAAGCAATACATTCGATGCACTCCGAAAAATGATGTGCGTGCTCCTATAGAAGTGCCGTTTACACCGGACGCGCAACGAACTCTCAATCCCTTGATGGTTCGTCGATTTACCGACAAGTGACCGAACACGGACGAGCACGAACGAATGTTCGCGAACAGCGTTCACGAACACTGTTCGGTGCGGGCAAGCGTCTACACCGAGCGAGTCTCCCGTTGGAGAATGCTCGCGAACAGCGTTCGCGAACGATGCTCGCTTGGTATAAACCCGCCTTTAGGAGCCGGACGTTCAGGCGCCAGAACGTTTAGACGCGAGGACATTTAGGCGCCAGGTCGTTTAGGCGCCGGATGTTTAGGCGCTGAGCGGTTTAATCATAGTAAACCCTGAGGTATCAAAAGTTGGAAATTATTTGGTTGTATACAACATGTTATGTTATGTATGCTACCCTGGTGGAAAAATATTCACAAAAAAGTGCCGAAAGCTAAAACTATTTTCATATGAATCTACCAATAAATACAATAAATTACAACCAAAATTACAGGAAGGCACAACTTTTTTCTATTATTCAGACGAATTTTGTACATTTTTTGTATTTTTTTGTAAATTCTTATATTTTATTGTGAAATAATTGATCACGGTCATTGAAATTAAAACATTCGAACTCTTGAAGATACAAATTTTTCATTTGAAGTTATAAAAACTGAACCACAAATCAAAACACTCAGAGTGAAATACTTTGGATTTTAAACTTTTAAAATTGAATCTTGAAAAAATGTCAATTCAAACGCTCAATAGTTTTCGCGTATAAAATGAAAGCTTTTAAAACTTTTCAATTGAATATTTTTCAATTAAAACCAGTTAAACTGAAAAATTTTAACTTTTAACTTTTACAGTAAAGTTTTTGTGAAGTATTCTAGAAACTTGTACTGTATTTCTTTATAAATTTTTATATATTTTTTTAACAAAAAGTACATGTTTAAAACAAAAATACAGTTGCAGAAATGTTGTATTTTCTTTTAGAAAATCATTTCTTCGTTGAAATATTTGGTGGCTCTAAAAAGGTTCGATTGGTTTTCAATTAATGGCAAAGAATGTTTCACTTTGTGCTGGTATACTACATGTATGCTACATATTTAAAAAATAATGCAATCATTTCTTCGTTAAAATATTTATACGCCAGAGCTTCGATAAATGCTCGCGCGACTGCAGGCGATATTAGCAATTCCTAGAATTGCTCGTCCACACAGTTTCTCAGGGGGCAGGGTGAGAGACGGTTGCGACTCCGCCTATGAAGGGACGCACTGCATTACTCTGCAGTCAAGTAGATAGCGCAATATCATGGAAGCGGTTCAGGCGGCCCTGCCTGTTTACGTTTCGCTGCTGGCGATATATGCTCAAGGCTATTTTCAGGCAACCCCCGAGATTGAGCATCTATCGAAGCTCTGGTGTACTATATTATAAATACTATAAAAAGTTAGATAAGGTTTTTTTAAGTCAAGATATCTTTTATTACAATAAGTAATAAGAATTGTATGGTAGACAACTTGATTTGCCAAAAATTTTAGATGGGTTAAAGGCAGGACGGAAACAGCAAGACTGTTTATATCAGCAGTTTCTGCGAGGTGATGCTCCTAATTTGAAAAGGAAGAAATACCAAGATGCAGACAAGAGGATTCTCAATATCGTAAACAATTTTGGTAGTAGGACGATGAATGAATATTTGACGGACCTAGCTCACAATATCGATTTTGCCTCATTTTTCACAAGTTCGCAGAGCCTGAAGACACTGAGGTTGTCACTAAGTATAACAACTCAAAGTAAATTGTTCTTTGCCATTCCTGAAAAACCAATCGGCCCTTTTTAGGGCCACCAAATATTTTAACGAAGAAATGATTGCCTTGTTTCAAATGAATACAAAATTTGTATCAAAATTTCTAGAAGAACTAATAATCATTTTTTGTTGAAAAATTAATTTTCATAGAACATTTAATAATATTTCCAAATTTTTGAAAAAAGAATCTAGATAATTTTTGTACTTTTGCAGAATTTTCAAAAAACTGTGAAAATAGTTTTAGCTTTTGGCACTTTTTTGTAAATATTTTTCCACCAGGGTAGCATACATAACATAACATGCTGCATGCAACAAAATAATTTCCAACCTTTGATACCTCAGGGTTTACTGTGATGAAACTGCTCGGCGCCTAAACGTCCCGGCGTCTAAACATCCCGGCGCCTAAACGTCCAGCGCCTAAACGTGCAGCGCCTAAACGTCCAGCGCCTAAACGTCCTGGCGCCTAAACGTCCCGCGCCTGAACTTCCAGCGCCTAAACGTCCTGGCGCCTAAACGGCGGCGTCCAAACGGCGGCGCCCAAAAGTCACGTACTCCTGTAACGACCTATTCGTATCTCACGGTCGTGAGATGCGAGTTTGCAATTTTGATGTGTGAACATCTTCGAATTAGACCTCTATATGGGGAGTTCCGCCTGATTCAAATGAAACCACGACTAGAAAGTGTAACGCAGGCCTCCCACACACGCGCTGTGTCTCATGTCACAGAACGGAGGTTTGCTTCTCTCTCTCCTCTCCCCCCCCCCTCTATCTCCCTCTTTTAAACGAATAATAATTGTTTAAACAATTGTAAATTATTTACAAACAAGAGGAAAATATGTTGTGTCTAATTTGAAAAAAATAAACAATTTTCAAGTATTTTTCTTATAACTTTTGAGTACTTAAATGTGTAATAATAATAAGTGTCATAGTAATGAATTTTTCATAATGAAATTTCAAGTTTTAATATTCTTCTTCATGAAATATAATTAGCCTAATTCTAAATGTAAATGCGTAACATAAGCGCGACACAATGTGTTCTTTCAGAGAACTGATATCGGCCCGCATCGGTATTTTATAAATAAAGCTTGACTAAGCAGGCAAAGGAGAGAATGCGTTTTAGGAAATAAAATACTTTGAAGAATGAATCAATACATTTTTTAAATGTTCAAAATTATATAATTTTTGAACAATTTTATGTTGAAACACTACAATTAAAGGATTTTACATTATTATTGAAACATTCAAATGCAAAAATGTCACTTATAAATTAAAAATTAAAAAAAAATGAAACAATGAAAATTTTAAAGTTTACATTCAGCACCCTGATATTCGAACGATTCGAGGTTTATTTTATTTTAAATAATTCAATTTTATTTAGTTGATTGTTGAATGTTTGATATAAATAATTTCTTATTTTAAATGAACTGTCAAGTATTGTTAAATATTGAAAGAAAAATTTTCAAACTGAATGCTTAAAAAATGGATATTTTAGAATGCAATAATATTTGAATAGAATTTGAAATCGTAAAAAGCATTTAATTATGAATATATTAATCAAAATGTTTTTGAAAATTGAAAAAAGATTTTGAAGTTTCAATCGGATGCAAATATTTCATTAATTACTAAGGCCTTCGAATTAAAATAATTCAATGTTTAACGTCAAAATCTATAAATTATTTAATTATGAACAGATTCATAATCGTCTTATAAAATCAATTTTATTTTTATTTTATTGTTAAGAGTCGATCTATAGTTCAATTTTAAAAATAAATACTTAATTTATATTTACAGTTTATCAACTCAACATTTTTCTTGTTTTCTTTTTTTGTCAAAGTTAACCCGTGCCCCCGAGCCTTTGAAATTAACATGGGGTTTTAAATAAGAAAAGCTTGATTTTCAAAAAAATGGGGAAAAGAGCTACTTCTTGTAAACTTTTTGTGAATTAAAGTATTAAAACCTCTTAACGCATGTTCACAGAATAATTTCCACCCAGTAAGTTTTAATTTTGTCTCCCCAACCCCCTTTCAAGCCATTGTTGTTGTGCTTGGAAAGTGACCCAAAAATTTAAAAGAAAACACTTGGTCCACTTTCCACCATGTTCTTTCTTATGCACTTCACTCTCCACGAATGTTCGAAATATTGGAAAGCAGTTTAAACTTAATAAAAATATATTTAAATTCAGTAAACAGCAAATGTGACGCTGACGGCTCAACGACATTTGCTCACTCCGAAAATGGTCTCCACTAGTGCTTCCAATGGTCCAAATGCGTGGGACAAAAATTTTTTTTTGTAATATCTTTGTAATGAATAATAATTATTATCATTTTAATATTTCGTTAAATGGTACTCAAAAAATAAAAACTATTTTTCGGATACACTTATACAGAAAAAATTAGTTTTTACGAAGATATTAGCGAAATAGGGCAAAAAACCCATGCATTTGATCCATTGTTTTCCCCTCAGCACTCAATGAAGGGAAGTTAGCTGGTGGTTGAAGTGAAAATACCTAATTAGGTATTTTCACTTGAAACACCAGCTAACATCATTTCGTTGAGTGCTGAGGGGAAAACAATGGTCAAAATGCGTGGGACAAAACTTTATTTTTGTAATATTTTCGTAATTAATAATAATTATTAAAATTTTATTATTTCATTGAATAGTTCTTGAAAAATAAAAGCTATTTTTCAACTACACTTATGTAGAAAAAATTATTTTTTACGAAGATATTAACAAACTAGGGCAAAAATTGAGCGAATCCCATGCATTTATTGATCCATTGTTTTCCTCTCAGCAGTCAACGAAGTGGAGTTAGCCGACTATGAAGTGGAAATGCCTAATTATTTATTCTCTTCTCTCTACCAATGAGATACTCCTCTTCACGCTTGCACAGTATTGCTCGAATTCTCGTACCCTGTCGCACTGCATTCATTACGTCAACAACGGATTGGTTACCGTTGGCGCGCTGATTTAAAATGATTAAATGTGAAAATCAATTGTTTACAACAAATAATAAACGTAAACTTATCAAAAATAAATCGTTGGTCGCAAGAAAGACTTCTAAAGTGAGATTAAAAAGAATTATTTGATTTTACTCCTTAAAAATAAATGATCAATTTTAAATTAAAACAAAGGAATACCTTCTTTATCTTGAATATTTTTAAATTTATTATTTGTTGTAAACGGTTGACCAACACATTTAATTATTTTAAATAAGCGCGCGAACTGAAACCATCTAGGTTGTCGACGCGATGAATGCCGCGCAAATATTGGCCATCCGCGACAAGTCATCTGCTCCTCCGTGGATAGTCGAAATGTATGAATACAAAATGATCTTATTGACCATTTCGAAAAGATACCTTGATTATCCATGCTGATCTTCTTATAACATTCAGACTGGCCATAAAATGCATGTCTCTCTGACTATGCCCAAAAAATTTTTGGAAGACCCGTTCGACCATCAAGAAGAACGGACTGACAGGACTTCACAGTTTATTATTCACAAAAGTAATTCTTGAAATAGTGACGATATATCCTGGCTTGCTATTGTCTTATTGCGAAAGAAAATATTAGAATATCAAATTTTACAGCCAAAGGTTTCTCCGCGTACAAAAATAGGAATCGAATTTTCCAGAATTTGAATTGAGTCAAGCTAATATGCCTATTTTCAAGTTTTCGGAGATTCCAAAGTATTCGAGGTAAGAGTTTTCGAAATTTTGTATAATAAATGTATACTAATTTTTAAATAATATCTTTCACCGGGTATGTTTGATTTGATTATGCTTTATTACCGAAACGGTAAACTTCTGAGCCAGCAATCAGTGTTAAAATCAACGATAACTAGAAAAGGCGAACCTTAGAAAATTTAAATCACAATCTATGAATTTCACCATTTAGGAGACTTTTTTTCTCAGTTTACAATAATGTATATGGTGTGAGCAATTAATACAAATCGTAAAAGGATGTTATGCAGATAAATCTGGATAATAATGATACACGCAATATATATTGTAGAATGTAAGACTGCATGGAAAGTTTCTGAGTTCTTCACGCGATTTTTTCCAAATCAACTTAATTACTGCGAAATAAACACGAAGAGCACAATAAGTCAATTGAATACTCGAGAGGCGCCAAGAGGTAGGCATATTCCATCGAATTTTGTCGTCTCATAAGAATTAAAGTAGCTGAACTCTTACGTGGAAGATATACAATAATGTGAGTAACTTATGCATTATTGATTGATTTCCAGTTTTTTCTAGAACATGTTAGAAGTTTCTATAATTTTCTTTACCATGCATGGTAAGCTACTTGTGTTCATGGACATTTTCTTTTTATCTGTAAAATCATTTTTTTCAGGGACCCCCTTCAGTACCCGTAAGGATTTAAAGGTTCGAGGAGAAAAAATTTTCAGGATCCGTTCCGGACCCACACACTTTAAGGATCTTCTTGAACTTGGGTCCAAACTAATTGGTTCCGATGTCCTGATTTTTTTAAATCTAATCAGAATCAGAGTATTTTAATGAATTTCTAAATGCAACTATTTTCTTCAAACATGTTTGTTATTGTAGAAGGTATTATAAGATGGTACTGTAGTTTATAAAATGAATTATTTTCCTATGTCGAGTGTTTTTAAACTCTTCGTACGGGCGAAAGTCGAACACGATCGATGAGTATGAAATACATAGGTTGAAAATAATTAATAGCTTCATTAGTCCTAGTATACATATTGATCTCATCTTTCTTCTGAGAGAGTGCGTTTCATGATCGAGTGTGTATCTATCTAATTTTACATGAAACTGTACACCATTCTCGATCAATCCAAAATCTCGTCATTAGCGAAAAAGCTTTTGAAAATAGAATTCGAATTGATGGAAATGCTTATACTTTTTGCAAACTTTACATAGATTAAATGACCGTGGCGACATTAACTGTGCGGTGTAACTTCATTACAGGTGTCATAATTCCAATGTGTAAAACAGTAAATAGGAAAATAAAGGCTTACAGGTTCAATGTACCGGTGATACTGAATATGAAATTAATCTTGCCTATTTTTAATAATAACTCACTGTACTCTTGCGACCTTCAAAATCCTACTTCCGGCAACAAATCCAGAATTTAGATACATCGAAGAAATTGGTATGGCATTGAAAGTTGATCAGCTGTTGATCTGGGCCAAACTACATTTTCCAGATTAGACAGTTCAGAGACGATTCGTTTCACGAACTTTTGAAAGCTTAACAAAATTGCATAAAATAAATTGGTTTACTTGTTCTTTATTCATAATGTGTCCCCTAAGGGTTTACATGACTTCCATTTCTTACAATACTCGGTTTACTTGTTACAAAATTGTTCTTTTGATTTGAATATTATACACTTAAACTTAATTTTTCTATTTTCAGGGTTTCGTAGCCTTGTGCTGAACCCCTTATACTTTCGGGTGGGCGTCCATTCATCCATCAGTCGTATTTTTATCCTTGGACCACCGTATCCCCCGAACACCTCCTATTCCACGGAACGTCACCTACACCATGCGAGTCCACCTATACCTCGGGGCTCTCATTATCCCACGGGACACTCCCTAGCCCTTGAAGCTTCACCTAACCCACAGGAGCAACCTTATCCAACGGGACTCAACCCAATCCATTGCTCGGAACCCCTCTTATGATAGAGAAACCAGTCGATCTAACGGGACCCCGCCTATCCCAGGGAACCCGATCTATCTCCCTGGACATCCTTAATCCTGTGGAACCTCTGGACCCTTAATATCTCTCCGGGAACAGCCTATTGCGCGGAACTCCCCTTATCCCACGTAACCCTCGTTATACCACGGGATTCAACCGGATCCTATGTATTCCATTGGGACCCTACCTAACCCACGGAACCCCATCTATACCACGAGACACTACATATCCCGCGGAACTCCCATTATCCCACAAGACCCAGCCTAACACACAGAACCCGATCTATTCCTCGAGATTTTTACTGTCACACGGTCCCTATCCCTCTAGACGACTTTTATCCTGCTACACTCTCCTTATTTTGTGTTAATTAGATAGGTTACGAAACACTTTTTTTGTAGGCGTCTTTTGCCCTTCTCTTTTTTTATTTATGTTCTTTATTTTTTTTCATAAATATTTATGACCGGAAAAGACGAAAAAACTTCTGGAATGTAAATTCCAGAAGTTTCTTCTTAATAACTATAGAATGAAAGTAAACCATACGTGAAAAGTAACATCATTAATCAAAAAAATGCGCACAATTTTGTTTACTTGTTTCAATATACTCTAAATGGATTAGAATGTTGTGACCATATAGATTCAGAATGCTGTATAATGAAAGTGTTGACTATTCAGTATTTTTTTTTCAAAAATGAAACCTTGACATTTTTCCTATTGTAGTGATTTTTACCTAAATATTTTTGAACAAAAGGTACACAAAATCTGTATTTGTATTTCTCCAAAGATTAATAAATTGAAAGATGTAGAAATGGTAACAGGGTTCCGACGGCGAGCCCGCCGGCTAGCCCCAGTTTTAACCGGGCGCCGCACAGTGAGTTATTTTACCATTTTTTTTTTTCAAAATTCTGCTGACTGCTCAATTTTTGATCGATTCGAATCATTTTTTTTTTTTTAAATACTCGTAACGAATTATAATTTCATGTAGGACTGCTACTTTTTTAGTTTTCTGCAAAAAACTTACCTAAAAAAATATGAACTTGCCAAGGTAGCTGAACCACGAAATTTCGAAAGTTTTAAACCATGAAATCGTTCATATCTTTACACACAAACCTCAAACTCACAAACCTGAAACCCACAAACCTCAAACGCACAAACCTCAAACCTCGAACCCACAAACCTCAAACCTACAAATCTCAAACACATAAACCTAAAACCACAAATCTACAAACCTCAAACCCACAAACATCAAACCGACAAACATCTAACCCCATGTTCATAAAACTCATCATATAAGTACATCATGCAGAATAGTCCACAAACCCACCAACCTTTAGGGTTTAGGGTTTATGGGTTTAGGGTTTATGGGTTCATGGATTTATGGGTTTAGGGTTTATGGGTTTGAGGTATTTGGCTTTAGAGTTTATATAAAGAGTGTTTTGGATCATTTTTGTGTGTTTGAGGTTCGTGGGTTTCAGGTTTGTGTGTTTGAGGTTTATGGGTTTACGAGTTTGAAGTTTAATTTCTGTGGGTTTGAGGTTTGTGGGTTCGAGATTCGTGGGTTTGAGGTTTTTGGGTTTACGGGTTTGTGGGTTGGAGGTTTGTGGGTTCGCTGTTTGTGAGCTTGTGGAGTTGTGGTTTTAGGTTTATGTGTTTGAGGCTTGTGGGTTTGGGGTTTTAGATTTATGGATTTGTGAGTTTGAGGTTTGTAGGTTTATTGGCTTGGGGGTTTTATGTTTGTGGATTTGAGGTTTGTGCGTTTAAGGTTTGAGGTTTAATTGTTGTGAGTTTGAGGTTCGTGGGTTTACGGATTTGGGGTTTTGAGGATTGTTGGTTTGAGGTTTGTGGGTTTGAGGTTTGTGAGTTTGCTGTTTGTGGGTTTGTGGATTTGTGGTTTTAGGTTTATGTGTTTGAGGTTTGTGGGTTTGGGGTTTAAGGTTTATGGATTTGTGAGTTTGTAGGTTTATGGGCTTAGGGTTTTAAGTTCCCGGATTTGAGGTTTGTGCGTTTGAGGTTTGTGCGTTTGAGGTTTCTGGGTTTGAGGTTTGTGGGTTTACGGGTTTGGGGGTTTGAGGTTTGTGCCTTCGGAGTTTGATGTTTGTGGGTTTACGGGTTTGGGGGTTTGAGGTTTGTGGGTTTGAGGTTCGTGGGTTTAAGGTTTGTGAGTTTGAAGTTTTTGTGTGAAGATATTACCGATTTCATGGTTTCAAAAGTTTCGAAATTTCGTGGTTCAGCTACCTTGGCAAGTTCTAATTTTTTTAGGTTAGTTTTTTGCAGAAAACTAAGAAAGTAGCAGTCCTAGATCAAATTATAATTCGTTACGAGTATTTAAAAAAAATTATTAGAATCGGTCAAAAATTGAGCAGTCAGCAGAATATTGAAAAAAAAAATGGTAATACAACTCACTGTGCGCCGGCCGGTGATAGTGGCCGGGATCCGGCTAAAAACGTTACGGTAAACTGGTCGGATTTCGCGGCTTTCATACCGGTAAGGATCCGGTCGGGTAAACCGGCCACAGAACGGTTAAAAAATGTCGTGTCAGGTGAGAAATTGGTAACTTGATTTGTCATGTAAGGCTCATCGTAAAGAATACGGTGAACTTTAATAGTCAAATCAAGTTAACAAATTCTCGGCAGGAAGTTGGAGTAGAGTTTCAACCATTGATGCTAGAAGCTCCTAGCAATTGTTTTATTTTTGAAACCACGTGGTGATTTAAGGTTAGGGAGGAAGAAATAAAAAATAAATACAAAACACTATATTTTAATTTGACATAATAATTATTCGTACAGTAAGTGGGGTTTTCAAACTGATTACTGAAATAAGGTTGATTTCAATTACGAATCACGATTTTATTTGCGAACTTCAAGGAGACGACGCGACGTGAGAGCAATGTGCATTCTCGTTCGATGTGTGAAACTGCAACTTACTAAGTGTTTACGCAGACACCAGACGCAGAATCGACAACAGGTTTATTTAATAAGATAAAACGTTGCAAATTTTAATGTTTTTTTGTTGTTGTTGAGAACTTAAAGAAGCTAATTTCTGTTTCATTGATCTAATAAATCTTTAAATTATACTTTTCAAATAGTAATTCATCCAGCATCCTTAAGTACGTCTTTGACGATGTCATGGCTCTTAAAAAATGTGTAATTTTTACCAAAAAAAAGTATCCTGGCCAGTGCCCGGTCGACTTCCGACCATGAAATCTATTTAAGGTTGGTCCGTCGAGTACCCGGGCAGCTCCCGGCTAGGTGATTTGAGAAAAATGTAGCCTGACCGATTGCTAACTGTGAAACCTACTAACCAGGGGTAGCCTGGCCGAAATCCGACCAGAAACCTTGTAGTAAGGCCAACCGGGGCAATTTCTGCACGGGATACGTTTGATTTTGAGATAGACTGATAATTCTAGGTTGTGATCCAAAAGGAATGATTCAGAAGAAACGCGAGGAAGTATTCAATATTAAGCTATAGTTATTGTGGGTATATAGATATGAAGACGGGAGATTTGACAAATATCTGCCGAATGGGTTACTCGTACTTGGGGGCACGTCTTGTCCTTCTGCCCCGATCCCCTGGCGAGGGTCAATTAGGCTCTTGAAGCTCTCCAATGACACGAGAATTGATTGATCGCTTGATCGTTGATCGTCCATTGCTGGAAATTTTTCCACCAATGAGCTATCAGATCTATAGTCCGTCATGAGCGTTGAGCCCAAACATGAACTTATCAACAAATACCAAGACTTACATTTTTATTTCTTCCAATAAAATTCAATGAAATAAATTAATAATAATTAAAGACAGATCGGAACCCAGGTGCGAATTTGGGTTGACGGTCAGCCCAAGGTCGGGCTAACTTTGGCAAGCGAATTTTGCTGACCAAGGTTAGCCCAACTATAGCAGTTCGAAGGTTGGGTCGACGGTTGTTTGGGCTTTCGCAAAATGGCTAAAAATAACCATAACGCTACGGTCGGTCCGACTCTGCGCGAGAGATGGCCCGACCATCGACATAACATTGGCTTGTACAAGTTATCATGATGCACCCGACGGTCGGTCAAACGTCGGCCCAAATATGGGCCGGCGTCGGATATACTAGGGTTCATTATTTCAAAACGACCGAAATTTGGGTACGAATAGCTAGATTTTTGTGGAGACATATCCATATTCGTAGCGAAATTTACACGTAGACAATTTTGTGCCAACCTTATATTCCAAGGTTGGCCCAACCATGACAAGTATTGTTGGCCCAACTATGGAAAATAGGGAGGGCTTGCGTTATCATTACGCTTGTTGGCCCGAACATTGATTCAGAATGTTGGGCCAACTTGGAAAACCAATGGTATGCCGACCTTGTATTCCGTGGTTGGCTCAACCATAACAAGTATTTTTGGCTCAACTGTGGAAAATAGGGAGGCCTTGCGTTATCATTACGCTGGTTGGCCCGACAATTGGCTCACAAAGTTGTGCCGACCACGGCCCCACCGACAATTCGCACCTGGGAAACGCTTGGGTTTAAGTGATGTTCAGACCCCCTTTCCCAACCACTCTACTGTTCGGAAAATATTCTAAGGCGTCAATCGGGCCGAATAGCTACGAATAGCTACATACGTAATGTAGAAAGTTCCTGCATTGCCTCAAATTTTAATAGCTGTTAATATAAGCTCTTCATGGTCTCAAAGAAAAATATCCAACTGATCGTTTTAAACAGAAAACTTGTTAATAAATGTATTGAGGTAATAGGTAGTTGCAGCAAATCAACCCGCGATCGAGTGAATATGTACAAGTACAGTTTTTGATTTATTTAAAGCCTATAAAAATGTTTTCTATGGTTATGACCAAGTACTCTTACATGTTCCTATATCCCACACTAAAATTAGTACAAAACTATATCAGTCTATAGTAGTTAAAAGAAGAAAAAATCAAGAATTAAAGACAACTCAACTTTTTCATTAATTATTAATATCAACACAATAAACGCTTACTAAAATATATTTGTATCGAATAATGAAAAAAAAAACAATAGTAATAAAGAAAGAAACAACAATGAGCTGTAACGTATGAACATTATCTATATTTTATTTATACATTGTATAATTATTGTTGACCATATAACTGTATAAGTAATAAAAAATCACTGCACTTATATTTTTTAAATTTATTCGTCAATGCAAAACTTGTTTAAAATTTATTTGTAATGAAAAAAATTATTTTTATTTAATTTATAATGTATCTTTGTTGTAGCACTTCACTCCGAAATCATTGGATTTGGTTATTTGTGAATAACTTGAAAACGATGTATAAAAAAAGCCTGATTGGGAAGGATTTTATTCCGCTCCGAGAAGGCTTCAATTGCCAGTAGTTACGTTATTTTGGAAGTCCTTCTGTACGAGATACATATGAAAGTTTGGGTAGTCTAACCTTTGATCTATGTTAGATGTTGAAATTTTTAACAATATCAGTTTCTTACAAATAATTATGCAATTATTTATTTATATGGATGATATAGTAGAGACATTACGTGATCTATAGAGCCCAAGCTCAGTTTGAAAATACAATTATTAAGCCTATGATGATTTTGTAAAAATTATTGTAACGATTCGTCCCAGTAAACGGTACTTTATAAACTAAAACTAAAACTCTTTCAAACTCGTTTCTTGAAAACCCGGCTGAACTCGGGAGGTGGTTTTCTGTAGGTTTCCTCTCGCTTGGCCAAACGTCCAGACAAATGTGAGTACAATAGGACTCGTCAGATCTGGACGGACCGGGTCTCCATTTTCGAACACGCAGGTTGCAGAAACAGATGTAGCCTTTAATGTCTTACCGACCGTTCAGTTGTTATTAAATTCACACAGTGATTTTAAGCCCACCTTAGTAAAAGAATAGTATATTTTGTATCGAGGGCGTAAATATGGCTATTTTGAGCCTTGATACACACTTTTTCTCCTACCCTCATTGAAAACAAGCATGTAGAGCAGATAGAGGACGTACGGTGTACTTGAAAATTTCAGATTATAAGTGAAAGGAAGAAATTTCGTATTTGGCAGAAGGGAAACTGTGGGGTCCAGCGATACCATTTTTTTTAAAGTTAAAGATAATTTCCTCCATATTCTCACTTGCGTGGCGCAGTGTGTGTGTAGCAGGCGTAAAGTTTTATGTAGCGGGCGTAAAGTTTCATGCAGTGGGCGTAAAGTTTCATGTAGCGGGCGTAATGTTTCATGTTGGCCCGACGGCGAAGTGCGCATGAGCGAACGTCACTGGGCTGGAAGCGGCCACATTACGCCTGCTTCACGTGCATGCAATGGCGCGTTGTCAAGGGGGGCCGGACAAAAAAATTTTTACAGGCCCATACTCAGTGTAGTGGAGACGTCTGGGGTTGCAGATAAAAAGGCATAGTACAAAAGGATTTAACCGCAGTGCTACGAGACTTAAATGGACTAGCATTACAAGACAACAATAATAATAATAAACTAAAACTCATATTGGTTATCTCTAGTGCACTAGGGAATACTCAAAATTCATCAAAATAAAAAAATTATTGTTATAATCGATTATCATAACAAAATTGGTAAATTTCATATTTTTTGTGAATCTAACTAATATTGAGAACTAATATATTGAACTAATAATAATTAATATTGAACTAATATTAAACTTGGATTCTATAACCGCCTATACATTTTTCGCACTGAACGTATTTGGCCTCTGGAGACTTCTTGTCTTCAACTCGCCGTAATTCAGCCAATTCTTGGAATTTTTTTATGAAATTTCCAAAAAATATTATTTATGATGTTCTGCGAGTGATAGATCAAACACCATACGAACACTTTTGTTTGAACAAAAAGCTTGGATTTTTACCAGAGACATTGCATAAATCCTGCATTCATATCTTCAAACTTTCCCGCTGGAAGTTTTTTGTTGCACAAAATTCGCACGACTCCCCATGAGTTTGAAGATATGAATGTAGGATTTATGCAATGTCGCAGGTAAAAATTCAAGACTTTTGTTCAAAGAAAAATGTTCGTATGTTGTTTGATCTACCACTCGCAAAACATCATAAAGAATATTTCCTGAAAATTTCGTTAAAAAAATCCAAGAATTGGCTGAATTACGGCGAGTTGAAGACAAAAAAGACGAAAAAATTTTGTTTTCTAAAAAATGTGGTTTTTCAGTTTATTTCGAATACGGAAAAAGCTACAACTTTTTTATTCATGAAAAAAGATACTTTTACTTGTTATTATTTTAAATTTAACATAAATTAACTTTAAAAAATTAAAATGTTTAATTTAAATAAATTTTAAATTTATTATTTTGTTATTATACTTTTTATTTGTTAATAATAATGATGATTGCTATTTGAAGGGCAGCACAATGAAGGATATATACGTCATTTTTGGGAAAATAAGATTATTGGATTAAAAAATCATATAAATTTCAATACACATTGTTTCACAGGTGGCGTTCACATATGCCATCACGTAATTATCAAAAATTTTAGACACTGCCCTCCCTCTCATCACACATTTTCGCTATTGAAAATCATGCATCTTTCCCTTCAAAAAGACACCTTCTTGTCCCCTAAGGCCTAAAGCTTGACGTCATATATGTGAACATCCTCCAAAGGTTTTTTGTATAATGTCATTTTTCCAGCTTTTTTGAAGTTAATTAAAAATTAGAATTTAAATCACCGCCGAGAGTTGAGAAAACTTTCACCTTAAGCGAAACAATATTTTCCCCTCCATTTTCTCAGAACTTCATAATATTTTTCTGTGAAACTTTTCACGCCTGAATTCAGCAATGATATATCTCGGGAGCAAGTTTTTTTGCTAAATTAAAAATTCGATTTTTGGGAGCGTTTCTTGTTCAAAAGGGAAAGGTAATATAGGAAAGAAAGAGCTTTGACATCTCACTTTTGACCTATACGCCTGTTGGGTAGCTACGACAGCGCCACCAATTTGGAACTATTGTGAAGGAATTTCAATTTAAATTCAATATTAACGGAAAATCTTATAGTAAAAAATTAATTTGAAATAAAAGATTAATATTTTGGATCGAAATGAATTGATAATCATTGCTTTTTTTCATAAACATTGCTCAAAGAACTTCCAGATACCCAATAGTTCGCGTGTCAGATGGCGCTGTTGTCAAAGTCACAGAGGTATCCTACAAGCGTATAGCACATGGCCTCTCACCTTTGATGCCTGACCTATATGACTTCTTGCATTTGACCACTGATCTCTCAGCTTTCTCCTCTGATTATGGCTTCCATCTCTATCTCCTGTCGCCGTCACTCGTCACCCTGCCCTCGTCACGATTGAAAACTCTAGTTCTGTATTTTCGGTGGAGTGTGAATAGTAGAGGTTTCAGTTCAGAAAAACAAATTTCATGCAAGTTATACTTAAGTGGCATTGATAAGATCATTAATCATATATGCATAATACAATTTATTTGCAAATTTATAAATTCAAATGAACATCCAAATGCAGAATTATGTGTCAAATTATTGATTTTTATATCATCTTACATCCCTGATTTAACGAGAGGTTGACAAATGCCGATTAACCGGCCGGCTCTTGCAAGCACGTGCATGAATGAGTTGAACGATATGCGTGCGTCAATTAGGGACGTACTTGTATATTACATTGTTGGCAATATAGACGTTATAGCGCGTAATAACGCGCGCTTGCTAGTTAGATAAGAGAGTAGAATTCTACTTGATGCACCGACTTATTAAAATGAAGTCAACCAAAACGTAAATCAAAAATTATTTTACTCTTCATAGTACAATTTGGAGTACGTTTAAATAAAATAGTTATGTAAGACAATTATAATTTGCAATGAAAGTTAAATTCAATACAAAAATTCGTCTTTTTTCTAACTTATAATCCTAACTTATAATCCGTTTGTGAATTACAGTATAGTCACCTCTTAAGACGTATTTAATCACTGAGAACAAAAATTGGATCCAGCAAAGAAATGAATTTCTTTGATTGTATTCATTTGAGCCAAAAAACGGTTTACTTAATTGTACTGAATATTGTTTAAAAGCAACAAACTCGTGCATTGATTCAAAGACATCATTTTTTTGTGCCATTTCTTTCAAATAAAGAAATATTTCTTGATCTCAGAATATGAGATAATTAACTCAAGGAATTTATATCTTAAAAACTAACAACCTAGTTTCCTTGAATCTTGCTTTCACATCCGAAGACATATTTTTTTATTTCAATAATTTTGAGCCTTTGAATTCGAAAATATTTTATTTGAAATAAGTAACTCATCGATGCATGAAACAAATATTTTGGTTTCTTTGAATCTAAGAAATATTGACATAAATGAAAGCAATATTAATTAAGTGAAAGCGATATTTCTTTCATATCAGGGAATTGATACTGTTGTTCTATTAATTAATTTGAAATTAAGAATTACCTAATGTAATTACATAAAGTAATAATTAATTAAAGAATTAATAATTGAACGTGTCATTAGTCGAATAAAGAAATTTGAAGCTATGTTTCTTTTAATACATTGAGTGAAGCGATTTATGTTCAATCAATATTTCCTTCAAGTGAAGAAATATATTTTTGAAATAACTTCATTCACCATTCGTTCGAACAAATATTTTGGTAAAATTCCTTATTTGGACCGAGTAGTTCAGAACTATGCCGCCAGATGCGCAGATTTTATAGTCTCACAATAGAAATGGATTCTCCAGTCTTTAAGTTAGTCATACATTTTCAGCGAAGATATAATCCGAAATATGTGGTGATTGGTGTTTATCGGTAGTGATGCATATCGATAATTTTGAAATTTTTCAAAAATCTCGTCAGATTAAATTGAAACCTTGAACACCATACTCATCACATCGAGACGAACGATCACTCAGTCGAGATGATCGTGTCGTCTCGATCGACTTTTTTCATTGCAAATTCTTGATCTAAATTACATTTCAGTTCCATCTGACTATGTTTTAAGCAAATCTCGATTTCGTCCGAAAATTATCGCTATGCATCACTATTTATCGGTCTTCCTAAGCATTGGTCAGTTGGTCTTGCTGGAAATTCTTTTTCCTACTCCGCGAAATGAAAATAAATATATTATCATAAATTATAATCATTATAATTGCATTGATTTTTTTCAATTAATGGGCCTGCTTTATTTTTATACTTTAACTATTCAAAATTTTTAAACAATAGGAGAACTTTCTGTTTGAGTAAATTGTTCTTTGAATCAATATTTTCTCAACTCTGTTACGTCTTTTTTTTAAACAATATGCCGCATCTTAGAAACAAATCAACATTTCTTTCCGTTGGACAAAATTTCTTTGTTGCAAAGAAATGCTTGTTTTCCAAAAAATACGCTTATTTGAATAAAAGAATCATATATTTGGTTACATTTATTTGTATGTAATATCCTAGGAGCGAATTGACCGTTGGCCCACGGTCGGGCCAACCGTCGGACGGTCGGTCCAACTTTGTGCGCCACTGTTCGGGCCAACCAGCTAAATGATAACGGTCAACCGCCTTTGGATTCTCAAAGTCGGCCCGATATTTGGTCCCATATATGGACCATCTTTTAAGATGATGTCGGCCCAACCCTGGAGAAGAATGTGGGGCCGACTTTGATTTTGAAGGTTCGTACTACACATGTGGAAATACACAAAATAGGTATTCAAAAAATAAATAGTAATTGATTGCGAGTAATTTGACTATAAATGTTAATGGTCCTGCTTAGATTGAATACATATATTACATTTTTTTAAATTATATTACAAATAAAATTTCTAACCCTACGGGGTTTTGAACCTACACCTATACCTGAATCTATCGCCTAGCAGTCGGGAGTCTTACCCATTACTCTATACCTGAAGAATTGAAAGTCAATGAAAAAACCATCCTCATAAGCTACAGCTCAAAGTAGTTAAAAAACAATTTGTTAAATGTTTTTTCTCATTAATTTTTGTATTATTATGCAACATATATAATATGAATATAAATTATATAATATTTTAATAAATAATTCAAACCAATGTTATGTCGACGGTCGGGCCATCTATTGTCCAGAGTCGGACTTAACGTACTTTAACGGCTTTTTTTTAACAATGAACCGGTGTTTATCCGACGGTCGGCCCATATTTGGGCCACGGTTTGACCG
>CAKNXH010001606.1:98880-111311 GCA_932178445.1 Andricus quercusramuli
CAATTAGAACGTGATCAATCTGATTGTGAGTGTTACCATCTGGTGATCTCCAGGTGGCCTTATGTATATTTTTATGCTTGAAATATGTGCTTTTGACAACGAGGTTCTTTGAAGCTGCAAAGTTTATTACTCTAGTTCCATTATCATTACTGACCTCATGCAAACTTTCTGATCCTATTGTAGGCCTATACATCGGTTCTTTTCCAATCTTCGCGTTGAAATCTCCCAATACTATTTTTGCGTCAAAAGCTGAGAACTTGTCAAAAACCTGCTCGATTGTTTCGTAAAAGAGATCTTTAGTGTCTTCGTCTTTGTCCTCTGTGGGGCAGTGCACATTGATTAATACCTGTTTGCTGAAAATACCCTTCAGTACAATGTATGATAACCGATCGTTAATGAATTGCATGTCGATAACCGCTTGCGAGATTCGTTTATTAATAAGAAAACCGGTCCCCAGTCTCCATTCCTTAGCTCCCCCATAGTGAAAAGTATAGTTATCCTTAGAAATTGACGCGAAATCGCCCGGCCAGCATGTTTCCTGGAGTGCTATTAAGTCAGTATTGTAATCATTTGCTATCTTAATGAGTTCGCTAAATCCGCCAGTACTTAGGCTACGCGCGTTTAGAGTTCCCACCCTTAGATCTTTAACTGTAGTTTTTTGTTTTTGCAAGTTAGCCATGGTAGTTTCAAGATAATCCGCACGTTAGGATCCTATTCCGATCGTAGGTAAGTCCACTGTCCCAGGAGTGATAACCCCCATACCTCCCTAGGTCTAAGTATGGGAGCTTTCCGACTCTGACAAGGACCATGTCAACTTGTCGTCAGACACATTACAGTTTCATCCTCGTATCCTAACGTCCCCCTGCAAGGCAGCGCGCCTACTGGCATCAATACCCCTTCGGCCCTATACAGGCGAATCATTCCACACATCCCTTGCGGGCAGTGTCATCGCTGCGGTGTCCAATGGGCAGCAGGATTTTTCCCTTACAAGATTTTTAGTTTTGGTTCGGGCAGTGTTTCTAGGTGGATACACGCTGCACCTCGGCCTGTCAGGACCCACCCATTGCGTATGAACGTGAATGGGTGGGTCCTCCCAAGCCATGGTCATCGTGTTTTCTACCAGTGCTAGGCCAACATCTTAGGCTGGGCTCACCACACCCACGACTGGTTCCTATCGGCTGTCCGCGGCTGCTTATTCTTGTATTCGCAGCAAACCTGAGGGGCTGTTCAGCCTAACGGGCCGTTCCTCTATCCGCAACCCGAGGACGCGCTGCGTAGTGGTGACAGGAACCCACCGAGCAGTACTCGAATCCATTACAAAATTTAATACAGCGACTTAGAAATACTGTAATTTTGCTTCCTCATAGAGGATGCTTTGTAATTTTAACATTTCCCAAAAATTTTTAATTCATTTAATTAAACCTTCCTCAATTTAAAAATGTCTAATACAATGTTCTAAGCAATTGTCCGGATGTTTGTGTGTGTGTGGATGTCACACTTTTTTGTGAAGACAATAACCAGGAAACGGTTGCAGGTAAATTGATGAAATTTGGAGGGCTTATTTTTCTCACTAATATCTTGAAACTAGCCAAAGGATTTCTTAAAATATTTATTGAATTTTTTTTAGTACTCAATAATATTTTTAAAATCGCTTTTTTATAGTAAAAATTTTTTCATTAGCATAATTCAAAGTTGATGCAAGAATATAAAAGATTCCTTGGTTCGAGACGAATCGAATGATCTGTAACATTCATACATTTTATTGAAGAGTATGGAAGTTATGGTAATTCATATATTTTGAAAATCGGTTTTTTATAGTCAAACTTTTTTCATAAACATAATTAAAAGTTGATGCAACAATAGAAAAGATTTGTTCATTCGAGTCGAATCGATTAACCTATAATATTAATCAATTTTATTGAAGAGTAAGGAAGCTATGGAAATGCATAATATTTGAAAATACGGTTTTTTATAGTGAAACATTGTTCTTCAACATAATTTAAAGTTGATGCAAGAATATAATAGATGCCTTGGTTCGAGACGAATCGATTGACCTACAATATTATCCATTTTATTAAAGAGTAGGAAAGTTATGGTTTTTTATATATTTTTAAAATCGTTTTTTATAGTAAAATTTTGTCATTCTCATAATTTAAAGTTGATGCAAGAATAGAAAAGTTGTGTTGATTCAAGACGAATCGATTGACCCATAGCATTGATACATTTTATTGAAGGAAGCTACTGTAATGCATAATATTTGAAAACACGCTTTTTTTATTAACATTTTTTTCACTAACATAGTTCAAAATTGATGCAAGAACGGAAAAGATTCCTTGATTCGAGGCAAAACGATTCATCTATAATATTAATACACTTGATTAAATATTAAGGAAGTTATGCTCATTTATAATATTTGAGTCATCTGTTTCAAACAGAAAAACTTTTTTCATCGACATAATTCAAAGTTGACGCATGAATAGAAAAGACTTTTTGATCATAAATTTTCAAATAGAGTAATTCTGACAATTTTTATAAAGAAATCATAAAGCTGCAAAAAGGATAGGGTACGACAGAACTTTTCCCTTCGCTTTAAGAGATCGAAAAATTATACTTTCGAATACAAAATTTGATTTGTCTGATTTGTCTTTGTATTTAAAAATTTTTTGTACTATTTTGTGATTTCGTATTTTTTGTGAATTTCTATTTTTAAATTGAGCAAAATGAAGACTTTGGTTTGTCTATTACTGAAAAAATTAACTAATTCTTTCTCTATGAGGAAGCAAATACATTTGCTAACGGGAAGCAAAGTGCTCGTGAAATGAGCACCATATAATTATAAATACAAACAACGTGGAAACACTTGAGATCGAATTCACAGCTAGTTTTACACGGAAAAAATTAGTTGTTGAAATTTTGAATGACTGAGTCAACCACTCTAGGATAGGGCTAAACGTGTGTCATAAATTGGCAGAATCGTCTTACAAACCTTGATTCATACATGTTATAGAAAGAGTTGTCGAAAGTATAAAATAATTTTAATGAAAATGTGAAGACCAGAGGAATAGAGTTCTTGAAACACTGATACACTAATGCGTCAATGAATTCGTTAATGCTTGCCACGAATGAAAACTCGTATGCTGGCACGTGCACATGCGCACTGGCGGTTGCCATACCAAAGATGTCAACACGCGTTTGAAGTTTTGAACTTTTGTATTGAACGAACATAAACAAACGAACATAACCTACAAGTGCATCGAGATGTCAAAATATAACATAGGGGAGTGGGTATAACACGTGGCGGCGAAAACAGCTCTGCGCATGTGCACGCGCCAGCGTACGAGCTTTCATTCGTGGCAAGCATTGACGAATTCTTGGACGACGCTTGTCCCACCTCTGCTTACCAAACACATGGGATGATACCACTCCATGCTATTCCTTCGTGATAGATATGTAGAAGACAGTCAACGAATTCTCCGACAACTTATAAATCAGTTTTTCGTTTCTGTGCTAGAGTTTTTGTATTCCAAATCTTGTGGAATCTGGGAGCCCTTTTTATGAAAAATTGAATGCTTGTCTAGAACTTTGTCAAAATCTGCTGAATACAAATTCGAAAACTGATGTTTCTAGATTTTCTTCCAATAATTCGATGACTTTTTTCACTTTTTCGATGAAGTCTGCGGTTTTTTAATCAAAATTATACGAGATTCTAAAAAAAAGTGGCCTATTCTAGAATGGTTGACTAGTCAAATAAAGTTTCGACAACTCATTTTTTCCGTGTATATGCAAGAGTTTGATATTCTTACGATTTATTCCAATCAGAGATATTATTCTGCATTTTAATAGTCAATATTCGACTTTGTCTAGCCGTACCTCGATAATCCCTAAATTCGTATATTTTATTTCAATTATGGATATGCGATAATATATAATATATAATATGTAAAAACTAAAACTGGGGGCTGGCGCGTGCGCACTGTAGCAATAACACAAAAAGATAAATTGTTTTTTTTTTAAATAATTTTGACGGAGAAAAATGGATGTTTAAATGTAGATGTTCAAAGGGTAAGATTGTACCGCCTAAGATGCAGACATGCCAAACATCTACTAACTTTTTGAGGTGTTAGGCGTAAAAATATTTTTATGCTAAATTGAAACACATTCAGATGTTAAAATCGCCTGAGCGCCTGCGCATCGTGCATTAGAATTTCACGATCATATTTCACGGTTATATTTTCGATATTACAATTATAGAGTATGACAATTTTGGCACATTTTCAAAGGATCAAAATTAGCTATCCTTAATTAAAATCGGATAACGACTTTTGTCTGTCTACACGACGGTACAAGGTTCTTAAGTTTGAGGTTACATTGACTCGAACATATTTGACAAAATGTTTGTAAATTTAAAATAAAATTTGAGTTTAAGTAACCAAAAATAGATAACATTTTGAATGCTGATTACAGATCATTCATTCTCAGCTTACTTACCCCGTTTTTATTTTGTATTAAAAATATTAAGCATAACCTCAACTTGACTGAATGTGTCGTCTGATCAATATTTCATAAACGCTGTCTGTTTTTCGTTTATATACGAACATTCAAGTTTAATTTTGAATTTACAAATAAGTCATCAATTAATTCCTTAAATTATGAAAAATAATTAAACTCCTAAAATATTTACAGCCGTTATTTGGCATAATCATAAATCTCATGTAATATTTTGGACATTTCAGTTGAACATTTTGGATGTTAAAGAGTAACATCTCACTTTCCAATATATACAGACAGGGCCCCATGTACGGTGGGTAGCACTATCCACTTGAAATTTCTGAAGGTGAGAAATTACCCACCTGAAAATTCGAAAAAAACAAAGACAATAATAACAATGACCTTCCTCCAGCTCCTGCTAACCCTTGCGACCAGCAAAACTACCCACCTGAGCTCAACACGTTTCGCCGGCCCAGCCTGTATACACACTGAGAAACTTTAGGTTAGAAAAATTACTAAAACGGATAGCAAATGGGGGCAAAATGCTTAAATTTTGACATTTTAATACATAAATAATAAGTTATACTATTTTTATAAGAAGATTTCCTATTTGGTAATAGCAATCCTTACTATTCTCTGTAGTAAAATCCGATGTAGGAAAAATTAGTAGAGAAATTAATAAATTGTACAAAAAAAAATAAAAGTAATAAGTATTTTAAATAACATAATATACTAAATATGTAGAAGAAATTACTATTGTCTGTAGGAACACGATGTGAATTATGGACATTTCCTACTTTTTGTAACAAAGGTTAATACCAATTATTAAATTTGGTCCTAAATATTACTAACTGATTTAGCAGAAAGTATCGAGCCTTGGACCGAGCGCGGCCGAGTGCATCTGACGTTTGTCGATCGCCGATCATATTTTTAGGTTGCGAAAATGACATCTAATTTATGTTTCAATGCAAAATCCGCAAAAAAACATAATTTTAAAAAAAAAATTTACTTATTTTAATTACATTAAAAATTTTGTTGTTTGAAATTATAAAAATATCATGAATATTAATCAATTAAGGATTAAATGAATTAGCACCAATAAACTTTCTATCATTTAGGTCATATGGAAGTTTTCATTCTGAGTCCCACAATGTCTTATAGGTAGATGGATCATCGCCCGACTGCTGTCCCGGAGACGCGTGTTCGATTCCCGCCAGCCTTCGTTTTCTTCTAACCCGATTTTTCTGTTTCAGCTTTATAATATAAAATACTATCTTTTAAGAATATATGTGTAATTTCTAATGTTGTCAATTCTTAATTTAAATAAATGTGAATTATGCGTTAAATGTAGAACATGTGTGTAGGTAGGCTTGTGTTAAAGTTAGCAACACGTATTTATTTTTTTTTTACTATTCCCACTGTAGCAGATTTTGCTAACCAGTTAGTAATTCGGTGCGCACGGTCCCTGCGCATCATTTTACTACAGCACTTTGTAAATACTGTTATCTTCTACAGATATTAATCCAACAAATTTACTATTTTCTCCTACCAAAATTAGTAAATAGTGCAGACTTGCAGTTTTACTACAGAGGTTAATAAATACTTCAAATGTCTTTTACAATAAATGCAATTGTTTTAACTTTTATTCCAATATATTTTATAATTCTTTAAGTAGCTACGAGTTACTATTGAGGTTAGTAAATATTATTAAAATTTGCTTTTTGCCTCTCATTGCAAAGTTCAGATAGTGAAATCTAGTGTGATTTCTAACAAGAAATACAAACAAGGGTTTCTCAGTGCAGATATTGACTTTGAACATCTATATTTCTGTCCTACAGTTGAACATATAATATGTTACCCCTGAACATCCAGATGTTACGTTTACATATCCATTTTTCTCCGTTTTATTAGAAATAATGTTTCCTTTATTCAAATATTTAAATGTAAAGGATCATCATTCTTCCTTTTATGATGAAAAAATATTGTTCCAAGGTTCACAAATCAACGCCTCCATTCAATACGAGTCTATGAGCTGACAGCGCCATGTATGTGTATGAGACTATTCCCTATGCTTATATACAGCAAATAGTCTTATACACGGCGCTGTCAGCAGATAGACTCATATTGAATGGAGGCGTAGAAATATATCCCATTAAAAAACTCTGAATTCGCAATTGGTTATCTCATTACGCCAGGAGAGAGCGTTTCCGTGTGAAGAGTTTGAAGAGAGAGAAACTTGACACGTGTTAGCTCAAATTTGAAAACACGTGCGAACAGACCGAAGTGTTCAGGTGAGTGAATTCACAAACTCAGTGAAAAGACAAAGCAAGAAAAAAAATCTCAAGAGAGAAAGGGAACACAAAATAACCAACGACAAATATTCTGAATAAAACAATAAGCACTAATAGGGCAAAAAAGACAGGAGAAAGAGTAAATTATAAAATGAACCAAGAGAATGTATATTATCAATCTAACCAGGTAAAAACAAATAACTACTTAAAATAATTTTCAAGAACTTAAAATCTTTCTTCGATCGATTCAATTGTTACCTTAGTAGGAACGTAAGTTCTATTACTTCGGTCTTACGATCAAATTGAATAAAAAAGACCAAGAACATTCCGAGTCAACTCTTTAATTATAAAAAAGTAACAATCTTGCAAAGTTTATTGATTGTAACTTTTTTATAATTAAAGTGTTGACTCGGAATGGTCCTGGTCTTTTTTAGTCAATTTGATCGTAAGACCGAAATAATAGAAGTTACGTTCCTACTAAGGTCACCAGGTAAAGCGAGATGACAATGTACGCCACATGGACATGTGCACGATATCCTCATATTTATCACTCTTATTACGTCTACGGATGGTTTTGGCCTGTTGTCACGTTTTCAATTATATACAGCATTATTGCGCCAACTAGTGGGAAACGTGAAGTTTTGACCAATTTAATAATTAATATTATCTAAACAGATCCAACCAAACAGATGACTTATTGCACATGCAGAAAACAAACACTAGTTGCTTCCTGCCGTTGACAAAATTATGTTGCAATTAATACTTATAAACAAACATAATCCACTTAATCGTTTATATAATCATTTTGAACAAATACAGAAAAAACACGTGCCATTTATTGCGGGTAGTTTTCAAGTGAAAAACTTCGATTTTTTCAGAACGAAAAAAAAATACAATACGTTTTTAAATCACACGTAAAATTAATCTATATTCTAGGTATAGGTTTTCACCGACTGAAGGTAATTTTTGTATCCTGAGTAGTGAGTAGAAAGAAACGTGCTAATGGAATCCCAGTAAGTTCCCAAGTAAAGACCCACTAAAGTACCGAGGGTACCGGGTGTGAGAAAAATCAATACAAAAGTACCAACTTTTTTATAATATTTTTGAAATAGAACTATATTACATCTTTTGCAAGAATTTTGAAAAAAAAACGTATTTCTTATACGTTTGTTCCACAATTTCGTATTTCGAACTTTTTTGGTAGAGGAGAGTGGGTTATGGTGCCGGGCTTTGAATGAAATGTCCTGTAAATTATTATTGAAATGTGATTTTATGTCTGTATTTTTTGGTTAGAAGCTCGCATTATCAGGACACATATGTTATTACTCGTAATCATTTTTTAACAACGTCATTATATTTAATTGATTCGTTGGTCATGCATTTCGGTCAGCGTACCGCATACACCATTGGGGCATGGTGTCCGTCATATCACTGCCGATTTATTTCAAGAATATGAACATTTTAGAATAAAAAGTATACAACATAATAACTCTTGAGAGTATAATGTAACTCAAGACATAATCAACACTAAATAAATTTTTTCTTATCAATCAAAGTAAAGTATGTTGCAAAATCTAGTTATAACATCTCACTCCTTGAAAATTCTATTCGGCGTGTAAATATCTGCAATTACCTGTAGCAGATATCTTGTTTACCGACAGATACCAGAGGCATGAAAATTCAAAACAGGCATTGGTCAATAATATTCGAAGTCCGACTTATTCAATCATTCATTCTATTGAAATCCTATTTAAAAATTGTTCAACCCATTTAATAAGAACTAACCTAATAAATAAAGATAATTGTTTAAAGTGTGTTTGAAATGGGAAACTATAATCAGGAATGAAAATAACTTCATGACAATAAGTTTAAATATTTCTAGGTTATAACCTCAAACTTTACATGCTGGTTTCTTTCACAGGAATAAAACATGAAATTGCGGGGTTAGGTAAAGAGAATCCTTTCAAGTATATTTTAATAGAAAATTATAAGTAGGAATGGAAATACATTTGTAACCTTTAAAACGACATTTTTTTATATTTCTAGATTATAATTACGAATTTCACAGGATAATCTCTTTCAAAGAAATAAAACGTGAACTTGGTACTTATACCGCAATATTATTAAATACAACATCAAATCACGTTTCGATTTTGGCCATTACCTGTATAACTTTATTATTAACGACCTCGAATTTTATTAGACAGAAAAGGCATAACGGTCAGAACAATATTAAAATTACGGGATGCACAAGATAACTAACTTTATGAGTTTTTCTACATTATCGATCAAATTAACGACCTGTTATCAAGCACTATTACTATCTCCACACAATTTTTCGGGCATCATGCCCTGTATGTCATGCTGCAAGTTTTAATTAATTTTAATATATTAAGAATGTTTATAAAAACAATTTATAATACCAGAAGTTTAAAGAAATATTTCACCTATTAGAATCTAATATTTTAATGCTTCAAGTATTTCAAAAAATGCTGAAAGTGATTAATTTCTGCCAGAGACTTTCCCTTCAGTTTCCGCCAAAACTGTTTTTCATAATAAATGTTTTGACGCGTATTTTAAAACAAAAATAAAATTTTATCACATCACTATTTTTCCAAACCAAGAAAGTCATTCTATGTAAAAGACGAATATGAAAATCAATAAACGCGCCGTTTTTCGTAATTGACACCATTATATGTATATATTGAAAGGTTCTATCTTCGGCTAAGATGTACCGAATCTTAATTACATTTTTTACGTTGAAACACGAAATGATGGGAATCGCAGACAGTGCCTTTTTTTAAAGGCCACTTTGAAGAAATTTTTTTTTTCCAAATTAAAGTACTTTAATTTTACAGGAAAATAAACTTTTTAGAACACTTTTTATGTTGACATACATTATTACGACATGAATCAGATTAAAGTACTTTTATAATGGATATAAAAATATTGAATCGCTATAAAACTCAAACCACGCTACCTTACAATACTTTAAGTGGTGTATTTAAGAATTTCTGAAAGGTTGATCCATCGTGCCAAAGAGTTTTTTTTACAGACAGAACATATATACGTATAGGTGAAAAATCAAAACATACAAAATACACTTGAAAAGTTGCGCTAGTGTCCTTTTGCATGTTGTTTCATTCTAAAATTTAGTATCATTCGTTTGACCGAACTAATAACATCGATTGTCGCGTCGATGAATAGTGTGTCAAGTGAATTATTCTTGCTTAATCTTTATGCATTAAAAGTAGTGAAATGCAGTTTACAACAGATTGAAAGAACGTGTCGAGTTTTGTAGAATCGGTAACTGCTTAAGTAATTATCAAGCATGGTCCGAAAAAGGTAATAACAAAAAAGACGCCAAGGATTTCAAAAGTTGCATACACCCACCAATATTTTCTGACGATGAAAATACTAAAATTGTGGATATTATTCCACCACCCGAATTGCATTTGATGCTCGGTCTTGTCAACACACTGATTGGTAAAATGTCAGTTGAATGTAAGCAAGTAACGAACGATTGGATTAAAGCGAGCAATGTTAAACGAGAAGTTACTCACGGTGGTACAGGCTTCAATGGAAATTCTTGCAAAGCTTTGCTGAGTATAATTGATGTTCTCCGAGCGAAAAGTAATCTAGAATATCTAAAATACGTTGTTGCATTGAGTAGTTTCAACAATGTTGTTGAAGATTGGTTTGGAAATGCACTACATGTAGAATATGAACAATCCATTCAGAAATTTAAAACAAGTTACTTGAATGTAAACATTTCAGTTACTGCAAAAGTGCACGCAGTATTAAAACACGTCGTTGATTTTTGTTCCGTATACGAAAAAGTTCTCGGTTTTTAAAGTGAGCAAGCTATGGAATCAGTCCATTTTGATTTTCAGGCGACGTGGAGTAGATATAAAGTTTCATCAAATCATGCTCAATATGATCAACAATTACTCAAAGCCATATGTTCTTACAATAGTAATCATGTGTTACGTAATATTTTTATTTGTGTTAGAAAAATTGTTGTTTCTAATTATTACTTTACAAACATACATTGACTGTATACGTATACTAAAAAAATACTATTTTGTTAACAGGATGTTGTAAAAATTAATTTCTCTCTACTATTTGTATGTAGAAATAAGTAAACAAACAAATTTTTTTTCAAAGTGGCCTTAAAAAAACGGCACTATCTGCGATTTCCGTCATTGCGTGTTTGAACGTAAAAAATGTTCTAGAATCAAGATCTGCAATGATTTCCGAAGTGACAAGACTTTCGAAAAAAATTAACCTCAGGGCACCCGTGCTCCATATTTAACCAATTAAACACAAGTAGAGGAAAAGTAGGTTGGTTTGAGGTTATATTGGCGAGAGTTTTTGTGATTTCGTCTGTATCAATTATTAAAGTGTGATTCAAATAATCAAAAATGCCGAAAGTGAAAAGCACTCGTCGCGTTCGGAGACATCGAGCATTTTCCAACATTCCAAGATTCCAGAACGAAAACGAAAGTAAGTAAATAAATCATAAGTAATTTATGTTTATAACGCAATGAAGTCAAACCTCAAAAAAATTTGAATTGTTTTCATTTTTATAAAAGAATAAATAATTTGCACATTCATAAGACCACTACTTGAGCTTACTTTTTGACGGAAAATCAAATTCGAAAATCCATCACCAACATCATCAAAAAGTACATGTCAGGAGAATTAGCCACGAGATTTACAGCTACGAAGAAAATATCAAATAAATTACTTTTCAAGCACTTTTACATGTGCTCTTGTATTCTCGGTAACAAAATTATTGTTACAGTGATTAATGATAATATATTGTTAGAGTTTAACTTGAACTTCAATTCAAAATTTCCAATTTTTTCATTTTACAGGAGTTGTTCGTGAAAAATATAAGTCCACTGAGGATGAAGTCTTTCCTCATTTCGGAACGGTCTTCACTAATTCCAAAGATTGGGATGGCAATCGAAAGATGAGGCGGGTGACGAATAATCCGGTTCAGTAATAAGATTTTCTTGAAATGTTCAGCTACTTGAAATGTTTCTTTTAAATAAACAATTTTACCTTCATATATTTTTTACTTATTTTTTTATTTCTAAAAACAATTTTTTATTTTAATGTGGCTGAGACTAGAAAAATTAATGAAGCCAAGTTGGGGCCAAGTCGGTCGGTAAGTTAGGTCCTGCCTAAAATTTTGGGCCCAGCTAGCGCCATGACAATTTTTCCACACGGATGCCCATAAGAACTTTCTACTTGCATGTACCGAGATGGAATCTTTTCATTTGAACACGACGCTATGAGAATGGAATTTTCCTAATAATTTTTCTCCGTTTGCACTTTCGAACCGTTTTTAAAAGTTGGGACTAAAGTACTAATTTGTCTCGTACCGGGTAATTGAGTGGGACTTAATTCGGTCTCTAAATTACAATTAGTGAGATGTAAGTAACTGAATCAAACTTGGAGCGCAATGGAACTTTTTTTACACGGGATTAATTTTCATGCTCGATCGTCTCTAATATTAATAATTATTGATATATTATTATTACATTGTAAAGAGAAGGACGCTAAAATAGTCGTAATGAAGAATTACGGAAATCTGGTTGAGAATTGAGGTAAATGAAAGAGGTATGTAATTGAAGAAAATAA
>CAKNXH010001606.1:131311-160176 GCA_932178445.1 Andricus quercusramuli
TACCATGGTTTGCTTTTTGTTACTTTCTTTAAACCTATCGTAAGTTTTGCGGCTGTCTTTACCGCCTTAGCTTTTTAAATAGCTATAATAATTGTTCCTTCAACCATTTTTTGATAAGACTTGATATTTTGGTTTTATTTATTGAAAATACTATGAAAAAATCCCAAATTCAAATTTTGAGCCAAGCGAGGTAAAATATGGGAAAAAGTCTCAAAGAGAAATTATAATTTTTGAAAAGTCCTACAAAATTTCTCATAATCATTTTTTGATAGGACTTATCATGTTGGATTTATTTATCGAAAAAACTGTGAAAAAATGGAAAATTTAATGAGATAAATTTTGCGAAATATAGGGCAACGTTTTTAGAGGAATTTAAAAATTCCTGCAAAATTTCTTCGAACCTTTTTTTGCCAGAACTTGTCGTTTTTAATTTATTTATCGAAATTGATATGCAAAAATCGAAAATTCTAATATGACACGAAAAGACTATTTTTGGCATAACAACACGAAATAGGGAAGAAAGTCTGAAGAAAGGATTGTAGCTTTTTATTGCAAGGTAGCTTGGAAAATAAATATACATTTTAAAATGTCTGTCGGAAATCCAGGACGAAGCGCAACTGTCACGATGAGAATGTTTATCTCAAAGCCTACAGAGCTTTGAGCAATTTAATCTTTAACTATATACTTACTTCATCACGTAAACGATTCAGAGTATGGAGATGCAGAAAAAAAACTAGAATCTAAAAGATATGTTTCGCGAAAGTTTTTTTCAAGCATTCCGAGTGCAAAGAATACAAATCTGAGCCCGAAGTGCGAGGCCTAAATATTTTCGAACGTGAGGTGCGAGGTAACCCATTATCGAGCACGAAGCGCGAGGTCGGACAGAAGCGCGCCCTAGGCGCCATTAAACTTGGAGCCAAGAGAGCCGCGCGCGATTAGAATGTGCCCGCGCGGCATGCAAATTTTTTGTGGCAGCAATACGTTACAGTTACATTTTCATATGCATTGAAAATAAAGACTTTTGCGATCAAACTATTTTTATGATATTCATGAAAGGCATATATTTCAATATCTCGGGGACGAGTTACCATTTAAAAAAAGTGAAAAATATAATTTTGGTCACGATTTTAAGATTCTTTTCAGAACCCATGAAATTTTAACCTTAAAAATAAAACCTAATTTTCTCGGAACTAAATGATTTTTTTATCAAACTTTTTCCCTCTGTATTCAGTAACTCAACATCTCGGGGATGGATAATCAGTTCATTTTTTAATTGAGTATTCATTTCTTACCACTGTTTCAGTTCGACCCGGACGGGGTAAAAAAAAGAGTGTCAACCCAACATTATCACCTTCAAACAATATTGTCTTATAACTGGAAGCTTTTTTTTCAATCAAACTTTTTTGTTGTCGATTAAGCAATACGTAAGCTCGGAAATTTTTTTTTTTTGAAATAGCTATTTCGATTTTTCACAATGTTTTTTCGCTCTTCTGCACAATTACCATTTTGTTAGTTACCTCCTATTGCCTTTCCTTCGTTCAATTATTATTATATTATTAATTTTGAATTTTTAAATCAACTATAAAAAATGGCGTAAGAAAAATGCACTTGCAGAAACTTTTAAATACCCTCTAATCATTTTAATCACTAATTTACTAATTAATTGACCCCCCCCCCCCTCCCCCTCTCGACATTTATAAACTTAAATTTACATGTTTGCTGGGGGGAGGTCGTTTCTTTGGATGCCTCCCATCTTCAAAACGTTTGTTGAGGGTTCATATACCGAAAAAAAATTGCTTGTGTCACGGTCTGCATATTTGACTTAAAAAATATAGTCAACATCAGCTGGACTATGATGAGCAGCTCCTCAATAATTTCCGAGAAAAATGTGTTGGGAAAAAAATGTTTTGTCCATATTCAATAAAACTTGTTATTTTCATGGGACCAAGTTTCTTGGGATTTCTTCACTAATATTCAATCAAACATTTTTTTCAATGTTCTCTAATGTATGTTGAACACATTTTATTTCTTGCCAAATTTTCAAAAGTTATACGATTTTAATGAATGGCGGCCTATATTATAAATGAAAAGATTCTTTACAACTTGAAAATTAGCGATTTCACACCGCAGCTCAATCTATATATATATATATCGTTACGTAGACGTGGAACTTCGGCAATTGAACATATATATGCCCGCTCGTTCTTCCATATCTTTTTTTATAGATACGGTGTAAGCACGAAGTTCCCCGGGACTATCTTTTTTTTGTTCGAATGAGACACAGTGTAAAATCCTTTATTATCCAATTTAAAAAAGAAATTATGTAATCTTAGGCTATAACGTCAAAGAAAAAGTTGGTCATGCTAATCTGCACGTAGTTCGACGTTATTGAAGTTTGACAGGTCAATTTCCGTGACCTATCATCTTCGGTTATTTTTGGCTGCATTCGTCTCATGTTAGCAAGGAGAAGTGACGCGTTGATAATGACGTCGACAGAAAGTAGTCAACTTCTATAATATAGAAGAAACGGGTGCTAAAGAAAGATTAGAGTTTTTCCTCAAGTTTTACTGTCGAAAATTGAACAGCCTCATCATAGAACGGGATATAGAATATTTCACGTTTCGGGGGGGGGGGGGGGGATGTTCCCGCAGCCCCCCTCCCACTCCTCGAAAAATATTGTATGCAATGCAGGCATGATTTACGCGTTTTATCTGCATCCTGAGAGAAGTCAAAGACGCCTTCTGGGACACTTTAAATGATACAATAAGTATTTGCGATCAAGGTGAAAGAATAATTCTGCTAGGAGATATGAACGGATGGGTCGGTGTCCAACGTCAGGATACAAATAGAGAAAGGGTGCTACGTAATTTTGGAGATCCAACAAGAAAAAATTATAACGGGGAAAAATTAGTTAGCTTATGCTTAGAAAAGGGCCTATTTATTACAAATACTTGGTTTAGACATGAAATTATCCACATGTGCACCTGGCGTAAAGGAAATAGCCACAGTATAATTGACTTTGTTATTGCGGACGAAAGACTAAGAGAACTAGTTAAAGATATAAGAGTCATGAGGGGTTACGAATGCAATACTGATCATTACCTTGTAGTCTCCAAAATAAACTTAGGGCGGGGATGGAGAACAAAGAGAAAAAAAAAGAAACAAACGCGAATAAAAATTGAAAATTTACAGAAGCCGGAAGTGCGAATAGAGTTTCAAAAGAGGTTAACTGAACTTATAGATAGGGCAACGTGGGAAGCGCTTATAAGCAATGAAGGTATGGAGGGCGCGCGAACTTTGTTACGGAATATCATTGTTAAAACTGCGACCGGAGTATGTGGTACGGCGGTTGTAGGAAGAAAATCTGGCGATGCATGGTGGAATGATGAAATTGAGGCAGCCCGAAAAGAAACGAAAGAAGCGCACAAAAAAACGCTGAACATCACAAGTCTTAGCGACGAGGAGAGAAATAGGCTCAAAAATGATTACAGACACAAAAAAAAGGAAAGTTAAACGACTAGTCAAAGAGAGTAAAGGGAAAATTAGAACAGAAGAAGAGAAAAAAATACAAAACTACTTTGAAGGAATTATGAAAATATTATGTAAATAGTTGAAGGAAAGTAAAAGTATAGAGTTTGTCAGCATGAGAAACAGCAAAAATGAAATGCTATATGATATAGGCGGGATAGTAGACGCTTTAAAAGACTCTTTCTAAAGAACTATGAGGAGGTGAAGATATAGGACAACAGAACTGCGACATAGAATATATTGCATGAGAAAACCCAATTGAAAAAGTCTGTGTCACTGAGGGCAGATTAAGAACTTGAAAAACGGTAAGGCTGCTGGTATGGACAGTATTAGCGCTGAAATGCCTAAATACGGTGGCGAGTAGATACCTCACAGGTTGTGCGAATTGATAAATCTATGTTTAGAGCCAGGAGAAGTCCCAGACGATTAGAGAAAAGCGATTATCGTACCAATATACAAAAGAAAGGGAGATAAAAGCATCTGCAGTAATTACAGAGGTATCAGCCTACTAAGTACCGTAAGTAAAATATACTCAAAAATACTTATTCGTAGGGTAATGGAAATCACAAAAGAGAAGATATGGGAAGTCCAAAGTGGATTTATGCCACGAAGATCATGTACAGATCAGATATTTAGCCTAAGTCAGATCACAGAAAAAAGCTTGAGAGTAGGAAAGAAAGTTTTCTGTACATTTATAGACCCAGAAAAAGCATTTGACAAGGTAAATAGAAGTAAACTTTGGGAAGTCCTTAAAGAGTACGGAGTAAATGAAGGGCTCCTACAAGCAATAAAAACAATATATACAGGTAGTAAAGCAAGTGTAAGAGTAAATGGGAAACTGAGTGACTGGTTCGATATAATGCAAGGCGTGAAACAAGGATGCGTTATGTCCTCGTGGCTATTTATCATATTCATGAATAAGTGTCTAAGAACTGCCCTCTTCGACGAAGAAGGTGTAGATCTCGAAACAGTCAAGGTACGTGGGTTAGCTTTCGCAGATGACAAGATTGTTATGACAGAATCAGTCGAGGACTTGCAAAGAATGTCGAATAAACTTAATACAAGCATGAAGAACATGGGCCTCAAAATTAACGTGGATAAAACGAAAATCATGGTGTTGAAGGAAAAAGTGAGAAAACAATATGCAACATTGTCCTAAATGATGAGAGATTAGAACAAGTTGACAAGTACGTATATCTAGGTAGTCTGGGGTTCGATCCCTGAGCCGGGTACCAATGGAAATTTTTCTATGTACTTCTACCGGGGCTTCGGCGGTTCGGAAACCACCTTAAACTGTAGGTCCCCTCAGAAAAAACTGGTATCGTACCAAGGTGGGGCTCCATGTCGAGGGGAATAGCCTTGGAGGTCGAAGCCGATTCTGTGAAGACTGGAAAATAAGTCAGCGATTTCCTTGCGTAAAGGCAGGCCCTCTCAAGGGACCTCCGCTTGGTGGTCGCTGGATGTCTTCGAATAATGAACATACACACACATACACTTACATAACACACTAGGACAGTGCTTCGAATCTGTGAATCTACCTGATGACCTAAGAGGGATCGCTCCGTACACCCCAGCCTGCTAGGGAGGCTGCCGAACGGAACGGCAGAGTGGGTGAGGATCACTTTGCCTGATCAACAAAGGTGGACGTCGTTTACTGTGCGATAGGTATGCCTGGCACCTGAGAGGTATAATCTCAGAACGTTGATAACAACAAAAACCCACCGAGATACAAAAAACCTCTGCGAAGGATGGCCGGATTCGGAGTACTGCCTTGAGAATAAACACGGGTGTGGCGCCATAGGCTTTATAGCTTGAGCGCCAGGGGTTGGGGCCTCACGCCCCCCCCCCCCCCCCGCCAACATTACAACTAACTAGATAGACCCATAAATTAGGGAAACCAGGTTATCGGTGGAGCAGGGTCCATCCTCATAAATAAAAACATATAAAAAAAAGCTAAAATGGCCATACATAATTCTATATTCGTACCGACTGTACTATACGGTAGCGAAACATGGATCTGTCAAGAAAAGGACAGGAGTAAAATTAACGCGATCAGCATGAAACCCCTACGCATAATATGCGGGAAAACACTGGTGGACAAAGTCTGAAACGAGACAATCCTCAAAGAATGTGGTATAGGAGAGACACTAGTTGACATATGGCAAAGAAATCAGTTAAGATGGTTCGGATATCTTGAAAGAATGAAAGATGAACGACTGACCAAGGAAGTGTATAGAGGTAAAGTAAATGGCAGAATGTCCAGAGGTAGAAAGCCGAAAGAATGGTTAGAATCTGTAAATGAGACATTAAACAGAAGAGGCATAAGAAGCCATTAGAAACATAAGAGCTTGCATGAAAAAATGCATGGACATGAAGGAAGCTAGAGTAGTATGCCAAGACAGAAAAGTGTGACGACAAATAGTTTTTAAACAGAGTGACAATAAAGTGAATGACGCCTGAAACAAAGACCTTGGATACTAATGGGCCCAAGCGGGGAACCATACACAACAATTTTGTGAGGCTCCTCACTTGGGGTGATCGCTAGAGAGATTGATCAGCAACCTGGGTCGTAGAAGTGTTGCGGAATGAACGTGTCATTTAAATAACTTACACGAGAATTCCAGATCAATCTAAAACATCTGTACCTAACACCTATATACCTATCTACCCTATACCCATATACCGACCTACCTTATACCATATATACCTAATTACTATTTTCCAACCGAGAAAGTCACGCCTACCCCGGAAGGGAAATGGCTTAATGGTATAATAATAATTATAATAATTTTCAGATCTTCAAGTACTCATTTATAGTCTATCTATACGACAGGACTGGACACTGAATGCGCATGTGCAGCGTGGTGCGGAGTAGATTTATAATTCTACTTCGCTGTCGCCCCTGTACCCCGTACGATTAAGGAATGCGTCAACCTAACCTCAAATATCAGACGCGATAATCTTGTAAAGGGTAACGTTGTTACATAAAGTATGGAATGTACGAAGGAGTGAAACGTCTTTTTATCATCGCCTGTTTGCAAACTCACGCTCGGATAAAAAGACGTTTTCACTCCTAGGTACATAATATACTATTATATGCCGTTCTACGATGTGGCGCTTTAATTGTATCGTTGTTGAATGACATCTCAAGAACTTGACTATCATGCAGTTTTATACGCAATGCAGTGCTTTAAAAACTACATTATACGCCTCGAGGAGATAGTACGAAATACGTATTATGTATGGCGCGGGCGCATACACATAGGGACTTCTGCTTCGTGCGCACTGCCACCATCGCTTCGCCCTGGCAGCAAAATTCACACTCATCAAAAAACCCCTCTTTTTGCGCCCATTACAGATAAATATCTATTTTATACTTTCGACATTTGTATCTGCATCGTGTGAATAATAAAATTAAAATGGCCGTGGCTACGTGTACAAAAATTTCGGTATAAATAGCCGGATTTTTTCTGTACGAATAGTGGGAGCTGGAAAAGGGGCTATTTGTACCAAATTCACGGTACGAATTATTAGCAGAGCTATCCTGGTAAGGTTATTTAAATAATAGACACGAGATGATAATTAGCTTTCTTTATTGGATCATCTGCATAGTAAGGCAGCTTAGGCTGGACTGATTCTGAACGACAAAACGGAATGGGAGATTCGTTAGTCATACCCTACACTGAGAAACTTTAGGTTTGAAAAATTACTAAAACGGATAGCAAATGGGGGCAAAATGCTTAAATTTCGACATTTTAATACATAAATAATAAGTTATACTATTTTTATAAGAAGATTTCCTATTTGGTAATAGCAATCCTTACTATTTTCTGTAGTAAAATCCGATGTAGGAAAAATTAGTAGAGAAATTAATAAATTGTACAAAAAGAATAAAAGCAATAAGTATTTTATATAACATAATATACTAAATATGTAGAAGAAATTACTATTGTCTGTAGGAACACGATGTGTATTATGGACATTTCCTACTTTTTGTAACAAAGGTTAATACCAATTATTAAATTTGGTCCCAAATATTACTAACTGATTTAGCAGAAAGTATCGAGCCTTGGACCGAGCGCGGCCGAGTGCATCTGACGTGTGTCGATCGCCGATCATATTTTTAGGTTGCGAAAATGACATCTAATTTATGTTTCAATGCAAAATCCGCAAAAAAACGTAATTTAAAAAAAAATATTTACTTATTTTAATTACATAAAAATTTTGTTGTTTAAAATTATAAAAATATCATGAATATTAATCAATTAAGGATTAAATGAATTAGAACCAATAAACTTTCTATCATTTAGGTCATATGGAAGTTTTCATTCTGAGTCACAAAATGTCTTGTAGGTAGATGGATCATCGCCCGACTGCTGTCCCGGAGACGCGTGTTCGATTCCCGCCAGCCTTCGTTTTCTTCTAACCCGATTTTTCTGTTTCAGCTTTGTAATATAATACTATCTTTTAAGAATATACACATATATGTAATTTCTAATGTTGTCAATTCTTAATTTAAATAAATGTGAACTATGCGTTTAATGTAGAACATGTGTGTAGTTAGGCTTGTGTGAAAGTTAGCAACACGTGTTTATTTTTTTTACTATTCCCACTGTAGCATATTTTGCTAACCAGTTAGTAATTCGGTGCGCACGGTCCCTGCGCATCATTTTACTACAGCACTTTGTAAATACTGTTATCTTCTACAGATATTAATCCCAAAAATGTACTATTTTCTCCTACCAAAATTAGTAAATAGTGCAGACTTGCAGTTTTACTACAGAGGTTAATAAATACTTCAAATGTCTTTTACAATAAATGCAATAGTTTTAACTTTTATTCCAATATATTTTATAATTATTTAAGTAGCTACGAGTTACTATTGAGGTTAGTAAATATTATTAAAATTTGCTTTTTGCCTCTCATTGCAAAGTTCAGATAGTGAAATCTAGTGTGATTTCTAACAAGAAATACAAACAAGGGTTTCTCAGTGTATATGGCGTCAGTGTTTCGTTTTTATCAAGTAAACTATAAACATGTAGGAAGATATGGGATATCCCTTTATCAATGTTGAAATCATTTTTGTCGAGTTTATTAAAAGAAACTCCAATATTCCCACTCAAAAATGAGATGGTAAATTTAATAAGTATAATAATGATGACCAATATAATTTTTACATACTCAATTAATTTTATGCATGCATGGGTAAAAATACGCAAGTTGAATATTTCAACGTAGGTTAAACAATTTTGTATGCTTTTATTTTATTTTTTTATTCTTTTAGTCCCAGCTTTGCACGAATTTGCAGAAACTTCGCTGGTGTTACAGATTTAGTGAATGCATCCGCCAACTGCTGATCTGTTGGAAGATAATATAAAATTAGCACCTGTTTCTCAATTTGATCACGAGTAAAGTGATATTTGATATCTATGTGTTTTGTTCTTTTATGATTTGATGGATTGGTTGCAATACTAATACAACTTTGGTTGTCTTCATAGATTGGAATAGAATGAGACACTTGGCAGTTTATGCTGTTTAGAACTGCTTTTAGCCAAACAGCTTCTTTCGCGGCTTCATAAAGTGCAATATATTCTGCTTCTGTTGAAGACGTTGCAACAGAGTTTTGTCTTTTTGTGTTCCACGTAATAGTACAATTTTCAAACAATTGAAAGATATAGCCAGTAGTACTTGTTCGTGATATTTCATCACTTCCCCAATCCGCATCAACAAATCCAATTATCATTTTGTTATAGTTTTGCCGTGATTATGTAAGTTTTATTTTTAGTGAGCCATTAATATACCGCAAGACTCTTTTTAAACATTTCCACAATTCAGCATTGTTTTTTGTTTGATATCTACTTAGAATATTAATTGCTGTACAGATGTCGGGCCGCGTACAAAGCATACCGTACATTAAGCAACCAATTAAATTTTTACATGGAGTTTCATAATAGGTTTCTGAATTTAGCGCTTCATAATCTATTTTCGTTGGTAAAGGAGTAGATACATTTTTACTGTTACTCATATTAAATTTTAGTAAAACCGACTTTAGATAAGATGTTTGATCGAGTGAAATTGTATTTTCTGTACGTTCAATTTGTATGCCCAAGAAAAGCTTTATTTCTTTTAGATCAACCATATCAAAATGTTTCATCAGATATGCTTTGAAATTTTTCATTGTTATAGTGTTACCTGTAACTATGACCAAATCATCAACGTATAGTATCAAGTAAATATTTTCATTAATATTACCTTTGTCTTGAAAATACAAGCATCGATCAACTTCTGAATTTTTAAAATCAAGTTGTTTCAATATTTCATCAAGTCTTTGAAACCAGCATCGAGCTGATTGTTTGAGCCCGTACAATGCTTTGTTTAACTTACATACCAGATCATCTTGTACTTGTACACCTTCAGGTGGATTCATAAAAACTTCTTCTTTTAGTATACCATTTAAAAAGGCTGTTCTAACATCCATGTGGTGTACTAATAAATTTAATTGGTTTGCAAAGGTTTCCGTGTAATCGGTTAAATATTGTTGACGAAAACCTTTCGCCACAATTCGAGCCTTATATCGCACTGGATTACCGTGTTCATCATTTTTGACGGAAAATACCCATTTACAGTCAATGATGTTTTTATTATGCGGCTTCGATACGAGTATCCAGGTGTTATTAGTAAGTGATTTTAATTCTTCTTTTATTGCTTGTTCCCACTTTTCCCTGTCATCTCTAGATTGTATTTCATGATAGGAGGTAGAAATGTTTATTGATACCGCGCTAGCCGAAAGGAGCAGTGAGTTTATATTATAAATCTCTTCATCAAAGTCCTCGTTATAAGATAACTTCGGACGTTTTTGTAAACGTTCACTTCTTCTAATTTCTGGCTTATGACTCATACTTTCAACAGTGGACAAAGACTCATTATGTTTTTGTGCTGAACGTTTATTATCTGCTTTGGATAAGTCAGATTTTTGCATTGTGGTCTCAGATTTCCCTGGTTTATTTAACTCAGGTTTATTAGTTTCTGAGGACATAGAGGTTTCCGCTGGCACCAGTTCGTTGTTTATTCCTGGCGTCAACAAATTATCAAATGATCCTGAGTCAGATTGACTTATTTGTTGCGGAGTAGTGACCTCTTGTAACAGTGGCGTATGCCCACGCCTTCAGATAAGATAAAAGGGCTATATATTGTAGCGCTTTGGCCCAGCGCATCAGTTCTAGTTAAACCTAATTTCTAAACAGAATAAAGAAACGTCGCTCTGACTACGTGTCAGCGCGACTCCTTTTTAAAAAGTTGAATCTTGTCTTGGCCCCATCACATTTTTGGCGATCTTGCCAGGATGGTGGCAAACGATCAAACTGCACCATCTTGGAACTAGACACCTGGAGTGGGTCAAAAGAGTGAAAATTCGACAAAAAATCAAAGAAGAACTCCGAGGAGAGATTTACGAATATTTCCTCGTAAAAAGCAGGCAAGTAACGATATTGGTAAAACTAGAGGCTGAACTGAAGTAGGCCCTATCCTACGTAAACCAGTACTCGCGAAAACCTAAAAAAGAAATTTGGGTAAGCAATATACCGCTGTAAACCCTAGGGAGCAATTCCCAGAAGTAGAAGCAAGTGACAGCAAGCCGCCGATACGTCGCGTCGTGCTGGTTCACCACCGTCCTACGAGGACAAGAAGAAGTTAGCAGCAGCAAACGGGTGATACGTCGCGCCGCTACGCCTGGTTCATCATCTCTACGCACTAGGAGGACAACCACGCAGCTGCAAGTAAGTATTTAATTTATAAAAAATAATAAGTGAATTTGCAAAAGTGCGATATTTAAAAAAAAAAAAAAAAATCTTAAGTTAAAAGTGCAACGAAAATTGTGAAGCGTACGCGACACGGATATCCTTCTGTTGAAAGAAACAGATAAGATAGCCAAACTGGCTTTCCAAGCGTACAGGAAGAACCCATCCGTAGATTACAATACCGAAACGAGCGACTCTGACTCGACAGACGTGATAGACGAAATTAACACTCCTTTTAGAACAGCGACAATGGCATCTTCTGCATCCTCTCCCACTCCTCCAACAACAGACCAGCTGTTACATTCTATCCTAGCTAGGATGACCGGCTTAGAAAATGGCATGAACTTTTTGACAAGGGAAAATGCAAATAGGATGGGAGAAATCAGAACTTTAGCCGGCCGAGTCGGATTAAGAACCCAAATACAGACGGACAGGGAGGATCCGGAAGTAACATCAGACGAAGAAGAAAGAAGTGTCCCCAATATAAATCGAGAATCTAGCCATCCCATAGACATAAATAATCGCCCCGGTGGCTCTAGGCCTTATGAAAATCCCCGAGAACCTATCTATCACAATATAGAAGCACGTAACCACCCCGTTGGGCCTGCATTCCCCGCGAATCCACAAAATCAAGATCCTAGTTACTATAACAGGGAGGCACAAAACCGCCCTGCTAGGGCCATGCCCCCCGCGAACCCCCAAAACCGAGATCCTATTTACCAGAACAGGGAAGTACTAAATCACCCAGTTCGCCCTATGCTTCACGCAAATGCTCAAGACGAAGGTACTATCCAAGCTAAGGAAATTATACGGACTATCAAACCACTTAACGGGCAGGACGATGTAGGGATAGAAGATTTCATAAAAATGGTAAAAAAGGCGAGAAAGCGTTGTAATCAACCTGATCTTTTATCAGACTTTGTGATAGCAGAAAAGATTCAAGGAAACGCGGAAAGAGCCGTTAGATTCACAGCTATAAACTCTTACGAAGAGCTCTATGAAACTTTGCATCAAAACTTGAAACAAACCGGGTCAGTTTCTGCGTTGAGAAGTAAGTTAGAAAGCTGCAGACAGGGACCCACGGAAACGGCTCAGAATTTTAACCTTACATTTCGGCAGGGAGTTAACGAATTAAAATATGCCGTTCAAAACGAAAATTATGGTCCAATGGAAAGGAAAATAGCCCTCAGTATCGAAGAAAAGGAATGCTTAAAAAGATACCTATTAAACCTTAAACGCGAAATAGGGTTACAAGTAAAAGCTCAAAAACCCAGTAATCTAATAGAAGCACAAAATCACGACATAGAAATGGAGATGTGGCTACGCGAAGCACAACCCACAAGAACACAGACAGGGTTTAGAGCGCCAATGCGACAAGCGCCCCAAATCCCTCAAAGAACATTTTTACCCTCACAAAAAGTACAGCAAACAACACCCCTATACCGATCACCCCAATCTGGAATGAATCAAGGTACCGGTACAGATAAATCGAAACTAACCTGTCACAAGTGTGGAAAACCGGGACACTTTGCTAGTCAGTGCCAATCTCCGCAGCAAAGAAATTTTCCTATAGGTACATTCCAAAAGCGACCCCCACAAATCAGAACCATCCAGGAAGAGAATTATTTAGACCACGAACAAATGAGTCAAGAGGAAGTAGAGGAGCAGATCAATTACGAGGATACGGCCGAGTATCATCCATATGTGGAAAGCTCCAGTCAATCGTGGGACGAAGAGCAAACGGAAATACTTATAGATTACTCGTCGACTCCGGGTCATCTATAAATCTTATCAAAGAAAACACAGTACCAAGCGGCACCACCCCCTTTCAGATGAAAAAGAATTTCCTTATGGGCAGCGATAAACACACGTCGACCGAAGCCGTATACGTTAACTATTTTAATAAAAAACATCTTTTCCACAGAGTTCACAACGACTTCCCATTACCTGAGGAAGGTATCATCGGAATACCTTTTCTTATGAAATTTCAAAGGTATGCTATAACCCCGAGATTTTTAATACTTGAAAAGGTGAAATTACCACTACATACGGACGGTACCTATGTTCCCGGGAGAACCGCGAAAGTAAATAATATCAATTTAGAATCTGACCTTAACGCAGACGTCTGGATAGAGGAAAGTGAAAATGTACCATCCGGAATCTACCGGATAAAGAACGGGAAATTACAGGCACCCTTCTTTAACTATTCTGATAAGCCGATGAGAGTGACCGCACCAAATTACGAAGTTATCGATAGGATAACCAAAATCTCAGAACAAGAAATAAAGAAAGTTGAACAAATTAATAACCCAAGGATTCTAAATTTATTAGAAAAAACCCGCATGAACCACGTTGAGTCAGAATTGGCCGATCCCATTTGGCAAATTATTTCCCAATACACCGATGTATATACTTTAGACGGAGACCCCATACCTTGCACTAATCTAACCGAACATGAGATCATTTTAAAATCCGGTAAAATTGTCAACATTAAAGCCTATCGACCGCCAGAAAGCCAACAAAATTTTGTGAAAGAAGAGGTAGCTTCTTTACTCCAGCAAGGTATAATAAGGCCTTCCAGTTCACCTTTCAACTCACCAATATGGGTTGTACCAAAAAAGGGTGGAAAATTGCGAATGGTTACAGATTATAGAGGAGAAAACCTTGACACTGACCAAGACGCTTACCCTCTACCTGTAACAGATGACATTTTAGATCATCTGGGTAAATCAAAATTCTTTTCTGCATTCGATCTTTCATCAGGATTTCATCAAATCCCTATGAAAGAAGAATCTAAAAAGTATACAGCTTTCTCCACAAAAGACGGACATTTCGAATTCAACAGAATGCCGTTTGGGTTAAAGAATGCTCCGGCCACTTTTCAGCGCATGATGGATCATGCATTACGGGGACTCGTCGGAAAGCATTGTTTTGTGTACCTAGACGACATAGTTATTTTCGGACAAACTATCAAAGAACACAAACAGAATTTAATATTACTACTCGACCGACTCAGAGAGACCGGATTAAAATTGCAACCCGCAAAATGCGAGTATTTGAGACCTGAATTGGAATACCTGGGACACCTCATCACTGCCGAAGGTGTGAAGCCTAACCCAAATAAAGTCAGCGCAGTAAAAGAATTTAAAACGCCTAACAATATGAAACAAGTTCAATCTTTCCTAGGGTTAGCAGGGTATTACCGAAAATTCATAAAAAATTTCTCGCACATAGCCAAACCCCTAACCGAACTCACGAAAAAGGATAACCCGTTTAAGTGGACTACAAAACATCAACTAGCTTTTCATCAACTTAAGGACGTATTATGTACAGCACCAGTACTACGATACCCTGACTATAGCAAGGAATTCGTGCTCACCACGGATGCCTCAAACGTAGGATTAGGGGCTGTCCTTAGTCAGGATGGCCACCCCTGCTGCTTTATATCCAGAACTCTCAACGGAGCCGAACAAAACTACTCTGCCACGGAAAAGGAGTTACTGGCCATGGTATGGGCCACGCTACGCTTAAGACAGTACCTCTTAGGAAGAACATTTAGAATACAGACTGACCACCAAGCCTTGAAGTGGCTTCACAATGTAAAGAATCCTTCATACAGATTATTACGCTGGAGATTAAGACTGGAGGAGTATTCATACAAGCCAATTGAGCACATAAAAGGTAAAGAAAACAAGGTGGCTGACTGTCTTTCCAGATTGTTTCCAATAGGACGGGATCTCTTACAGGAAGCCGTGAAGAACGCCGAGATAAGTCCCGAGGAACTGGAATCCAGACTACCCGATATAGAGATCTTTGACGCCTCCGGTGTCGAAAAGGACTTGACAACTCCACCTCCAGATCAGATAAACTTCGAGAAGCAACCTGTGAAGGAAAAACAGATGCCGAAGATAATCAGCGAGGAGGTGCTAACAGGAAATGATAAGAAAACGGAGAGAGAAGGAACACCCCCAATACCAACGCGAGAAAACCTCCCTGAATACGATAAAGAGTTGTACGAGCAATTCCAGAATTGGCTCAAGGAAAGGGGCAATAACAATTCCTTAAAAAAACCGAACGCAGGAGGGAAATTGTGGAGAAAAATTCAGAAACGACCATCGAACGATCAGAATTTAGAAATCCTGCCAGTCTACGACGAAAGAACTTGGCTCACAAGAATTAACGAAATAATAGTGGACTTCAGGAATCGGAAATTGACTATAGCCAGGTTACACTTCATGGATCCCACAATAACACCTTTGGAAAAAATTAAAATTGAACAATTCGTCCACTTCTTTAGCAGAAAATATGAAAATTATTTAAATATTTACTACTGCTTCTCACCATTAAGCGAACTGACTCAACAGGAGAAACTCGAAATATTAAAGTAAGCGCATGGTTCTATTTCTAACCAACACTTTGGCGAAAATAAAACTATAGATAAAGCGAAACAGTTGGGAGAATGGAAAAATATGGAAAACGATATTTGCAGTTACGTGAAGAAGTGCCCCATATGCCAACTACAAAAAACCACGCGAATAAAGAGGCAGGCCGAAGCTATTATACCAGACACACCTGTTAATCCCAATGAAAAAGTGGCAATGGACATTTTCGGGCCTCTCCCTATCACGAAAGGTGGGAACGAATACATACTCAGTGTACAAGACCAACTGACTAAATACCTAACGCTGATACCGCTTAAAGATGCTAGGGCTGAGTCCATTATCGAAGGACTCTTCGATCATTTCATTTATATATTCGGAGCCCCGAAATCTATCTTGACAGACCAGGGAGCAAACTTTGTTTCCGAACTAGTTCAGAACTTTGAGAACCTGTTCAGAATAAAGCACGTAAAAACAACTACTTATCACCCTCAAAGTAACGGAAGCCTAGAAAGGGCTCACTCTGTGCTAAAAGATCTTCTGAGAACCTGCATGCAAGACACACGAACCGAGTGGGACCAGGTATTAAAAATAATTACTCTCGCTTACAACACCACTAAGCAAGACGGAATTGGAATAAGCCCGTTTCAAGCCACTTTTGGCAGAACCAATGCTAATTTGCCATCAACTTTAGCCACCACTCCCAATTTAAAATATCAAGACCTGCTTGACATGTGGAGAGAAAGGCACGAGCGGTACCTGCAGAAAGCAAAGGAAAAGTTACACCTTCAGAAAGAAAAATACAAACGGTATCAAGACTCCAAGATAGTGTTACCACAATCTATCTATGAACCGGGAGACCTGATCAAGTTTGTCAATCACAATGCGACCAATAAACTTTCTGCAAGTTGGAAAGGACCCGCAACTATAATAGAAAAGCTAGATAACAATAACTACATAATATTGTTTAACAACGAAAGAACGAGAATCCACGTTAACCAGATCATGCCTTATTTTTTATAGAATGAAGATCTTGGCATTACTGACAATTCTGACGCAAATCTGGACAACGAAAGGAAATTACACTCTAACAACAATTACCGGGAATATATTTATCGAAGAAATAGGAACAGCCCACCTTTACCATGAAACTTGGAAGCTAGTGATAAGCATCAACGATACCAGCCTACAACAAAGGTTAGATATAGTTCGCGACATAATGAGACTCGCGATTCGAGCATGTAACTCAAACTGCGCCGAAGAAAAAGAGGTTAGATTAACTGGCGAAAGGTATGAAAGAGCTAGAAACAAACTCCAACTACTCAACCAGGTGATGGGTGACAAACGACATAAAAGAGGATTAATTAATGCTATTGGGGATATCGCTAAAACTCTGTTTGGGACTTTAAGTAATAACGACCTCGAACATATCAACGAAGAATTCGATCAATTATATTCGGACAATAAAAATATAGTTCAAGCCTTACAAAACCATACTAAAATATTAAAAGTATTATTGGACTCTTCTTCGATTAATTACGGTGAGTTAAAAACACAATTAAAACAAGATCTTAGTAACGCCGAGCAAATCAGAAGAAGCCTCAACAACAATACGAAGAATTTATTTATCACGACAAAAATTCTAACTTGCGAAATTTTTATAGAAGAATTAACAGAGGATATCAACATATTATTAACAGCAATAAATAACGGGAAGCATGGAATTGTGCACCCTCAAATATTAACACCACAAATGCTAACAGACACCTTTCAGGGATTCGAGACAGTACATAGAACTAGGTATCACCTCGACGCCGACCCCGAGAGTTATCAGCACATTATCGACATCAGTGAGGTCAACGTAGCTATTGTCAGAAAATCCCTTGTATATGTCATCAAGATACCTATACTGGAAAAAGAAGAGTACACTATCAACCATGTAATCCCTATTCCACAAAAAGTACAAAATACCCACCTTGCCCTCCTCCCAGAACACGAGTTTATATTTCAAACTAAGACTGGATACGTACCTACTGACAAAGACACACTAAATAAATGTAAAGACTTAGCCCAATACAAAATTTGCCATCGAAATCAGCCAGATTATAGGGTAATAGACACAGACAACTGCGACGCCAGTATAATTAAAAAATCGCAAGAGGAAGCCAAATGTATCTTCTCACCTTTTAAATTACATAGCGAAAGTTATATTTTAATTAACAAAGGATACATAATACTACCTACACATAGACTTAGCTTAGATCTTGTATGCGAGAACTCATTAACTACAGTAAAGCTAACCGAAAACACTTTAGTTCAAGGACCAGGATGTACAATTCTGACAGAGAATGTACAATTGTATTTAGAAAGAAACGTAGAGCATAAACAATATTTTATAAAGAATAAAACATACAATGTACCATACGATAAAAATTCATTAGATATACTTGAAGACTATTTAATTACTCTACCTAGAGAAGTAAACGTCGATGTACTTAAACAAATGAGGCTGAGTTTAGATGATACTGAGAATTTGTTAAGTAAAATAGGGAGTCACCAACGATTTTCATCATTGTCAGAGAAAGCTTTCGAATGGTTAAGATACTTAGGATATGCTAGTATAATATTAATTACGCTATATACATCTTATAAATGCGGATTCTGGGAATTGATATCGAAATGTATCCCAAAAAAGATTTGTATATTCTGCGTTAAGACCAATGTGCATAATGCACCTGCACCAACTGTTATTTACTCTAATATTCCTCCGGTAGAAGAAACACCTCTACATATGAAAAATAAAAAGGTTACCTTTCAATAAAAGGGTTTAGGGACTAAACTCTGTCTAACAAGGGGGGTGTAACAGTGGCGTACGCCCACGCCTTCAGATAAGATAAAAGGGCTATATATTGTAGCGCTTTGGCCCAGCGCATCAGTTCTAGTTAAACCTAATTTCTAAACAGAATAAAGAAACGTCGCTCTGACTACGTGTCAGTGCGACTCCTTTTTAAAAAGTTGAATCTTGGCTTGGCCCCATCACACTCTTTCATGCCTATGGGTGGTCGTGTGATTTTATAGCTTATTTCGTCTACTATGACGTCCCGAGCTTTAATGAATCGCTCAGTTTCCACGACCCATACCCAGAGTTGAGTACGTAATTTACTCCAGGTAATTTACTTCGTTTTCTACAGTAATTTACCACGTAATTTACGTCCGAAGTTTTCTACATGATGTAAATTACGTGGATGTGGAACTTGCAAATATTTCGATGCCTGTCTGACATAAGTACATAACCTCTGCGTGTGGACTGTGGACATGTGCTTGCCAGTCGTGCAGCAATTATTTTAAATTTTCGAAAATAAGGCAAGATGTATATTATAATATAATTGCAAAAATTATTAATTTAACCCTATTCACATAACTATGAACTGGAAGGCGTTTATAACCACTGTTCGTCAATACTCTAACGCAAAATAGGCATTTAGCTACACTTTTGTCTATATTGTTAAATTTTACTTCCACTTACTTAAAACTAAGACTTTGCATGGGAAGTTTGGAATCCTCGAAGAAATCTTCTTTCTCATGATTTTAATCGTTTGTTAATCCAATAACTAGAATTCTTATATTAATTAAGGTTTGGTAAGGTTATGTCGCGTGCTAGGAAATTCAAAAGTTGAAAACAGACAACCGCCATCATTGTCATGTAATTTACAGGTTTTCTACAGTTTTCTACGTAAATTACTTCATTTAGGTAATTTACGTAGAAAACCTCGAGTGACGCGTCACTTCGCAACCCTGCCCATACCTTATAACCGTTCGGTTCATAACCTACAAGGATTCCTTTGGTTGATTTGGAATCAAATTTTCCATCCATTGTTTTATTATGAACGTATGCTGTTGAACCAAAAACTTTAAGATATTTAATTGTTGGTTTCTTTTTGTACCACAATTCGTACGGAGTTTTGTCCGTTTCTAACGCTTTGGTCGGTGACTCGCAGGATGTGAACACATCTGGATTTTTAATTATGTGTTCGCTTGCTCCAGAATCCAAGTAGAAAAATAAATCATTTACACTGCTGGTTTTTGCATTACTAGAGTTTTGAAATCCGAGCATAAATGAAAATCCGTCACTGTAAGTATTGTTTGCCGTCGGGTATTTCTCGGTGGTTATAGTTGACAGAGTCCTTTGCCTTGGTTGTTTTTTACCTTCATTGGCTCGTTTAAAGTAGATACAATCCTGTTTTACATGATTTGTCCTACCACAGTGGTCACACCGTATGTTTGAAGATTTATAATTGGGTTTCTTAAAATTTGGTTTGTTCAGCTTTGCATTATTATTGCCTCGATAAGGTTTCTGCTGCTTTCTGTAGTTGTTATTCTTCCTGTTTCTTTTCTGGTTCCATGGTTTGTTCACATTGGCTTCACCTGATGATGGAGGCAAGTTCAAAGCTTTCAATCCACTTGCTGCATTCGCTTCTGTCCTTATTTTTACTTTGTGGTCTAGAAGACGAGTTTTGACAAATGCAAGATTTAACTTTTCATCACTGAGGGTCTCAAGAGCAGTAAAAACCCCATCATAAGTATTTGGAAGTGCGGTTAGAAGATGTGAAACCTTATCCTTTTCATCCAGTTTTGCCCCAACAGCAAGTAATTCCTTAACAATTTCGTCAAATTTAGTGAAATGTACTGTCAACAATGTATCGCCTTCTAATTTTAATGTCAGCAATCTCTTTCGACAGGCTAGTTGGGTTGCTAGGCTTTTTCGCTCATAAATTACGTCCAGACTTTCGAAAATGTCATTCGCGTGTTGTGTGTCTTTCGCGAAATTTAAAAATGCATCACTTAAATACTCAATTATAGTATTTCTCGCGGTCGAGTTTTGCTTCTGCCACTCATCACTCAGATTTGTCGAAGTTTCCTTACAGAAATTTGTTCATGAAAGTTTTACACAACTTCACGGAATTTTATTTTCACCTGGGCCCATAACCTATTAGCAGAGCTATCCTGGTAAGGTTGTTTAAATAATAGACACGAGATGATAATTAGCTTTCTTTATTGGATCATCTGCATAGTAAGGCAGCTTAGGCTGGACTGATTCTGAACGACAAAACGGAATGGGAGATTCGTTAGTCATACCCTATATGGCGTCAGTGTTTCGTTTTTATAAAGTAAACTATAAACATGTAGGAAGATATGGGATATCCCTTTATCAATGTTAAAATCATTTTTGTCGAGTTCATTAAAAGAAACTCCAATACGAATAGGCGGACTTTTGTGTACACACACACATATTTGTACAGCAATTTCGGTACACGTAGACACTTCTAATAAAATCGTCAATGTTTCATCACGTTTACCTTGGTAATTAAGATACTCAACATTTGAGAACGTCATACTTCTGGAAAAAACATAAATCCAAAAATTCTACTGTCTTAAAATGAACCAGTGAAATCTCACTAGTTGAAACAGCCAGAAGTATGTCACTGTCAATCAGTGAGAATTCACTGGTTCATTCAGTGGAGTTCGGGATCCGGTTTAATCAGTGCAGTTCACTGGTTTCTCAGTGCCAGTAGTCATCTGGTCGTATGCCTTGTCGTCTGTCAGCTGTTTAGGTATGACACTCATCATTCATCACTATTGTGGTAACAGTTGTAAAATTATCTTTTAAAAACCGCTCTTTACTCTCACAATAACAAATAAAGGCCGGGCTGCAATATAATGGGATATAATATGTTGCGCCTAATTGTGGGAAGTCCCGTCGTTGTGTCAACGTTTCGCGTTTTCTCAAGTAGCCAGGGGCTTCCCACTATCAAGCGAAAGATTTTATATCCCCTGCTCATAGACGCGCCGCAATGATATGAAAAAGATGTGCCTGGTGGCGAATTACAGCATAACAAGGTGGACGAAAACACTATTTGCCAGTTAAAAAGGTGGTTGAAGTGCAGAAAACAATGTACCAAAGGGAAAAATAAACAACTTGTTGACCGGTATGTAGAATGCAGGTTATGTTTATATCATGTATAGTGGCATAGTTGGAATAGTAAAAAAATAGCGTCTTACATAAAAATGAAATTATCTGTAAAGATAAAAACATATCTAAAAAAAGGTTGATGAAGCATTTTTAAAGAAATGCAGTTGAAAATGAATTAATAGCTGTCACGCGGAAAAAAAGTGCTGGAAATTTTCATTTACCGAGTCTGTGACTTTAGGATAGGTCCAAAACCATTTGAAAATTTAAAATATCGTATTGAAGAATCACACAAATTGTGCTTGAAGACATAAGACTTCTTAGATAAAAAATATATAATTAGATTAAAAAAAAAATTGCACTCAATATGATTTTTTGACCAAGGGATGATTTTACGTAAAAAAATGTTTTTTCTTCAATCAAACAAAAATTTTTCAAATTCGTGAGATATACAATAAAAACTAATCGCACCGTTCGATTCTATGGAAAAAAATATATAATCCATGTCTTTATGCATTCCTCAATTACTTTTTGTTGTAAACAATTTATTTGCACATTTATTCATTTTAAATAAGCAAGCCAATGCAATGGTAACCAATCCGGTTGCTGAATTAAAGCATGCGCAGTGAAAAAATATCCGAGATTTGGGAGCACTGAATCTTCATCCAGTGTCTACTACACTCATACCAATGTGAATTTGTCACTGAGCGCCACCACTGAGCGCGCCTCTGCAAATTTTTGCTGATGGTCATAAAAAAAAAAATTGATTAGCATTTCGAACTCGAAAGTTCATTGCCTCACTACACGATTCAGGTAGTGTTTCTAGGTGGATAAATACTACCAGTGTGGGTCCACCACACCCTCGACGGGCCAACACCACGCAGTATTCCCCGAACGGTCACCCATCCAAGTACTAACCGCGCCCAACGCTGCTTAACTTCAGTGATCTTACGGGAACTGGTGTTTTCAGCGTGGTATCGCCGTTGGCTGATGGTCATGGACTATTTATTTCATAACTGTATAAATTTTCTTTGTAAACTGTCTGATAAGAATTCCAAGACTGCGGTTTCTTGACTGTGCTTGAAAACTTCCAAGACTTTTCTTTATTTTTCCACGAAAATTTATTACCACTTCATATAAAGTATACGAGACTTTATAAAAATGATGGCCCGTCCAAAAGTCCAGCACTAATCTAGGAAATGTTCCAAGACTTATTTTTTCTATGCATCATAAATGGGTTGTCAGTTTTGAAGTTCATGCAGCTTGCAAAATACATGTAAGTAAATGCAAATGATTTCATTTTTCATTTTTAACTTATTCATAAATAAATCAACAATTAATTTCATGATAATAATGAATGTATTGAATTAATAAATTTATATCCCACAAAATGCAATTGGCAAATTTTAATATGCATTTTAAGTGCATTTTCGGGAATGTTACCCTTTCGAACTACTAAACAGGGTTTTGGAAAAGGAATAAAATAATTGTTACATTCCAAGTACGACTTGTACCGACTGTCACTTTTACAATTTCCATAACAGCACTTCCTGGTCGTACCAACCTTTTTTCTTTTTAATGGATTTTCTCCTGGTAAATCTCACATTTTTTCCGTGGGAAGTGTTTCAACTTCTCATTGCTCGAAATTTTTTTTTTTTTGCGTTAATATTTACTATTGTCACATACTTTTTAGGGATACTTAAATGAAAAGGTCTATTGCAGCCAGGCGCCAAATATTTATATAACAAACACTAGTACGCGCGACGCGCGCGTACCAGACGACTAGAGGTTCATCTCTTGCCCGCGTGGAGCGCTATATCACTGGTTCAATCTATCATTTGTCTGTTCATCCAGTCAAAGTGGAAAAATCACTGCTTCACCAGTGATAATTGAAAATAATGATTCAACCAGTGACAATATCACTGGTTCAGTTTAAGAGAGTAAAAATAAAGTTAACTTATATGCTTCCATATAATATAATGCAGTGCACTGAAATTTATACACCGCAGAAAAAAAAATTTCTGGACATATGGAAACTAGTGCATTAGTATTTACTAATTGGACTTTCCTAATATTCTTTCGTTTTGCGCAGTTCCCTAAGAGATTACGTTTTTTGAATAAACTGAAAAATAATCCTTACCGAAAAAGCCTACATAGTAAACTACCTGGGAACGTATGTTGGAAACCCATATGGGATCCATTTTTGAATTCCAGTCTCAAATTACGATGTGAGATAGGATGGGAAATATTTTGTGGGTTTCCACATGGGTTCATAAATGAATACCGTTATGGAAACCTATGAATTGTTCCTACATGAAATCCTACATGGGATTAGAACTTTTTTTGAATTAAATATGTTTTGGAAGTTTTGGGTGCCTAGTCGGCAATCCTAAAAACCTACAAAAAATACTGCGCAGCCGTAGCTTTCATAGAAAACTACTGCGCGCTCCTTAAATATTAATTGCAAAACCCATCCATGTAGGAACCTTCATAAAACCCCATGATAAGAACCGTTCTAGATTCCCATCCTATATTCCTATCTAGATCGGAATTTGAGACAGGAATTTAAAAAAGGATCCCATATGGGTTTCCACATAGGTTCCGATGTACTTTACTATATAGGCTTTTTCTGTATGAATGTTTAAAATTCAAATATTTTTTTATTCTAAATTTCCATTATGTAAATTTTCACTTATGCTTAGGATTCTTACAGCACAATATGGGGCATTCACAAAATACGTGATACATTTTGCAGGAACTTCTACCCCCCCCCCCCCCCGTGTGATACTTTTTCAGTTGTTCTTTACATGGAGAATGATACTTCGACAGACCCCCCTCCCCCTAAACGTATCACGTATTTTGTGAATGACCCTTATGTCGAAGGTATTTTATTAGTTATAGGCTTTTGAACCAAACTGAATCTTCTGCACCGGTAATATCATCAGTCACGGACGCATTTTTTGTAATATATCTTATGAGAGTAGTATGCCTAAATTGAAATATTGGGCAGCCTGGCTTTTTAGTCCTCCACCCACGGATTGGAGTGCGCAGCCAAGTGCATGATAGGGAGACCTACAGGATGAAATCCGAACCAACAGAACCTCGTTAAAAGTATATAGATAAAATTCCCAGAGATACCGGCTCACAGTCGGGCAAAATAATGAAAAAATGTGGAAAATATGATTTCGGCTAGAATTTCAACCGAATTCAAAGTTTATTCTTGTAAATTATCTTGTAGATCGATTAATTTCTTCAGTATGGTTTTTGAGTTTGAAAATTAAAAAACTTTAAATGTGACTTTAAAAATTATGAATTTTTTATAGGTACACTACTGACAGAAATTTTGGGTACATTTCCTTTGACCGTTTGTAAATTCATACTTCACTCTGATACAAATATCTGTGCAGAAACTGAATCTTCGACTTTCTTAGTAGAAACATTTTAAAGATTAGAACATTTCTCGTGGAACTTACTATGCTGAAGTTTTTTTAATAAACGAGTCAACAAATATTTAGTTTCAAAGTTAAGTTTTTTTTAGGTAAATGAACCTTTTGAAATCTTGAATTCAACTTTTTACCAAATCTCGAAAAGTGTGTTAATTCCTACTTTGAAAAAATCATAAAATCAAGAGTAAGTCCTAATACTTTTTAAATCTCAATCAAGAGCACGATGTAATATTATGTAATCGATGAGTAGGGGAGAGTAGAGTATGGTGCCGGATTTTGAATTAAATGTCCTGTTTTGATGTCTGTATTTTTTTTGAGAAGCTCACATTATTAGGTTACATATCTCATTACTCGACAACGTTTTTTGACGTCATTATTTGATATTTAATTGATTCGTTGGTCTTGCATTTCGGTCAGCGTACCCCATATCATGGGGCATGGTGTCCGTCATATTAATGCCGGTTTATTTCAAGAATATGAACATTTTAGAATAAAAAGTATACAATATAATAATTCTGGAGAGTATATAATGCAACGAAAAAAATTACTCGAGACATGGTCAACATACCTATTGGAATCCAATATTTTCATACTTCAAGCATTTCAAAAAATGCTGTAAGTGCTTAATTTCTGCCAAAGACTTTTCCATCTGTTTTCACCAAAACAGTTTTTTCATAATAACTCTTCTGACACGTATTTTAAAACAAAAATTGTATCACATCACTATTTTTTCAAAGAAAGTCATTCTATGTAAAAAAAACTAATATGAAACTCAATAAACGCGGGCGTTTTTTGGCCCACATCGGCACCTTCTGAAAAAATGATCGTTAACTACGAATCTTGGACTTTTTCGTCCCAAAAATAACTATTGAACGAATAAATATTTTGTATGAATACTCAGCAATTACACAATATTTAATCGTGCTTTTGATTTAGATTTGAAGAGTAGATTTTACTCCTGATTTTATGATTTTTCTACATTTTCAGAAACACTTTTCTAGTTTAGAATAATTTCAACGTAAGCTGATTCGACGCGAAATTTTCTAATCATTCATATAATTCTACTTATAAGGTGGTAGATTCAGTATCTGCACGGATATTCATCTTGGAAGTGAAAAATGAATTTAGCAGTTCATCACAATAAAAAATTACAAATTCAACACAATTGTGCAAGTCATAATTTTTTTAAACTGTTCAAAATATATATTTTTATTTTAAAAGTCCGTGCACAAAATGTATGGAAAAGAGCTTTCGGCCGATTAATCCGACTAAGAAAGTCGGTGTCAGTTTAATTACACTGTAATATCAATTTATTTCAGAACAAGTTTTCGTTTATCATTTATTTGGCCTCATGACTTCCAAACTAAACTGAACTAAAGATATTGCGTCTCCCCCAAATTCGGTTGCGTAAGATTGGCCAATTACCTCGTATATGTACATGCAGATTCTGCGAGATCAATAGATAAATTATTTTGACACGCAATTGTGACGTAGGAATTAAAGGCAAATGGAAGTCGATTTCAATGATTGTGTCTACCGATAACAAATGATAAGAGGACCTGAATCGTAATCAAAAGGAGGGAGGAACTTGTTTGGTATTCGCGATAGCTGACACGTACCAACGCAACGAATTGTGAAAGAACGATACGAAGGTCAATTTGCTCTCACGTCACGACTTGGAGGCTCGACCAGAGCCGACCAATCGCATTCTAGAAAGGTCGGGCGTGCCTCCAACAATTCATTATGTTATGATTTTTTTAAGGTTACGGTAATATGAATCTAGTGGCGACACATGAATGCCATGTGGCGTCAGATTATGCTGTCAGGTTGCGTTGGGCTCAAGTCTAAAGGGAAAGAACCTCATATGTGTACAGGCAATTCTGGCACTGTGCGGCTGTCAATGACCGAGCACGATTCCTTGTAGCCTAGGTAAGTGTTTGATCATCAATTAGGTGTGCAAAGGTCGATGATGCTTGTGCACAGCTCACATCAGGGCATTTACTTTTCCTTTTTTGAGGAAGTGATAATAGTAGAGGAAATGAGCGTTCAATGAATAACAAAATAATGTAATAAAAAGTAGCCAGCATGCCCTTTCAAGAAAGGATTTCGATTTAAACTTAAAACCACTCAAAAAGGGTTGGGGGATGTTTCTCGAAGAATAGGGTGGTTCCAGTTGATAGTAGTGGGATACAATTAGATGTACGTGGGTTCCAAAGAATAAAACGGGTCCCGATGGAAAAACTATGGACACCCGACTCGGGGTTACGAAACCCGACAAAAATGTATTGCATCATAAGAATTGTCCTATTCGTTAAAGTACAGGTAAAGTAAGTAGACCAAATAACTTTTGATTCTTATTAGGGAGAATTCAAAAATATCAAAGGCGTAATTACTTGCAGATAGGATTCTTTTATCCCTGATAATGAATTATGATGTTGATGATGTAGGATTTGTGCTAAGTCAGGCATTTTTGAATCTCATAGACACAAACGTTTTTAATTGTTTCCGCATTGCTGGGGGCCATAGTCCCGCTGGCCCCTGTACTAATGGCGGCCCTGGGTTGCTGGCCCTCAAGGCTCGCGACCCACCGGGAAATCTCCCAAATTCCATATGGCCTGTTGGGAGCGGTGTGAAGTTGCCCCCCCCCCCCAAATAAAAAATTTGAACATTTTATGGCCGCAATCGTTTGTTGGTCGTTAGAGAGGGTTTGGTAGTCATATCTTATCGTTTGGTTGTTGTTCCTTCCCTATTTTTTTTAAGAAAACAAAATTCGGGGGGCTAACTTCACACTGCCCCAAAAGGTCAAAATTTCTAAATTTTTCTTTGTGGGGCTTTTTGGTCTTCGTTTGGTAGCGTTTGGTAGTCAACTCTCAACGTTAGAGAGTTTACAGTTTTTTAAATAAACGAAAAACAAATCCTCAAGGTCAAACTCAAAATAATAACATTATCCAAAAAATGAAAATGCAGCCTGAAGCAGAATCGTTTGGTAGTTCGGTGGCCCAAAAACTTTTTGATCTACAGCAGTTTTTCTATAAGTGGTGGGGGGAGACTCAAAAATGAAAAATCGTCAAATATTCTCTTTCACATTGTTCAGTGGTTGCATTGTGAGGTTTGGTAGTCATTTTATGACGTTAGAGAGTAGATAATTGTTTAAATAATTAAAAAACAAAGTTTTACGTATCCATCAAAAAATTTTAAAGCTTAAAAAGATTGAGTTATTTTCAGAAGCAGAATCGTTTGGTAGTCACATTTCTACGTATAATAGTGATGAGTTCTATGTGAAAAAAATGTCTTTTTTATTCAAAACGATACCTAAGAAATCTGATATGCGCTTTATTTATCCTGCTAGAGTGTTTACAAATTTATAACCTCACGAACATAACCTCAAAATTGAAATGTGGTCCTGGAAATTTACGTCCTGCATTTCAGAGTCCTGCCATTCAGAGGTTTACAAACGAACGTTTTGTCTTCAAATTCTGATAAAATAATTTTAGGAGAAATTTTTAAAAGGTATTATTACGATTAGCCGTCGTTTTTCAATCGATAACGAAATATTTTTGGTGAATCGTAAAATAACCACTTCTCCGATTCATTGGCACTTCTAACCTATTGTCAGCAATCTGCCATTCCAGTTTAAGATACACATTTCATACGACCTGAAATACGATTGCAAACGTGGTCAATCGTTTCTTGTATCCTGAGTAGTCATGTTATGACGTTAGAGAGTAGATAATTGTTTAAATAATTA
>CAKNXH010001607.1:0-12912 GCA_932178445.1 Andricus quercusramuli
AACAGTAGATAGGACTAAATTCCACATCGCTTTAGTGCGTCAGTTTGCAATAAAACGGAAAGATTTCCGTATTTAAATGAAACCTGTATTTTCAAATGACTATTGAAATAGAAAAAAGTATCATCAAATAAAGTACTTAGCTATAATAAACATTTTAAATAGACGCTGCTAAAGATGCGATTTTGACACGTCCATCCATCAGTAGATAATCGTCAGTGGTTTTAAACCTAGGCATGATAGAATGATTAGGTATTGATAATCAACATTTATTGTAAGTAGACTTTCACTTAAAATCAGTTTACTGATTAAAAGATACTTTAAACTATCTTTATTTGACGAAAAATCACAACAACTAAAATTTTGACACTTTCTCAGATATGAAATTCCGTGAGGTTGGTACCTGACACAAGGAAGTTCATAACCCAACCTAGCATATGATGGAGGAAAAGAACGAAATTTTTTAAACCTTCACCAGCTTGTACAGTTTTTTTTTCGGAAATTATTTAAGAACTATTTAAAAGAAAATAATATAAATCCTCAAAATAAGTTTTTTCCAGAAGTTATTTTTGTTTTATTACCGGAAAAAATGAAAAGTAAAACTATTAAAAACTATTGAAAAATATTTTTTTTACAGCTGTTTTATTTTTCCAGACATTCCATGTTGTCTCAAAGCAATTAAGTCATTGGATTAATGATAACTCGAAATTTGAAGAGTTTTAGAAATAATATTTATTAGTAATGTTTAATAAATTTTGTAACTTTCATAAACAACATTTTCTTTAACGATCTCGATGATGCATTTCAACACGTACTATAGGATGAGAGGACTTTCTAAATTTCTAATTTTGAAATTCCACGTTGACTTTTGCGCGCTTTACAAATTTTATTTTATTTGGTTTCTCTGCGTTGCTTTTTTCCGTATTCACTATATATTTTTTTAATTGCTGTTCCTCATTCTCTTCATTTTCCAGATCGATTATTTTTCTTTTAACATATTTTCTTTTTTTTTGGTTTTTGTCCTCGTTCTCTTTTTTATCCTTATTTTCCTGCTTAATTCCCTTACGCCTACAATATTTCCTTTTCTTTAGGGTTTCTTCATTGAAAGATGGTAGACCATCCGCATTTTCATCTTCTATTACTTCATTTTCTTTGGTAATACTTTTTCCGTTTTTTCTTTTTCTGCTTGAGGGCTTGTTGAGCTCTTTACCTACTGCTTCATCTAGAAGCAAATCGCGGACAGGAGATGAAGTTAAAATTGAGCTATCTCCCTTCTTCCTAGGTTTTCTATTCGTTTTTCTCGGTCCAGCTTTAGGAAGAGGTCGAATTTCTTGAAGTACCGAAATTACGTCTTTTTTATTTTCCTTGTCTTTCAATGCCGAATTGTTCACACTCATAAAAGTATCAAGATTACTTGAAGGATGCTCCTGGATTAAATTTTTGTCGCAGAATATTTTTAGTATGTCTTTTTCGTGTTCGTGGATCTTCTGCAGTAAAGGCAATACTTTTAAACTGATATCTTGGTCCTTGGTGATAGTTTGTAATTCAGCCGTCAGTTTAGCGACATTTTCTTCATGGGAATGTATCGAGTGGAGTTTTATCATGAGTTTGAAAGCAACTTCCTCTATTTTTGGTTCTGTTGCAAAGGGTGAAGCCGCCACTGCCACATCGTTGGGCTGGCTGGTCTGAGTTTCTGTCGAAAGTGGCTCCGCAGTTTCTTCTACAGCAAGGCTTTGCTGATGTAAATGCTGAGACATGCTCGGCTGCTCTTTTTCCAAATGTAGTTCAATAGCTTCTTCTTGAATGATATCTCTGTTCATTGGTAAATGGATTTCTTCCTGGAGAGATCGAACTAAGTGAGCGCCTTCTGTAAACTCAAGATATCCCTCACATTGTTGAACTTCTGGAGCAGCATTTTCAATATTGGTTTCAGCATTCAGTGGTCGATCAGTGACTTTACACCCATAGAAGTCTTCTTCTTTAAAAACATTCTTATCAAATGGATAGATTCCAGTCTTTTCAAATCCAGCCTTGATGTTTAGTGGTGTGAAAGCCTTCGGAAAAGCTTGTCCTACGCAAGCACCCACATCGTATATAGTCATAGGACATCCAGGGTGTTTGTACATCCATTCACCACAAGCTGAATTGTAAAATCTTTTGAAAGGTCCATAAACACTGACATCCAGCGGTTGCATTTTATGACTGCAGTGTGGAGGAAGAGTTAAGAGAACTACACCAGCTTCTCGAGCTTTGTCAATTACATCAATGGAAATATGTGATTCGTGATTATCGTAAATCATAAGTATTGGATCCTCTTTTGTACTGTGAGTGTGCTTGATGACGTGGTCTAGGACTTCAAGAAATAGTTTAGGGGTCATCCATCCACTCTTATTTGCTAATCCAAGAGATCCTGGCGGAGTGCCTTCCATCATCGTGGGTTTCAATTTTACTCTTGGAAATACAAAGACTGGTGGTAGATAAGAACCAGCAGCACAAATTGTATTACAAACTGTCACAAGGATACCGCGCTCTCCACTGGTGGAGGAAGACACTTGCTTACATCCAGTCTCAGCAATAACCTTCTCAGGGACATGTACAGTTTTTGTACCTGTTTCATCTAGATTGAAGATTCGCATACCCTGACTAGCTGCTATGGAAGAAAACGTCACTAGACAATTTTCTAAATTACCATAAAATTTGTTGACGTTATGTGGGTTGAAAGCAGTTAATCGTGCCACACTGCAAGCCTCCGGCTTCCGAAAGCTGAGATGATGTCGAGAACAAAATCCTGTCAACCATTTTTCTCCAGCTGCTTCATTTTCTATCCAAGAAGGTGGCATTTCAATTCCTTTGCGATCAGCTAATTGAAATACTAACCTCCTTGTCGCAAGCCCAGTCAATCCAAAAGCCACTCTAGCGCTCATTCGTAAATAATCTGCTATCTCCTCTTCCTGAATTTCTGTGAAAACACGCCTGACGCTATAATTTGGAGTGAATTTCATTTCTGTGTTCTCTTCATCAGCTACTTTTTTCTTTTGGACGTAATGGTAGAGTGTGGAATAATTAATTCCCTCTGCTTTAGCTACCTGTAAGATTGGCCGATTTTTTTCTAGCACCAGCTCTACGGCGGCAATCATTTTTTCTTTAGGGGTATTCCCTTTTAATCTAACCTTTGTAGACTCTGACATCCTACAATAAAATTATTTATAGATATTGTGTGTTCTAAATATAATGATCAGGATATGTGAATTTATCATTAGGTGTGTTAATTAAATTATTAAATTTATTTATATAAAATATCTCTTGATATTCTTTTTGAATTCAATAATATAATTATCTAAGCGTTTTTCAAATAATTCAATTCAAAAATGAAAGGCCATGTGATACGAAACTCAAAATAATTTTACCGACACGAAATCAAATATCAAGCTAAAAATTTGGGTAGTTGAATAAAAAGTACTAAGGAAGGTTTATCAACTGCTAAATGTTTTTAATGACAAAAAAATGTTTTTAAAAAATAAAGTGTGTTCTAATCATAAACATTGAGCATTTTATAAACCTTCTTCCAAATTTTCAAATCAATATCTCATTTCGTCTGGCCAGGGGGGTGACAAAAAAATTGTCGGTAAAATGTGTTTTCAGGTAAGTATCACATGGCCTAAAAAATGATTAGTAGTTTTACAATATAAAACGAAATAATTTATATACAAATTTAAAGAAAAAGTATTACTTGATTCTATAGTTTCATCTCCATTTAAAATATTTGCAAATTTTTTACAGAAAAATCTTACAACAAATAAAAAGAAACTTGAATTAATTTTCTCTAAATACGATGTATTCTAAGAATTTAGTACAAAATACAAATGATCGTAACAATAATTTTTCGATTGGAAGAACATTTTTTGTTAAATTTTAATTTTAGTTGATTATTCTTAAAAACTTTTGAAAAAGTTTTCGTCATATTTTAATCAATAATAATTTCATATTTTTCATTAGACGTGTTTTCTGCATTATTTATAATAATAACAACGGATTCAATGAAAATAAACAAAATTAAAGTTATTGCAAAAAGTGAATTTAGTTTGTATAATTATAATTTATAGACATCTTTATATACACAATAATATAATTTTTGACGTACCTGGTTACTACTAATAATTATTCCTATTTTTTAATTTGCCAATTATATATTGCCAAGTGGATATAATTATTTAATAAACATAAATACTTTCAAAAAATGTCAAACCCTAACCGCGCTAACCCTTAAATAAATATGACGTTTCGTGTTCAGCGTAATTCAACGAATACAGCTCGAGATCATCGCAGTGCTACCAATTCCGCCAGAGAAATATCACGATTATCTACTGTTGGTTATCTACTGTTGGAAAATGAAATGTCAAATAAAAAGTCTTGAAATATTTATAAATAATGAAAATCAATACTTCGTGCTATATACTTATTGTTCATTAACCTTTAAATTTGTATTATAATGTAAAAACATACCTTAGACAAATTTCATTCGGAATAAAACCATGAATAAAAAAAAGGTTAACATTTTTTTTTCGTGCTAAAAATGAAGTTTTTGCCCTCACACAATAAGTAATGACGCTTTTCCAATGAAAATTTGTCCGACAAGGTTGAATCATTGCAGAATCTTTATACTGAAATAAAAAATCAACATTCGTGGCTAGTTTTCTAGTAAATTAAGATTATCTACTGTTAATCATTATCTACTGTATGGTGGTTTCCCCTATATATATAATATAATATATATTTATATATTGCAACAAGGCAAAATTTTAACCTGGAAATTCAGCATTTATTTACTTATTATTTGACATCGGGTACCCTCCGCGGCGTGGCACGACACTCCAGGGGCATATTTTAAGTTAGATTTAAGAATTTAGGATTAATTTTTCATTCCGTTATTTTTGTTTACCATGACCTTTGCCTCGACCTTCAATCTACAGGAGACATCGAGGGATTTTGGAACTCTGAGTTCACCAGAGAACTGAAGTTTGCTTGCTGCCGTCGTTAATTAAGAATTGAGATTCTCGTTTTGAATCTAGTTCCCGCCTCTCCGTTTGCTGTCTTTAATAGTCCCGGAACCTGGCTGGAAACCTTGGATGCCTCCAGAGCTAGGGATGACTCCAGATTATTTTTCCCTAGGCTTTGGGAATGAACTTAGTAGCCTTGGAGCTATACCTTGGTCTGCACCAGTAATCCTTATGAGGGAGGAAGTCCTCACATCCCCTAACAGGGCCCTCGACGCTACGGCAGTGGCCGAGAAACCAGCCAACTCAAGACTCCCGCGATGGGATGCGAATCAGGTCTGGTTGTCCACGATTTGTTGTCGTGTGTGTGCCAAATGCGGACAACTCTCGTGCCAGAGAGGACGAGAGCTTCCTCATTTACCGGAAATGCTTCGGATCCACACTTAGAGATTTCTAATTAGTTACAGCCTTCACTTGAGCCGTCCCTGTTCCTCTTTCGTTTTGGCGGCACGGCAGAGAACGAGTCAAGCGGCATAGCACCAACCACGCGGCAGTGCTGAGGAAGCAACCAATCAGCGCCGACCAGTGGGGACTCACCCCGAAGCCGGGTGAGACGACGCGCTCGACAACAAACAAGCTTTCTTTGTTATGTGAGGTAAGGGCCATTTCTTGCTGCCGGGAGGTTTGGGATCCTCGCGGGTCCTTGTGTCCTTTTGAGGGGATTTAATTCCCATTTCTGTTAGGTAGATTTTCTGTGTTTGAGTTTTCGCTTTTGGAAAATGGACACGGGGACGCCCTCGAGACTCCAGGTCAACCGGCTGATCTTAAATTTTCGCCCATTATGAAAACTGATATTATTTCGTGAAAGAATCAGTTACCGTATTTTCCGCATTTTGTACGGGCTATAAACCATGCATCACTCTCATTAAGTTTTCTTTGGTGCTCTTAGCGTGCTCTCGACGCCATTTTGACCACGAGTAAATTCTAAAATGTCCGCTCCGCGAAATTATGATTTGATGTCGAATTAAATTCGGGTTTACAATGGCTTAGATTTTGATATCGGTGGGCTATCATCGGATGAGATTGTCCCAATACTTAGTTATCTAGGCCCCTGGAGTATCGGCTGAACGGCTCAGCATAATAGCATTTTAGAAATTTTACTTTAGTAATGGTACATGTGCGAAATAGTTGCCTTATATTAATTTTAAGGTGTAGCCTAAAATCATAAAGTGGCGTTAATTAGTCTGACATATAAAACTTTTCCCCTTGGTTATTTTCGCTAGCATGCCAGGCGTGGCCATGAGCTATCGAGCATTGTAACTTGGCTACCGGATTTTCATGGATTTAACCTGTATTATTTCACAGCATGGCTCCGCCTGCCTGACTTCCGCCTTGTTAACTCGAGTACATTAACTTCCTCCCCCAATTATTTTTGAATAAAATGTACACGCCAAATTTGTTTATTTAACCCAGTCTTTTATTTGCGGGTAAGATGGTCTTTTATAAACCCTTGAATTTCCCCATGTGGCTGACCCACCCCACTCTATCAACAACCTCCATTTAAGGGCTGACGCTAGCCCAGGCAAAAACCTGGCCCACGCCCAGTATATTGAGTTTTGTGTGTCCAGTTGGCGCAAGTGCGCCTGGCGCCCAACAATCAATTTTAGTAAGTTTTCTTTAGCTTCAGAATAATTTAATTAAAGGGGCGTGGCCCAGTAAGGAAATTTCGGTGGAAATACACCCTTACAATATATATATATATATATATATATATATATATATATATATATATAAAATATACTTCGAGAAACGAAGTATATTCGTGATCGACGGGTTATCCCTGGGATAACTCGGGACATAATTGGGGTCTAATGGAATATCTCGGGATATCCTATCGCTGTGAGGAGTACAGAACACTGATCCATATTTGATACATAATAGCTCTAGAACTGTTATAGAATTGTTATGGAACTGTTATAGAATTGTTCTGGATTTATTACAACGCAGCTTACCAAATTTCTAGGACTTTTCTAGAAATATTACAGATCAGTGGTCACAGCGTTCTAGTTCTGGTAAAGATTTGTAACAAAAAATTTGTCATTGAGTTCTAGAATTGTTCTAGATATGTTACAGTTTGGGCATAGAACTTCAGGTCGTCCATATGAAATACATGAGTGACCTTATGCTCATGATAATTAGTGTCGCCACAGATGCCAGGATGCCAGGATGCCAGGGATGAAAGACTTTGTGTCGATCAAGAATGATGATGGAACTCGTTCACGTGTTCAGAAAAGGTTACCACTGTGTATTCTCAACGAGTTATATATTCAATTTACGTCAGAATACGTGGCCTGAAGATCAACATTTCGAAATTCACAAACCTCAGACCTCGTCATTGTGTTCTAGCAGGAAGCAGTGGCACTCATAATGTATACGTTTGCGTGCATCATGAGAATGTCAAGTTGATGTTGGATGAAATAAATATTCAACATTTAACAGAGGATACTGACATGGTGCTCACCAATCATCACGACTATCTGGATGCTATTGTATGTCCTAACTATTCAAGTTCCTGTCATTTAGGAGAGTGTAAAAACTGTCCAGGTACTGCAAACTTGAAAGATAACATCAAAAAAGCTCCTTTGGTTACAGACCGACAGATGTACTCTAAAGACTCTGGTAATGGCTACTTATGAATTCCTAGATGATTTCTGTGAAAGGCTGTTGAAATTAAAAACCCATCACTTTCTTTCAAAGGACCAATCATCTTTTTTGAAAAATTTGAAGGAAAACTTATCGCTTGGGGAGCTCTTGATTTGCTTCGATTTCGCTGAGAATTACGCCTTTATAATTTAGAATGCAGCGCAATCATTCCACTAGAATAACAACCAAGCTACAATATCCACTGTGGTGATTTATTATAAAAAAGATGGAGAGCTCAAGCACGTAAGTATCGCAGTCATATCTGATAACTTAGCTCATGAAACAGCGGCTGTTCACGAGTATCAAAAGATGATAGCAGATTACTTGGAAACTCGTTCCAGGCAAAAAAAATCTACTATTTCACTGACGGTGTAGGGCAACATTTAAAAAATGAGTATAGCAGCGAATATAGAGAGAAAAGCAGCACAATCAAGCTTACAATGTTCTCCGAAACATCACATACTCACTCACCATCTTTTGTTTTAGTGAGCAAAGAACCGAAATTTTTTTCAGCAGCTAAGAAAATCATGCCTTAGCCACCGAGTTACTGAAAGCCAGACTTGGCAAAGCTATCACGATACCAAGTAAGTTACAGTACCAAGCTTTCATTCCCACTCAAGATGGAAAACTTCAACTCAAGAAGTTTTTGTCTTCTAAAAAATACGACATCTTCTCGAATGGCAAAAAAAATCAACTGCAAAAGAGGCCTGCAAAGAAAACAACTGTTGAAACTATCGCCAAAAAATCAAACAGAAATACACATGATATCACCATATAATATTACTTAACTTAAAAAACTGGCACAAGAGCATTGCACAAAGATCATGGGCGTGAGCGCACTAGGGGAAATCGCGCGCAACCCGTCACATAGGAAAAAAATCTCAGATTTCTTTTAAAACTATTTTGAAGAAGAAAAAGTGCCCAAATTTGAGAAAAAGTCCAATTTATTTTTGACTTTCAAAAATTCAGGTCAAATTCGGACTTTCTTTGAAAAATCGTTATTACCACCAGAGTGTTTGTGGAAAAATCGAATGAAAATATTGGGAGTAAAATTTTGTTTAAGGCAATAGGACAAAAGTTAAAAAAGTTTGAAAGCAAGGCTTTGCTTGACAAACCCAAAAATTATACCCCCTCCACTTTGATGAATAATTATCAAAATAAATTGATTTTTGGCGTGAGGAGTACCATCTAATAGCACTACAATTGGGCCAATTTTTAGCTCGATCGGAAAACTTTCATTTTCGAGGTGGGCGCACTCCAGAAATTATGCCCCATATATTATACAACACAGCTGGGATGTAAACGTCGAATGCTAGAAACTCATGCACTCTTGCGTCCTAACAGCATTTCCGTGCGAAAATTCGAAAAGCTTAGACATTTATTCTGCATGCACGAGTGCAATGCAGTCGTAAATTGTAAAAGAGTAAACCAAATTTTTTGAGAAGGGGTTTCCAGGATCTTCGATCCTATATGTGGATTTTCAACATATGGGAGAGCTCATATGTTAATTCTTCAATACAATCAGTAAGTTTTCTGCCGCCCCTATATGATTGTATGGATAGTTTAAGAATTGATCTTAAAAAGATCTTGAATCTTTATTTTAGATAAAATTCTAGTATTTTATGTAATATTTTAATAACAAAATGATGATACACTAATTTTTAGGTGCATGTATGAACTAATTAATACAGTTTGTTTACAGTTTGAGATGCTCTATTGGGTACCTCTACGAAGTGCACCTTGGAAACAATTTCATTTAAATTATTTCATTGAACATTTATTAAATTTTCATTTTAAAATAAACTAAAATATTACAACCAAAATATATATGATGAATGATGTAAATTCCATTGACATTGGCTAAAGACCAAGCACCTGATCAATGGAGTGGTCAATAAAGGCATATCTCGCGCGTTCACGGGGGTGGATTTGGGTGTCTGTCACGTGTTCGAGAGGGGGGTAAATAATGGCGTATATCACATTAGTTGGATTCCTGACACAGCGGCAGCGGTGGCAACGAGATATTTTTATAATATATATATATATCCCAAAGGAATAACCCCTAAGCGGAGGCGTAACAACCGTGCCGAAATGTAAATGTCACCTGAGTGAGGTGTCTCAAACGGTGATTCTGGGAAACAGGGCGACATCTCAGAGTATGCAGCCTTATCCTTGCAGGCGGGGTTCTACAAGGATGAACGAACCCTTTCCCTAGCTGCTCGTGAGAACAACAATGATACCACCAAAACACCAAAAAGTTGTAGATGTGGTTCCAAACGATCGAACGCGCAGAGAACCCGACAATAGGTCGGCAAACAATGCCGATCGTCCTAGAGTTTGGGTTGCTGAGAATAATTCAGATGAAAACACCACGACGAACCAGCGAAACGCCCACATTGAGTGGACGGATCAACTCAAGGATGACTTGCTAGACTGCTACGATGCCAGCATTAATTGTGTTCACCGAGGCTTCATGGCTCGTATATACACTCTGTGGTGCCAGAAACCCCCAGAGCTTCAGCACGTTTTGATTCAATCATTGTGAAATCAACGTGCCCACCTCTGGAAAAATAGATATGGATGTGAAGCACTTTCTCAATCGCTGCTTGATCAAGCTGCATACGAAGATGAGGAAGCGAGATTATTGACAATATGTTCCACAATAATTCGATGATTGACAGAGTAGTTCTACCATGACATAGATGCGGTAGGGGCGTTTTAGTTGTCAATAGTCTCTGCAAGTCAACAGTTATGCAGTTGTGAGACTATTTCAACAGAAAGCGAGATATTACACTTTACAATATTTTGCTGAAAAAATGTGTCCGGTTCCTAGAAAAGCAAAGATTCATCGTTGCGATTCAGCTCAGGGTTTGTCAGCAGCAGACATTTTCGCAAGCTCGTGTTACATCAAGATGCGCTTAAAACGTGCCGATTATGTTTTGTACATCAACAACTTGCCCTGAAGCTAAGACTCTCGACAGAATGAAATTTTGTGCCCGTATAAAAAAGCAAACATGCAACATGATCCAGGAGAAAAAAGGCGGGGAGTCTATATCATAGATAGTACGTGTCCACTCAACCGAAATTCGCAGCCAACCGAACTGTCGACCGAAGTGTAAAGATAAAAGCGATTAAAGCCGAACTCTAAAATGCATTATACACCTAATTATGGGACTATTAATTAAATTTATAACATCGCTGACTTAGTCCGTGGCTGAAGATAGAAAAACTGGGATAAGAATCCGAAAAAGTAAAAAGAAATTAATAATTAGTAATAAATAGCACATATATATATGTATATATATATATATATATAATTTAAAAAAAATATTTAAACAACCACCGCAGGGTCCCACTAAGAGCAACAGCCATCTAAAAAATGTCAATAGCCCCAGTAGAACCGCGGTAAATCACACCTATGGCCAGGTCTCACAACCGTGAGATGGGTGGTCACAGCGCACTACGAAATCACAACGACAGGCCGGCGAAACCCTCGTGTTTCTTGAGGACACGAAGCGACAATCAAGGTTACGAACCAGTGATAGTTTCGCACCTCCGAGAGCACCAATCACAAGGACGATTACTCGCAACTGAATACTTTGGATGCAGTCGTTGCAGCGCTCTCTTAAGGTCTTGATACCTCTCCTCCTTTTCTTTCTCCTTTGCAGTGATGTTGTATTTAGACGGAGTCAAGAATTCGATCACGAATATAGTTTGTTTCCCGAAGTCTTGGAGAACAATGTCAGGTTTCGAGTGAGCAAAGGAGACTGCTGCCCGAAAATCGTAGTTCCAGAAAATTTGGCACTTCTCGTTTCGGACAATTGACTCTATATCCCTTGGAGCGTTCGTCAGGGCAGAGTCGCGACCAACACCGTAAGAGCAACAAAGATGGTGATAAAGTACTCTTAGGGCCGCATTATGTCTAAAGATATAAGTCGTTCCTGCGTGGCTCGTACACTCAGATACTATGTGTTCTAGGTACTCAGCGTGTTCATGACACGCTCTGCACCTATCGCTGGGACCTTCTTGACATAAAACGCGGGTACGGTATGCTAAGGTGGAAATCACACCGTCCTGGCATGCAAAAATAAAGCCCTCGGTACCTGAATTGAGCCCTGATGATTTGAGAAAAGCAGAAGTTTGCTCCTTCGACACGGTCTGCTTTTCTACATTTCTGTAAAAGTTTCCGTGCATTTGCTTGTCGAGTAGCTCTTGGTGAAATTTTCCAACCTCTGCTTTCTTTACTTCGGCTTTTAGACGTAAAGCATCTACATGGAGTAATGCACTTTCCTCACTTCTGATGTTAAAATTCAGGACAAGGGTCTCGGCCGCTTGCTCTGCGGCTTTATAAAGGAACGCTCCTTTACCAATCATCTCGTGATTACTGACCATTTTTAGGAGCGGATTTCTGCCATTAGCAACGATGTAAGCTGTGCTTAGAACAATTCGGTTATGACGACACTGGAGATTCAGAAGTCTGCGTCTTCCTAGACGGTGTGAAATGTATAATCGCGGAAATGACGAATTCATATGCAAGCTTTTATGCATATGCATGATCTTACGTGTGGTGACATCAAATTCCTTGAGCTCGTTCTTCGTCCATTGAACCACCCCAAGCGAGTAGAGTAGAACCGGGACGGCAACCATGTTAGTCGCAGATACCTTGTTCAACGCTGACAGATTGGAAGACCAAATCTGTCGAAGAAGATGCTTGTATCTGCTTCGGAGAGCCTCCTTCACTGATGTTACGTCCTGAATGCGGCTTTGAGGTACGCCCAGGTATATATAGGTCTCTCCAGTATATATATATATATATATATATAGAGAAACACAAAAACAGGAAAACAGATATATATATATATAAACAGCCATCGCAGGGTCCCACTGTGAGCAACTCCTATCTGTGAAAATGACACCGCCTCCCAGTCGAACCACGAAAAATCACACCTATGGCCACGCCTCACGACCGTGACATGGGTGGCCACAGGTCATGATGAAATGACAATGACAGGCCGGCGAAATCCTCGTGTGTCTTGAAGACACCCAGCGACCCAAGGATGATAGATTTCTGCATCCATCTTGCAAGAGTGTCAAGATGTCTCACAGCACTTATATCCACAAGGTCAGGGTCTCCGGAAACGTTAGTTTTCCGTCCTCACTTCAGATTAATTTTAATAAACTAGTTCAATCCGAAGTCTATATCAGTCTATCCTGTATA
>CAKNXH010001607.1:13012-41959 GCA_932178445.1 Andricus quercusramuli
TAAGTTATAGTAATCAAATTTCGTTCAAAATCGGTATGTGACCTCTTCTAAATATCCTTTGACTAAAAAAACATTCCCCTTCTCATCCCCCTCTCCTGTAAGGGTGGGGGGAGGGGCAAATATCGTAAAAAGGAGTTTTTTTATGGTTGTCATTTTCCTCGTGTGAAGGGTGCTGGTGCGATCGGCTAAGGCGTTAAAAGCGTTAAAATGTATCATATTCAGAACAGATTAACGTAAATATACATCAGCTGCAATATGATGGGAGGGGAGGGGGGAGGTGAACCCCAGCGAAAGTTGAACAATGGTCCTTTATTAGGACCGACATCCGTAACAAGTTAAACAGGGACAAAAAATACCTGGAAAGACGAAACGAGTACACACAATACATTTCTGACTGTTAATATAAGTTTTTTGACAGTCCGGCTGAAGCCAGGGCTAAAGAATATCTAAAATACTTGCAGTGTAACAAAACATCAGCACGTGAGCAAGAATCTATTTGTTCAGATTTTTAGGCGGTCCAAATGAAGAACAATGAAATTTTTGACAAAGCGTCCTCGACGTCATCATCATTGGGGTAAGGCGAATTCCTATAACCGGCTGCCGCCCACCCAGCTTGGCCATTGGTAAACCCTCGCTGAGGCTCACCTCCCGCCTCCCCTCCCATCATATTGCGGCTGATGTATATTTACGTAATAGTGTTCTGAATATGATATATTTGAACGCTTTTAACGCCTTACCCGATCGCACCAGCACACTTCAACGAGAAAAATAACGACCATAAAATGGATAATTTTTACGATATTTGCCCCTCCCCCACCCTTACAGGGGGGGGGAATGATAAGGGGAATGTTCTTTTTAGTCAAAGGATATTTAGCAGAGGTCACATATCGATTTTGAACGAAATTCGATTACTATAACTTACTATGAAAAAATCCCAAAACGTGTTCAATTTTTGACGATTTTTCGAAACATTGAATGTGATGCGCGACCGGAAGATATGGTCCGATTTATAACAAACAAATTTTATCGCGATCAGGGTGACGAGTAGCAACTTTTTCGCGCTATTACGATTTGATTCGGAAACTTTCGTGTAATTCGGCCCACCCTACTGTATACCCCTTGTCTCCGCAGAGGTACCCAGGAGAATTACGTAGTTCAAGATATAGTGTCGAAAGTGTGTTGCAAAAGAGCAGAGGGCCTATGGTGTAGCCCTGAAAGACGCCTCTCTGGAATGTGACGCTGCTCGTTTTTACGCAATAATTTCCAGATGAGACGGTGAATCTTGTTTTTCAAACAGGCATCAATCTCTTCATGCATCTCGCTATGTATTGACGAATCTTCAAGCTTTCCCACAGACAGATGATAAATCTGTGAGAGGTTGAATCGAAAGCTATCCGGTAGTAAATCCAAGCCAACAACAGGCTGCCCTGATGGGCTGCTGCTTATTTGCAGACGCATCTGTGAATGAGCAGGTTCTCTCGGCATCCTGCTATACTTTTTTTCAATCCACGTTGTTTCTACATCTCTCTTCACATAAACTCAATTCTTCGAACAGCTCGGTCGTTTATGCGGTTGTATACACAGGTTTGGAGGCTTTCGTGGTAGGAGAAGTTCCTGAACGTAAGCCAGAATGTTTCACACACTGACCACCGAATGTAGTGGCGTATGTGTCAAGTGGTGTAGGGTTTGAAAAGGTAAACGAAACAGGTTTTCTAACCTCAGAGTCTCAATTGGTCTCAACGAACAGAATCGTGAAGCAATATTTTATTAAAAGACATGCAAAAATGCCGTGTGTTGGTGTCGGACCAAAGTGCAAATTGAAGAGATCAAAATTTAAAGGCAACAGATCAACTCTCAAAGTGCCGAGTGATTTTGTTGTCCGGAGAGAATGGGAATCGTGTGTCCCCGGCGTGAATTTTTCTCGTTCAAAGGCACGTATTTGCGAATTTCATTCACCGAAATTTTCATTACTGTGAATATTTTATCGGTTAACTTAATTTGCTATCGACAATTTTTATTTATAGGAAATTTTTATTATGATTGAAAATGTGTGTTAACGCAAACCGTTGCACTATTTTAATATTTTCAAAAGTCAGTTTCATGCAATTTACTTTGAATCATATAATTTTCAACATCAATTTGTGTTTATTATTTTTATTTATTCAAAAATGCATTCATATTATTCAAATTATTGAATACATCCGGATTAAATTGACTTCTTGAAATTAAAATTTCCAATTAAACCGCCACTTTCTCTACTCTGCTAGTACGTCACTACCGGAAGTGCGAGCTTTGTGAAATAATCGGAAACTTTAATAAGGGAACTTCCCCCACCAGGAGAACCCTCGGACCTGTTTATACGACCGTGGTCGCTTAGGATAGCTGTAAAGATCTCATACAGCGTGTTCAAGCAAGTAATTGGCCTATTAATCTCTGGCTTGCACAAGTCGCCTTTCTTCGGTAGGAGTATAGTGCGTCTCAACAATAGCCACTGGCGGAATAGGCATCTCCGACTTTAAATATGAGGTGAATATGCGGCTCACATGTTGGTGTGTAGAAGTAAACTCCTTCTAACAGAAGACCTTGTTACCATTTGGTTGGGCAGTGCAAAAGTTTTTCGTGCTCCATCTAATCTTCTTGTTCTCTTAATGTTTTAACCTTTGATTTGATTCAGGTAAAGCTTTCGTCGCCTCATAAACTGAACAATTGATGGCCCAGAGGCCGGATTCCTCCGAGATATCCTCACGGAGGAAGGTATGCATCTCAGCCAGATCTTGGGTCTGAGGAGGAGCCTGGATGTTGATGTTCCTCCTAGTACTGAAATCGTGATTATCTCCCAGGAAGTGCCAGATTTCCGCTGTTGGTAATTTTCGCTTGTTGAGCTCAGCGCGAAGACCGCCCAAGAGTCTTAACTCTGAAGTTCGGGCATACGAATTTAAATTATACTCGTATGCGCGAACTTCAGAGTTAGGACTTTTGGCTTTCTTCGCACTGCGCTCATCATGCCACGGCATACGTTCTCAATTATTTCTCGAAAACTAACAGAGACCCCATTCTAAGATTTTAAGGGCTTCTAGTAAGCATAGTAAGCTATCTATAAAAAAAGAAGAAAACAAAATTGTTTTTTTTTTCAGAAATTCAGTTGAAAAATTAATTTTTGGAAAATCCAAAAAGTTTTTGAATTTTTTCTTTCAACAATAATTTCATCAACACTAAATCTTCTTACGAATAATTTGAAATAAAATACATCTCGCTAGCATTAGAATAACCAAAGTTATAAGAGTTCAAAAAAGACAAAAGTTTTCAATTTTAAATATATCCTAAGGTTTTTGAATTTTTCGAAAATCCTTTTATGGTTTTTCTTTCAAAACCTCAGAGGACAAATACTACAATTTTCATCAAAATTACTACCAATAGCTTCAATTCTTCAGATTATTTGACATGGTATTGCTCACGTAAACCCTACTAGATAGACGTTACTAAATGAAATCAAAATAAATAAGCACCTTACAAATTGGCGTCATTTTCTGTAGACGAACCTTAGTTCATAACTTGTATAGAATCATCCAAATTTCCGTCGTTGATGGTTATGAAGTTACAGTTTTTTGTTGATCACAATGGCATAATACAAAATTGCGTTTTACTAAAACATTCCTGTCGGAAAGGGATCAAGAGGAATACAATTTTTCTTCAAATATGCATTTCTTACCTCAGGTGCTATATAATCCGGTGTGCCACAAAAAGTTTTTGTTGTTTTGTCTCCCGTTATACCTTCTTTGCACATACCGAAGTCTGCTATTTTTATATGACCATCTTGATCCAGAAGAACGTTATCTAATTTTAAGTCACGATATACAATTCCTCGGGAGTGTAAGTAGAATAAGCCGATAGCTGTTTCTGCAGCATAGAACCTATAGGAATGAAGAACAAATATTCCTTAATCAAGGCAAAATGAAATTAGCAATTAATATCTTTATTTTCAGCATTATGGTTCGGTGATTGACTACGAAATTCATGACTGGGGATTCTATTTGGGGAAGGGAAAGAAGTGAACTTTCGGGTGTGAGTAGAAAGTGAGCATCAGGGATTTAGGTAATGAATGATTTTCTGTAATCTTTCCGATCTTCTTCAAAGTACACTAAGTTGTAGTCCGAGTGAACCTTTCTTAATTTTCAGTAAGGGATGCCTCTAGTATGATAGGTTGTCGTCATACTCAACAAACCTTGCCAGTACCAGTTTTGTATCTAGTAATGTTTAGCTATCCAAACATTGGATCATCTTATCCGTGAGTACAACTTTAAGTCTGATGTTCAGAGGAAAATTCGAGCCCCAGTTGCCATACAACTTCAAGTTAGAAGTTAAGAGTGAATTCCGAGTACTAGTACCATTCCAGTCGCCATACAACTTCAACTCAGAAGCGCGAAGTGAATTCCGAGTCACGCTACCATTCCAGTTCACATACAACTTCCGTTTGGAAGTTCGGAGTGAAGTTCGAGTCTCAGTACCATTCTGGTTGCCACACAATTTACAGTCAGAAGTTCAGAGTGAAGTTCGGGTCCCAGTACTATTTAAGTTACCATACAACCATTTAGCATATTCAGTCTAAATAAGATAGCAGTAAGTCCCAACATACCACTTTATAATGATCTCTCCCTCGTCCCTACAATCCTCCTTTATCTGTGAAAGGCTCAATTCGCTGGGTTCTTTTCCACCTGCACTTAAGTTGTTGCCCAAGTTGCAGTCTTCATCAAGTGCAACCCAATGGATCAATTAGGGAAATTGATTCATGGTAGGTTCCAAGGACGTAACAATTTTGTATCCGGATTCAGTCCGCGATCATTCCCGTCCGTCATTCTCTTATCTATCCCTTATTCGGTAATCGGTAATATTCACTGAGTTCAAAAGCGGTTCACGTCTAAGTCTGTCGGATATTGACCTGACATTAAAAAACAGTGACAACATTTTTAAGTTAAGAAGTTAAAGTTGACCCGAACTCATGCGGTTTTATTTCACGGAGAAATGGTGGATAAAAATAGGTCCATTGCGATTAAATGACTTGAATAATATAAGATCTTGGACTTGCGTGTTGTTGGCGGTAGTGAAAACGTGGAATAAGAAAAATTAATTTTTAGCATGGATGGAAGATAGAATTTGGTAAAATATAAAAAGTAAGGTAAAGATGTCAGGAGTCAGGTGGATTTGTAGTCAGGAGTTTGGGCTTTCGAAGGGGACAAAGGTAGCTCTCGTGGGATTAGAGGAGGCTATGTGAGAGAAAAGAGCAAGAAAAGAGAGCAAGGGCTTTTAAGGGGAGAATAAAGGGGGTTAAAGGAAAATATGGGGCGATGGGTCAAAGGAAGTAACCTCCCACACGCCACTGCGGTTAGCAGCGTGTGGCTCGGGTCAAGCGGCGCGAGGGGAAAATTAAATAACCAAACTAGGGTAACGAGGGAAGCGTGAAAGCTAAATATAAAAAGAGAGAGGGGGCGCCTGTGTCTCGCTCAAGCTAGGTGGAAGATCTCTTGATATAGAAGAGGAAGAGCTACGTCGAAATTTGCGGTAGAGAGTCCCTTCAAAAAGAGCGAAGGAACACTTGGATCACTCCTAAAAATAAAGGGGCAATCAAGAAAGGAGACACAAGGGATGTTCATGGGCGAAAAGGGGAGACTGTGGAAAGACTTAAGGGTCACGAAAGAGCAGATGGAAGGTATGAGGGAGGACTTGAGGAAGTTAAAATTAAGCAGATGGAAGAGGAGATCACGGGGTGGAAGGAAAGAACGGAAAAAAGGTAGAAAAGAAAGTGTGACGGCGTAGGAATGGGAAGGAGGAGTGGCGGTTAGGGAAGATAAGTTGAGCGTAATGCGAAGTAAAAAAAGGGGGAAGGATACGGAGGTTTCCATCGATCACTATTCTGACGTGGAAAGAAAGCGAGATAGAGAGGATGCTGAGCGAATGGAATGGGAGAGAAGAGAGCTAAGACTTCTAGGGGGCTATAGTTGGAGTTTCCAGAAGGCGGGCAGAGTGAAGACGAAAGGCAGGGCTAGTGGAGGAATTATAACAGGGATAAGGGATGGGATAGGGGGAGGGAGGTGAAAATGAGGGCAGTACAGATAGGTTGTGTCGTTGTACAATAGGGCTGGGATGGAAACGATTAAAGTAGAGTGAAAGACTTGCTAGGCGAGAGAGAAACTCGCATGAGGGTAAAGGGTTAATAATCTCACTATATAAGAAAAAAGATAGGGAATGGCAGAAAATGTATAGAGGGATTATGCTAATGAATACGGCGTACAAAGTATAAGAGATGGTGTTGTCAGAGATGCTACGGAAGGATGTTGAGGAAAAAGGGATATTGCTAGAGATGCAGGTAAGATTCAGCGGTGATAAGAGCACTTTCGACCATATTTAAATTTTTCAATATTCACATTTTTCAGTATTCACATTCTGATTAAGGAGAGGGTAAGAGATGTATATGAAGAGAAGAAAGGTAAGGTGTGAGGAGGAAAGGGGATTTTGGAGGGTCTGTGTTCGAAAAAGGGGCTGAGGTTAGGGTGTCCGCTTAGAACAACGCTTCATGCAATTTTAATGGCGGTCATGGAGAGTAAGCTAGGGGTCTGAGTGGTAGGAGAAGTCAGGGCAGGAGGGGTTAGAATTTGATCACTAGCGTATGCACATGACATAGTATTGCTGGTAGAAACGAGAAGGCCTAAAAGGAGATAATGAAGAGTTTAGGAAGATGCCTGGATAAGAATCGGTTAGAGTTTAATGCGGAAAAATCGAAGGTTATGGTTTTCAGGAAATGAGGTGGAAGGGATGTGGGAGGGGAGAGGAAGTGGAAGGGAAAAACAGTGAAGGAGGTGAAAGTGTGTGTACCTGGGCTTTCTATTTTGGAAGAATAAGGGAGTGGATGGTAACATAAAAGAGAGAGTTAGGAGGGCAAATGTGGTGATGAGGTAAGTGTGGGGGTCGGGACAGAAGTTGTTGCCAGATGATTTTGAGAGGAAATTGGAATTGTTTTACCCAATAGTTATGAATATGACATTGTATAGAGTGGAGAAGTCGAGTTGTGAGGAAAGTCAGGATGTATATAGAATACAGGAGATACGGTTGCATGGGGGGGGGGGGGGGAGAGGGTTTGATGAGTTCTGGCTTCTCAGGCAGAGGAGAATGTGTGAATTGTGAGAGAAAGGGCGTGTGAGGGTTGAAGGCTGGTTGAAGGATTGCGATGTGATAGAAAGGAGTGGGATAAGCATGGATGTAACAATTCATGAAAGGGGGGTCAAAAAGGCGGTAGCATGGATAAAGAAGGTGTTGAGTGGAATGGAGAAGAGGAGAAGAAAGAAGAAATGAAGAAGGAAAGTTTGTAAGAAGGAGATGAAGTAGATATGAGTTCAAAGAAAAGTCGGAAAGATTAGTCGGTCATAAAGCTAAGGTGTGGATCGATGTTACTTTGTAAGGATTAGTTTTGAGAAATTCTGTAAAAGATGGTGGTATAATCAAGAATATGTTCCAAGGCCTTGCTATCTAATTTAGGATCTCTCACATGGTGGGTATATACCAGACACATTCAGACACATTTTGACTTTAGAGTGAGAAAAAAATTACGGTTCTAATCAACGGGCAAATGCCGAGTAAAAACGGGTAGACTGCAATTATGTGCCATAGACAATTTGAGATCTTTCGAATGCCCGATATATGCTAGACACATTCAGACACATTGTGACTTTGGGGTTAGACAAAAAATAATGGTTTTAATTGACGGACAAATGCTGGAACATTTTGGTAATTACTATTTTTTTTTGTATGTGGGCTTCACTTCTGATTTCTTTCCGAACGCCTCTCTTTGCCAAAGCCTTCGCAGGTTTTTAAACTTCTTCCGGACTTTTTCCGAAGTGTCCTGTTGCGGCTACTTTATTCTGAACTTTTCCCATTTCTTTCTGAACAACTGTCGCAGAGTCCCAAATAGCTTATTCCGATGCTTTTCGAATTGATTCTTGTGTGTTTCACTGTTTATTTTCAACTAAAAATAAACTTTTATATCTACGTCCGTATTTTCCAAATCTATGATCTCGACAAGACTCAAGAAGAAATTTGATCCAGAATATTATTTAACGTTGATTCCTTTTGACACCTTTTGATTTTTCCTAAAAACCTGGAAACAGGAAAATTCATAAATACCTAGGAAGCCTTCTTTACTTCTAAATTTCAAATAGTCCATTTGATCAAATATCCTCTTTAATTATTGTATCTCTTCTTTCATAAAATTTCTTTTTTTTATTGTGAAAAAATGTACTATGAGTTGTATCAGATACAATTTGCCCTGAGCTAGACTTCTAGAAGCTTCACTTGGCTCCATTTCTATACTGCCACTAAAAAAACAAATATACTCAAAGAATAACTTCAAAAATTTATTTTTCACTGAAAAAACTAAGGGAAATTAGGAATATCCGAAAATTTCGGTAATTTCAAACAACAATGTTGTTCCTTCAATTTCATTCTCTGCAAAAAACGTCGCATTGACAAGTATTGAAAAGTATTAACATTTTGAATGCGTTTAAATACTGCTTTCTCGTGCGGGGTAAAGTTTTTAAAAGTATGGGTTCGCATTAAGCTTTACCTTGCTGAATTCGAGACATCAACGCGCATACTTCGCATCAAAAAGTATTGGTTCGCGCTAAGTTCATCCGCGCCAAATGCAACTATTGAAGAATTGTCTTCAAGAGGAAAACAAAAATGAATTTTCATGGTTGAATTGTTCAATTAATTCTCTAATCATATTATATATATGTCGTAGGCTTTTAGAGGATTCAGTCTTTCAGCCGACTGCCGGTGTTCGGAAGAATTTGGGACGAAATCTATACCTGGCGTCCAAGTGCCTGGTTTATTTAGGCATTCAGAAGAATACTCAGCTATTTTTCTGAAAGCCTGACACGTTTTAGGTTTTTACAGGAAACCAGTCATAGAGTACTGAAACACATTAAATGGCTATTCAACATTTCTTTAAATTTATTTTCATGTTTATCCAATTAATGAAATATGCAGTTACAAAATAATAGGAATAATGATTTTATGTCATATATTTGAAAAGTCTTTTAATTTAAGTTCATGTTTCCACAGGATTCGAACGGAAACATTTATTTATTTTTCAATTTGCCTTATTATAATGATATAATGTTATTAATAACAAATAATAAAGAAAAGCGTAATCAATTATAGAATCACTTGATTAAAAAATCTTTATAATAATTGAATAATTGCATAATGAATTTAATTACAAAATTATAAGAATACTGATTTGATGTCATATATTTAAAAAGTCTTTTAATGGTTTAATAAAAGGTTGGTTCCCTCGAACACAAAAAATGTGCTCACATTGAGAGAAGCTGCGAGCAAGCAATCACTTTCTGGTGGTTAAGGCTTCAAAAAGTGTAATTGCAAAGCTGCGAAAAGTCAGTGCATGACAACTCGATGTACGTGTTTTAAACCAGGAGTTAAATGCGGCTCACGGTGTCATTTAAGTTCACCTTGTTGCAATGAATAATTTTTGTATTTTCCACATTACCTATATTATATTAAAGAACAATTGTTCATTTTTATTAAACTTCAATGTTATAGTAAAAGGCCAAATTTATTATTCAACATGCTTCATCTGAACTCTGAACTCAGTGTTTTCGTGGAATTTAATCAATTTTGCTATTTCAAATTGTAACTTGTGGAAGAAAAATCGTAAAAATGGCTATTTTACGTTGTAATATTTACTAAATTCTACAAAAAATGCGGTTACAGTTCAAATAATGCTCTCTGAATGGTAAATTTAGCCTTGACTTTTTTACGCGACAGAATTGCAAAATAAAAATACTACGTTCTCAGCTTTTTATTTAGTTTCTTTTTGAAATTTTTGTTTGTATGTGAATCATAAGAGATCATCTACTTTAAATTTAAGGACAATTGTTCATTTTTTAGTAAATTTTGATTTTCTTTTTTTACTAAATGACTGAATTCGCCATTTTACATGAATAATTTGAACTCTGAACACACCTTTTTCGTGGAATTTAATCAATTTTACTATTTCAAATTGTAACTTGTGCAAGGAAAATCGTAAATACGGCTATTTTACTTTGTCATATTCACTAAATTCTACAAAAAATGCGATTAGAATTTAAATGATGCATTTTAAATGGTGAATCCAGCCATTAACTTTTTTCCGTGACTGAACTGCAACATAAAAATAAAACGTTTATCTTCGAAACCTGTAAAAACATAAACTTAAATTAAAAGACTTTTTAAATATATGACATCAAATCAGTATTCTTATCATTTTGTAATTAAATTCATCATTCAATTATTCAATTCATATAAAGATATTTTAATCAAGTGATTAATTAATTACGCTTTTCTTCATTATTTGTCATTAATCATATTATGTCATTATAATAAGTCAAATTAAAAAATAAATAACTGTTTCTCTTCGAATCCTGTGGAAACATGAACTTAAATTGAAAGACTTTTTAAATATATGACATAAAATCATTATTCCTATTATTTTGTAACTGTACATTTCATTAATTGGATGAACATGAAAATAAATTTAAAGAAATGTTAAATAGCCATTTAATGTGTTTCAGTACTCTATGGCTGGTTTCCTGTAAAAGCCTAAATCGTGTCAGGCTTTCAGAGGAATAGGTGAGTATTCTTCTGAATGCCTAAATAAACCAGTCACTTGGACGCCAGGCATAGATTTCTTCCCAAATTCTTCCGAACGCCGGCAGTCGGCTGAATGCCTAGGCAGTCGGCTGAAAGACTGAATCCTTTAAAAGCCTACGACATATTGTTAGGTGTTACTTATTTTAAACAGTAGAATAAGATTGACGTCAGAGAGCGCTAAGGTCGACAGCTCGACAGCGCCAACATCGAGAGGCGAACCTCGAGTCAGGCAGCTTCCGACGAGCACAGTGTAAACAGTTATCTGAATAAAAATTCATATATTATCCCTAATTCCCTGTATTGTTTTCTTTACAAATTCAGAAGTGGAATACGAGTGCCGCGAAGATAATAATTTATCCCGCAAAAGCTTGAGCTGATTCTGTCGCGTGCCTCGTGTTCGGAAGCGCTTCTGTTTTATTTTCTCGGGCTTTCTTGACCCAGAGATACTTCTGTACCTGATGAGCGTTTTACTGGATACGCGAGTGCTAGTAAATTGTGAAGTGATGTTGATGTGAGGAGCATTTTCTTCAGAATAAAAACACTTAGGCTGATTCTGCCGCGTACCTCGTGTTCGGAAGCACTTCGGTTTTCCAGGCTTTTGTGGCCCAGAGAGACTTCCGATTTCTCATGAGCCGTTTACTGGATACGCGACTGCACGAGCCTTCTGCTCTGAAAATTTTGCCGAAATAGTTTGGAAAACTTCTGAAAAAAGTGTTCCAGAAAGTTTCAACTTGGGGGAATCGTTGTAATGGCGGAATAGTGTACGCCAGTTCGGTTAATGGCGTATCAAAGAGTCGTGAATTAGTTCACGAAAGAGAACGCGGTGCGGCGCTTTCAAGTCCGTGCGCGTGTGTACTCCAATCCAAGTGCGTAGTGTAACTTTTGACTACGGTGTGGCGCTTTCAAGTTCGTGCACGTGTGTTCTCCTATCTAGGTGCCATAGTGTAACTTTTGACTAGTGTAGTGACGTGACTTATGCTATGGACCCCAACAAATTGAAGTGTGTCCAGTTGAAGGAAATATGCACCAACCGAGGATTATCTACCAATGGAAGCAAGGCGGCAATCATAAGACGGTTGCAGGAAGCGGATCCAATAGACGAGTGGCTCAGGGAAGCCAGAATAATCGAACTATGCGATGAGAACGACCACGATCGTGATGAGGAGTGGGGGGGTTCATCTCCTCAGAGATCCCGTCAGTCACAGGCACAGAGTGGGAGTATCCAGGGGAGAGAAGCCGACTTTTTACGCCGAGAGCACGACTTGATGAGACGTGAGCTTGAACTTGCAAGGCCGGAGTTGGACCTTTTTCGCGCATCCCCCGCACCTATTGTAGTCGAGCGGGCCCCACCTCACGTCAACATAAATATTCTCAAGGACCTTATGAGCGACTTTTCAGGTAGTGAGACAGATTTCCGCAAATGGAAAGACCAATTCACATTATTGAAGTCAACTTACAAGCTGGATGACGATTATGGACGCCTTTTGATGGGCTCGAAGTTGAAAGGAAAGGCGTTAAGATGGTTCCATTCGAGGCCAGAATTCATCAGGATGTCAGTGGATAGCCTTCTGGCCAAACTCGAGGCCATGTTCGACCACCGCCAGGACAGGATGACTCTAAGAAGAAAATTCGAGAACCGTGTGTGGAAATCTGCCGAATCCTTTTGCGATTATTTCCACGAAAAATTGATATTGACAAACGTGGTTCCCATCGCCGAAGAAGAATTGGTTGACTACCTGATAGACGGAATTTTGGACTTATCATTACGGAATCAAGCCAGAATCCAACAGTTTCAACAGAAAAAAGACCTTTTGAGGGCTTTCGAAAAGGTCTCCTTGAAAGATGAGGCTAAGAATACCCAGGAAAGTAATAAAAATTCCGTCTTGAGAGGATCTACTTCCGGAAGAGTGGCAAAGGACAAAGGTGATCGAACCGCATCTCATTTACGCTTCTTTAATTGCAGCAAAGATGGACATATTGCGGCAAATTTTGGATTGCCTAAGAGACCAGCTGGAGCATGCTTTAAATGCTTCGAATTGGGACATCAATCCAAGGATTGTCCCAGAGAAAGTGCAGTGCAGCAGAGCCGAAATCAGGTTGCCAACCTGTCAGAGGATCTACACGATGAGGATCGAGAGCAGCAGATCAGTTTCGTGTCTGATATGTCACAGGACCGACATGCAAGTGGTATCTCAAGGAACCCACTCGATAAACAGTGCTTCAGGATGATTGACTACGAGTTTGACTGTAGAGGCAAAAGCCACGCTCTGCCTTTGGACACACTTTTGGACACTGGGAGCCCGATAAGCTTTGTGAAGGAAAGCTTGACCCCGTGGGCGAGCGTAAGGCCTTACGTTCTTGGATCATCTCGTGAGTATAGTGGCATCAACTACAGCAAACTCATTCAACTAGGCGTTGCATCGGTAAAGGTAAAACTTGATAATGTTGAGCGTAATTTAGAAATTTTTGTTGTACCGGATAGGACCATGCGAGCTTCTGTTATTTTAAGTCGCGATGCTTTAAATAAGTTTATTGTAGGATTGACAGCTCTACCGAAAAATAAAGCCGAGGCCATTAGAGAAATATTTGCAATCGATACTTCAGAAGATGGAAACGCCAATCTTCTGGAAATCAATCCGGAAGTAGATATTAAATATCATTCGATTATAAAAGACTTATTCGTTTCTGAATATCTTGATAAAGAACGGCCTGAGCTTCCTAGAATAAGGATAGAATTGAGCTTGCGATTGGCCGAGAAGACTCTCTCACGATGGAAAAGAGAAGTTACAAAAAATCTTAGATTCTCTGTTATTAAGAGGGATCATACCCGAGAGTGATTCCCCGTATGCTTCCCCGATAGTCTTGGCTAGGAAAAAGAATTCAGAAATTAGGCTGTGCATCGATTACAGATTTTTAAATAAAATTACGCTGCGAGATAATTATCCCCTGCCACTAATCGAGGATTGGACATTACACATTACTCGACTTGAAGGATGGATTCTATCACATTGACATGGCACCGGATTCAATTAAATATACCGCATTCATAACGCTTCTGGACCAGTTCAAATATATAAAAATGCCATTTGGGCTTAAGACGGCTCCCGCGCAATTTCAAAGGTTTGTCAACAAGGTGTTCTCAGAGCTTATCAAGTCGGGTAATGTGGTCACTTATTCGGACGAAATTTTAATAGCTACCGATACGATAGAGTGTCACTTAGAGATTTTGAAGGAACTTTTCACTCTGTTGGTAAAAAATAAACTCGATTTACGTTTAGATAAATCCAAGTTTTTACAACTTGAGATTGACTACCTCGGCTATAGGGTCTCATCCAGTGGCGTTAGTCCGACTGATCACGGCGTTGAAGCTGTCATCAGTTTCCCTACCCTTCAGAATGTTCGCGATATTCAATGTTTCTTAGGGCTATGCGCCTACTTTCGCAAATTCGTAGCAGGATTCTCGGTAATCGCCAAACCCCTCTATGACTTGTTGAGAAAGAACCGCCGGTTCATTTTTGACGAACAGGAATACCGAACGTTCGAGATCCTCAAGACTGAGTTGATGGAGGCTCCGGTCCTGAGCATATACGACCCAAGAGACGAGACCGAGCTCCACTGTGATGCAAGCAAGATGGGGTATGGTGCTGTTTTGCTTCAGAGAAAGAAGGATAATCAGTTTCATCCTATTTTCTACTCCTCAAAGCGCACCACTGACGTAGAATCCAGGTATCACAGTTTCGAGCTCGAGACTATGGCGGTTGTTTATGCTTTGAGACGATTCAGCATTTACCTTAAAAGGATTCATTTCAAAATCATTACCGATTGCAATGCTCAGAAAATGACTCTCAATAAGAGAGAAATCAACCCGCGGATTGAGAGGTGGTCCGCAGAGCTGGAAAGTTATGATAAGGTTTTTGAACATCGATCCGGGAAGAAAATGAAACACGTGGATGCCCTTAGCCGAATGGTTAATGTTATGATAGTGGAAGAAAACCCGTTAGAGTCGGTTTTCCGGTTCGGTGTGGATACGTGAGAGACGTGTGAGAGGTGCTAAGGGGAATTTTGGTGGAGTATGAAGTGAAAATAAGACAGAAGTGAAAAAAGAGGTGTTAAAAAGGTAAACAGAGGTGAAATGTATTAGTGGAAGTGAAGGCACAGAAAAGGGAAAAGGTAATAGAGGAAAAAAGTGGACGGGAAAAATAGCACGTGGAGAATTAGAGGTTATGTGAATTTACCGAACCGGAAGATCCAATAGGTAGAGAGACCTGGTGGAGAAAAGGAGAAAGGGAAGAAGGAGGTTATGCGCTTGACTCAAGTGGTGAAGGTGAGAAGGACGGAAGAAGGAAATCGGGGATACTGGAGCCAGTGATAGGAGTGAACTGTGGCAGTTAGGTTGAATAGGAAAGTGGAAGCTTAAGTGAACGAAGATAAGCGGAAACGACAGACGTTGGAGCGACGAAGAAGTATTTGGGGGAAAGAGCTTCAAAGAGGAGGTACGTGAGGAACTGGGAAACTTCAGGAGAGAAATGAAATTTGAGTGGGAGATGGAGCGACCGAGGGCAGTTGCGGAGAGAAGGAAAGAAAGGAAGGTGTACGAGAAGGTGTACGAGAAGGAAGAAAGAGAGTGGAGAGTGAGGAACATAAGAGTCCTGGGAGTGAAAGCAGACGAGAACGATGTCACGAGCGTGGCAGGTACTTTGGCAGCTTGGACGCAGAAGATCCCCAAGATTGAAAAATCCTGGAGGATAGACGGAGGAAGGATGCTGAGGTTGAGAACAGCAGAAAACAGAGCCGAAATTTTGAGAGGAAGCGGGAAATTGAAAGGCTCGGGATTGTGGCTGAAAGAGGACGCAACGGAAAGAGAGGAAACTATACGAGAATGGCTGAAGAAGGAGGAGGCGAGGCTTGAGCGAGCTGGTATCAAAGTGCTGACAAAGAAGTTGATGGCCAAGGTGGGAGAAACAATTTGGAGCTGGAACGAGGAGAGAGGGAGCATGGTGGTTGTCAGCACGGAGGAAACAGACGGCGAAGTGAAGAAAGACGAGGAAAAGCAGAAGAAGATCAGCACGGAGGGTAAAGACGGAGAAGAAGATAAGAAGGACGAAGAGAGGGAGAAAGCAAAGGACAGAGTGGAGTAGTGAAATATGAAGTATGGTGGCTCAGGTGATGAAGAGGGGGTAGGAGAGAAAGGTGATAAGGGGATGACTGTAAAGGAGGTTGGTTTTTGCTGATCGGCTTGGTTTTTTTTGTGTGTAGGAAATTTTGTGAGGGAAATGTGGTTGTGTGTTGGAAACAGTATGAATCGGTAGTAGGGGAGAGGGAATATGATGGGCTTCCGTTTTCTCTCAATATTAGAATAACGTAGAATGTAAGGTTATAGTATGATAAGTGATATGTGCTGAGAGGGAGTGTCGTGGGCTTCCGTTTCAAGTGACATTTGATAAAGATAGAGACAATAAGAAAGTGAAAAAGCTGGAGAGATGTAAAGTGGGTATGTACAGACTCTCAAACCCGTAAAAGGGAAGGAGTATGAGAAAATAAACGGAGTAGCCGTTAGAGTCAAACTTAGCGATAAGTCAAAACGTTGATGTGAATATTAAAAAATTACGCGAGGAATTACAGAAAAGCGAAGACAAATTGTACGAGATGCGTAATGGTTTAGTCTATAGAAAACGTGACAGCGAAATTTTGTTTTATGTGCCCGAAAGTATGGAGAGTAACGTTATAAGAAAATATCATGACGATATGGGTCATTTCGGTTCCGAGAAGACATGTGGAATGATTCTGAGGAATTATTGGTTCCCAAAAATGAGCGAAAGAGTTAAGACTCACTTTGCAAATTGTTTGAAATGCGTCGCCTTTTCCCCCTCTACCGGAAAGAAGGAGGGATACTTGAATTCGATTCCGAAGGGAAATGTTCCCTTTTCGACTTGCCATATTGATCAATTCGGCCCCATTGACCCGAAAATTCAGACGAAAAAGCACATCTTACTCATTATCAATGGGTTTACAAAGTTTCTAAAGCTTTACGCTGTGAAAACAACCGAAAGCAAAGAATCGATAAATTGTCTTGCTGAGTATTTCAAAAACTACAGCAGGCCTAAAACCATTATTTCTGATCGCGTTAGTTGCTTTACGTCGCAGGAATTCAAGTCGTTTATGGACGAAAATAATATAAATCATATTTTAATTGCAACCACATCATCGAAGGCAAACGGGCAAGTCGAAAGGGTGAATAGAGTTCTAGGTCCTATGTTAGCTAAGATTTCTGATTCTACGTCGGGAAAGTACTGGTACAAAATGCTTGCCGATGTTGAGTTCGCTCTAAATAATGCCATCCATAGCACGACCGGAACAACTCCTAGCATGTTGCTATTTGGGGTAAGTCAGCGCGGAAAAATGATTGACGAAGTGGCTGAAGGTTTAGAGCGGACTGAACAATATGAGAATACAAGGGATCTTGAGCGTATTAGAAGTGTAGCGAGCGAGAATACTGAGAAATCACAAAATTATAGTAAAAAGTATTTTGACAAAAAGCGTAAAGATCCATATAATTATGAGGTAGGAGACTTTATAATGACAAGAAACTTCGATACAACGATTGGGGCGGCGAAAAAACTAATACCTCAGTATAAAGGTCCGTATCAGATCACAAAGAAACTTCGAAACGATAGGTATGTTTTGTCCGATATCGAAAATTTCCAGTTGACTCAAAAACCGTATGTGGGCACCTGGAAGCATGTAACATAAGGCCCTGGCACAAAGATTTTGTCGTGGCGATATGTGAACATTACTCCGAACATTTTCCTCGTTGTGATTTTGTCTAGATTATAATTAAGTTTCAAAATGTGTCAACATTACTCCGAACATTTTCCTCATTGTGATTTTGTCTAGATTACAATTAAGTTTCAAAATGTGTGAAATTTGTCGACAGTTCGAGGCGAACTGTAAGCCAGAATGGCCGAACTGTTAGGTGTTACTTATTTCAAACAGTAGAGTAAGATTGACGTCAGAGAGCGCTAAGATCGACAGCTCGATAGCGCCAACATCGAGAGGCGAACCTCGAGTCAGTCCGCTTCCGACGAGCACAGTGTAAACAGTTATCTGAATAAACATTTATATATTATCCATAAATTCCTGTATTGTACTCTTTACAATATATATATATATATATATACATACATCCCATTTTAATTTATGGATGCAAATATCTCTTAAAATACTCCATCTATAAAAAAAATGATTTAGATAAAAACTGTGAAGTTCATAGGGGGTCATTCAAAAGTACTATTAACTTTGACCTTGACGTCAATTTTCAAGGTCACTTGAGGGTCAACATGATTTTTTTGAATGGAAACCCCGTATATTTGACTCTGGATTTGAAAAGAGCGGAAAATTTTACGTCAAAAACGTGTTCTGAGAAATTTGTTTTTGTGATCCTAGAAAGATCAAATATCAAGGTAAAGTGTCTAAAAACGGTCATATACTCTTTTTTTGAATTAATTGGTTTTCTGAGAATAGCAAACGTTCAAGATGCTTCGAACAAGTTGATCGAATGTAAAAGTGTGAACCACCTTCACCATCTTGACGTTTCTCGATTTTCGTATTTTTTTTCATAGTACGTGTAAGCATTCATTTGTTTTGGCATTTCAACTGTTTTGGAAACGACGCTCACTTCATTCTCTGCTTTGTTTTTCGGTTGAAAAGACTGGTCACGTGTTGTGTTATCTTCTTTCGATGATCCAACTTTTGTAGCATTATTTACTTTTTTTTTACAGAATATTAATGATAGCTTTGGCATAGTTCTCAGAACATTGACAGCGTTTCTTAATCTTCGTGCATTTTTTTTTGTAATCGTATGTTAATTATTTAAACTTCCTTTTATTATTAAAGCTTTATTTACTAGTTGAAGTTTTTATGCTAGTTTTCAAACAAATTTTGCAGTATGGCTGATTACCCACCTGCTGAAATTGTTGACATAATATTACTTTTAGGGGAATGTCATAACAATTACACCGCTGCATTTTGACTTTATGCTGAACGGTATCCAGGCAGAAGACATCCCACTGATTGAACAATAAGAAATTCAACTCAAAGATCTCGTAATGGACATCTTGTTCGTCAACGCCGATATCATAAATACGACGAAAATGATGCATGACTTCTAACTATTCTAGCATCTGTTCATCTTGATCCACAAATTAGTACTCACCAGATTGAAAGAGAAATAGGTATACCAAGAAATACAGCTTCAAGAATTCTTATATCTGTAAATTACCACCCCTATCATATTACTCTAACGCAAGCTTTAAGGCCAAATAATATTTGAGCCCGTGTTAATTTTTGCCACTGAGCTTTGCAAATGATACAAAATGATCCTCGTTCCTTTCAATGCATACTTTTCTCTGACGAAACTTAATTCTACAGCGACGGACAGCTCAATAGAGATAATTGTCATTATTGGTCAGAAGAAAATCCCTACTGGTACAGACCTATGGATAATCAACGTCGATGGAGTCTTATGGAATGGTGCGGAATAATAAATGGCTATTTAATTGGACGCTACTTTTTTGACGCAAACGTTGACGGACATACCTACTTAGAGTTGCTAAGAGACTACTTATCTGCACTATTAAATAACGCTGGCTTAACAACAAGGATAAGAATGTGGCTTCAACAAGACGGTGCTCCGCCACACTTTGCACGCATCGTTCGTGAGTTTTTGAATAACAGTTACAATGGTAGGTGGATCAGACGGAGAGGTCCAGTTGAATGGTCCCCTTGCTCACCACACCTTACATCACCTGATTTTTTTTGTGGGGATATCTTAAAAATGTTGTTTTTGCTCAACGGGTTGCGACGAGAGAAGATCTGATAGAACGAATTCGAACAGCTTTTGCGGCCTTTCCTGCAGAAACTTTGCTTATAACTATGGGCAATTTTGAAAGACTTTTACTTTTATGTCTTGAAGCCAATAGAGAAAATTTCGAACAGTTACTCCATGGGTAATTGAAACAATAACAGTCACTGTGAGAGGCAAGGAGACTCACGGTAAACAAGCACCCCAAACGTGAGAGGCAGGGGGACTCACGGTTAATAAACACCCCAAAGGAAACAGAACTTACTACGTCCACGTCGTTGTTTCCGGGTAAAGCTAAAAGTAATGTTCTAAGAGCTTTTTGAACAGTTGCCCTTCATTTGACATCTCTTCAAAAGAATTTTTTTGACTTTTAACCTTTAAATGACCCTGAAAATTTACCTGCAGGTCAAGATGGTGAAGGTGGTTCACACTTTCACATTTGGTAGACTTGTTAAAAGCATCATGAACATTTTTGACATAAAATTTTCCGCTTTTTTTAAATCCGGAATAAAAAATAGGGGTTTCCATTATAAAAAATCATGTTGACCCCTACGCGAAGGCATAATAACCGTGCCCGAAGCTGAATGGCACCTGGGTAAGGTGTCCTAAACGGTGACTCTGGGATACTGGGTGACCTTTCAGAGTATCAGCCTTATCCTTGCACGCGGGGCTCTACAAGGATGGACGAACCCTTTCCCTAGCTGCTCGTGGGCACAACAATGAAACCGTAAAAACACCAAAATCTTGTAGATGCGTTTTAAAACAATCGAGCGCGCAGAGCACCCGACAATATATCGGCAAGCAATGCCGATCATTCTAGAGTTCGGGGTGCTGGAAATAATTAGGATGAAAACACGAGGAAACGGCGAAACGCCCACATTGAGTGGATGGATCAACTCAAGGATGACGTGCTAGACTGCTAAGATGCTAGCATTATCCCTGTTCGTGGAGGCTTTATGGCGCGTATGCACAGTCTATGGTGCCAGAAAAATCCAGAGCTTCAGCATGTTTCGCATCGGGCTATGCGAAATCAAGCCGACAACCTTCGGGAAAATAGATATGTACGCGAAGCGCTTTCCCAACCGCTGCTTGATCAAGCTGCAGACTAAGACGAGGAAGTAAAATTAAGACCAACCGCTGAAAGGAGGCACCTTCTGAGAGATGATCGTGATTTCAGTACAAGGAGGAACATTAACATGCAAGTTTCTCCTAATCCCCAAAATCTGACTGCAATGGATGCCTCCCTCCGTGAAGATATCTCGCAAGAGTCCGACCTCTGAACCTTCAGTTGCTCAGTTTAGGGTGCTGCGGGAGCTTTGGCTGCTTCAAATCGAACGCTAAAACTGACAATGGATCAAAAGACGCTTGAATCGACTGAACAAGAAGATTGGATGGGCAAGACAGAATGCGTCCCGTGTTCAATGTGTGATTGACTACATAACATTTGGTGGACCGTTCACGGAAAGGGTTCGAAAGTTCGCCCTAAAACTAAGGATCTTGAATCACACACTAAACAAGTCAAAGCTGCTGACAATCAAGCAGCATATTGTTGACAAAATACGGCTGTTATCCGACGCAAGGAGGAGAATACAAAAGAGGGAGAGATGGGTCAGGGAGAATCAACAGTTTCTCACTGACCCATCGCGCCTCTTAAGCGATCTCCCTGTTTTTGTAAAAAATCCACCACAGCGAAAGGAGGTAGAGACTTTTTGGCGAGAGGTGTACAAGATCCCAAAAACACTAGATTTGAAAGAACATTTGGCCCGCATATTCACCTCATATTTAGAGTCGGAGACGCCCATTGCGTAGTGGCTGATGTTAGGACAGGATTGTTCAACGAATTGAGCCTGTGTAGCGAGAGATGTCCCAACAAAGTGGCTTGGAAAAAGTTGTAGCAGGCTGTCGAGAGAACCTGCTAATTGACAGGTGTGTCTGTAAACACGCTGCGGCCCATCAGCGCGTCCTGTCAATCGCCCGGATTGACTACCGGAAAGCTTTCGATTCAACCTCTCATAGACTTATCATCTATCTTTTGGAAAGCTTAAAAGTAAATCCACACGTAGTGAGATGCATCGAAAGATTGATGCCTCTTTGGAAAATGAGATTTACTATCCCTGAGCTTGTGGGTATAGGTGTTATTAGACATATTAATACTGGAGAGACATATACATACCTGGGCGTGCCTCAAAGTAGTAAATGAAGGAGTAAATGAAATTTGATGTAAAAATTGGCCGATTCCCAGGAAATTGACAGAATTTTGAGAGAAACATTTCACGAGTTTTCAAAATCGGCTTTGGATAGCAAATAAAAACAAAATTTTAATTTTGCGCAAAAATAACGCAAATAAAAACGAGCATTTTTCGGTCGGATGTACAATAACGCAATGAAATGCTAGATCTTCTCGAGCGCGGCGCTAGTGTGATACGCGTGTCGATGGCCGCCGTCATGTATTTTGCTTCAATCTGGAACTGAGGATTAAATAGGGAAAAATTTGAACTTTTAACAAAACAAGAAACGCGGATATGAATAAAATCAAACTAAGTTCCAAGGAAAACCTTTGGTGCATTTTAAACTGGTGAATAATTCAATATTTATAAAATACAATAATCCTGACTTTTACATTGAAATAAACATCTCAATTATTCTTCATTCAAACCTATATACGGTGAAGGTTATGTTAATTCGTTAGCGCAATAATTCAAAAGTACCTACCTTGTCATTAGATAAGCTAGGCCGGTTCTGGACCAAGATCCCTACCTTACCAACATCGAGAAGCTTCTAACCGCAAGCGCTAAGCGCAGTTCTGAATTCATGCGAACAGCTTCAAGGTTATTTCTTATCTCAAACATGTCGCGTAAATACTTTCAAGGTTATATTTTGTTTTGTTCTGGCAATTTCTACTGCGTCATATAGTTATTGCAAGAAAAACAAGGATGATTTATTGCTTCCTTAGAGATACAATATTTATTTAATGTGCAAAAAGGTACAGGTGTTCAGATAAAAGTTGATACGGAGGACTATGCATGACATCTTGTTTTGTCTATAAATTTGATTCATTGCTTCCCTAGAGATAACATATTCAACTAAAAACTCCTGTCTGTGATGCAAGTCCGAATAGATTTACAAACATTAACGAAAAAAATAATACTTGGCATATTGAAAAAAGTGAAGCAGTGAAAGGAAATGGATTTCTCAGAACTAAAGAAAATTGCCATCAATAACAATTTCCTTCCAACAAAGAAGCTCAAGGACCTAGAGCTGAACAAAAACTATGAAATTACAAACACTAGAAAAGCAACAATACAGTTTGGAGTGCGGTTCATTATCGCGGTAGAAAACAAATTCACCGTTTTTCTACCAACGAAGATGACTAATATGCTGGAGAAAAATATATGAAGGTAGCTGTCTTCAACTATCGCTACATGCAACTACATACAGTCTGAATTCGTCATTCACAAAGCAAATTATCATCGGCGCTGCGTTCAAAAAAGACGAAAAGCTCGCCTCAGCAGTGAAACTGCTACCCAGTCATCCTCGTGCATGTATAACCCAGAACCCTCAAGACTGGAAATTATCTAAAAGTTACTTCAACCTCATTTCACTGTTCTTTGATGGTCAAGAGAAGCTGCCATGTATCGACTGTGGAAATCGCCATATACGAATGACAACATCTTTTGAAGATTATATAGTGGCTTCGGAGCAGATTCAAGATACTTAAAAATATTATCCGTTTGTACTACAAGAAACAACGTTTGCTGTTCTCCGGGAAGTCAGTCTTTGTATCGACCGGTACCTTCTGGAACAGAGTCTTATGCAGTTTCAACGTAAGAAGTATGTCATCACTGAAACCATCGCTGAACGTGTTTGGCGCAATGTGAAATCACCTTGTGTGAAAAGTGTAAAATCTTGTATGCACAGAAATGATAGAAGTTTAAAAAATAAGGCAATGGACCAGAACTGAGATGTGTGAATGGTTTCTTTATACATAAGAATTTGTCATGTATTTTTTTGGTATGAGAATCTGAATAAAAAACATAAATTCAACCGATTTCGCCTATTTTCATTTACTAGATTAAGGTTAGGTAGATGTGTATGTAAAAAGATATATGTTCGAGAATAATCAAACTTTATTCAGAAAAAAACCCTGATATTTGAACAAGGATACTTACATACTAGACTTATCTATCCAACTATTGGGAGAGTCGTCAAAACGTAGCCATTTTACAAACAGCTAATTTCCACATTTTTTCAGTACTTTTTCCACGAGATAAATGTCTGGATGTCTAACTTTGCCAAGTTCTTATTCATAAAAACTACCTGCAATAGCTTTATCTTGATAATTTTGAAGCATATATGTCACTGGTTAAGTATTCTTGACATGACTTATGGTAAATATTTCAGTTGTCAAATTCGGTGTATAGCTTTTCTCAAAAACATGCTTAAATTTACTTATACGTACTTTATCTCCAACTTTAAATTTAGCTTTCTTAACTACTTGTTCCACGCTGAAATTTGTGTGTACTTCAAACAACAATTTTTCCTTATTTTGCTTATCAACATCTTTTGGTTTCATTCTAATAGTCTAATGTTTGATATCGTTGTAAGACAACATTAAACCTTTCAAAATATCTATCCACTGATAATTACCCTGCCAACTAAATTTCATCCACATTTTGTTTTTCAAGTTAGGATTGAATCGCTCCCAAGTTGATGCTTTTAAAATACTAAATGTCGAGTAGAAATTTATCTTTAATCGCTTTATGAGAGTATCAAAATGCGAGTTGTAAAATTCTTTACCTAAATCAACATGTAAATTTTTTGGCACGCGTCCTTCATCAAGTACAGATTCCATGGCTGCAGCAACATCTTCATCCTTCTTGGATTTAACAGGAACAGCCCAAGCATATTTTGAAAGTATGTCAATTACAATTAAGATGTACTTGTATCCTTTGTTCACTCTTTTATATGATTGCATTTCAAACTGATCAGCTTGCTATGTCTCATCAATGCCAGGGATATCGAAATGTCGACGTTGGTAATTTCTTCTTGCTGGTCTGTGTAGCTCCTTCACCAACTGCTGTTTCTCAACGTCTATTTTTGAGTGCATTTAGTCTAGTGTCTACTTGACTAATGAACTCTGCATTTCGATACACCAGTTTTTGAATTGACTCAGCATCAATTTTAACATTTTTAAAAAGTTTATGTGTGGAATTTTCCAGAGTGCCAATCATCATATAATTGTTGACTACTTCAGTTCGCAAGAAATCTATAACATCGTAGATAGTCTGAAGTTCACGCTGTAGCATATGTTGTGCCATATTCAGATTAACAGCATCATTCTGCACTTGAGCATTAGCCATTTTACACAGCCTTGTATTATTTATATCATACTCTGCTTCAGATGTGACTATGAAGCCAATTGCAGGAGAACCAAGACTTGTACTCTCTGTTCGCTTGGAATGACGTGCAAATACATCGATGCTCATCTTGCAAATGATGAAAATCTTGGTAAAACACTCATTAATATATAATTCCAGCTTCTCAAAGCTCTTCAATAATTGATATAATTTCGTTCGTGAGACTTGGATTCCCAGCTGCTTGGGACGCTAACAGTAAACGTAATCGATCGACCAATGCATTCAGGTCATCCCAGTAAATGCAATCCATTAGACTGCCCTGTCTAGCAATCATGTGTTGCGGGATCATAACTTCACCTGATAATGATTTTCCGTTCTTACTTCGCCCATCTATATTTTTTGATGGAGACGTTGGAATTAATTTCTTTATAAATTTTTTATATTTAAAACCTTCATTGTCAAAGATTTCACCATCTGGACTATAACGTTTTTCATACGCGTTTGTTGGACTGATAATATTTCTATAATTTTCTAGATCACTGGAGTTATAGAGGGCTCTTCGGGAACTTTTTGGAATGAAAATTCAAGGACGCCTTTACTTTTGGGAAAATTCAAATTACCCACATGAATATAGCTTCAACTGAAACTTGTCGGCAAATCTCCAATCATTAATCTATCTTTCGTTAATTTTGTCACTCCACACACATGATCGAGTTCTCTTCTTCTTTCACCTTACAATATGAGATACTTGTTTGCATCATCATCAATCCATGAAGATGTAGGTGTTTCTGAGTTATTTTCCGCTTCATTATGAGTCGATAAATCCAAACTACTAGGATCTTCAGTCTCGTCTGCTTCATCCTCATCATGAATTGATTTATATGACAAATCATCATCAATACTTTCTTCAACTTTACTCTTTGCTTCCATTTCTTCTCTGCTTTTAATTGGCTCAACTTTTTTATATTCTTGAGACCACCAACAATTTTCTCAAGTGGCTTAACAATGGGATTAAAGGTGTCACTCAATATGCGCTAAACTGTTTCTTTGCTCAACTTTATTAACCTATGTTTTCGTCAAATTGATTCACTAGCTCTAGCAATTTGACGCAAAATATCTTTTTGCTTTTCAAAATTCTCATCACGTAAAGACATATTGATACGTCAAAATCTAAGGTGCGTCTCTTTCTATATTGATCACTACACATGTCACTTTTCAAGATTCATAAAACAATCAAAACCTTTCCTATATCTACCTTGGTTAATATTACTATCCTTGTCAATTACTACGAATCCATACCAGGGACCCGAACGAAACTTTCGTTCCATTTCGTTACTGCCAATTAAAACAAATCGTTTGAATCTAATCATCAATGTAATTTCAGATATGATATAATTTTGTCCGAATCTAGAGATAGCAGATCAAAGTTTAGTAAAAAATCATTTTTTTCTATTAATAACGAAATGGAACGAAAGTTTCGGTCGGGTCCCTGATCCATACTAATCATTATTCCAGCAAGCTAAACACATATGCTTAAATTGTGAATAAGTCATATCAATAATCACATGATCATCATAAATATGCTTTAGATTCTTTTCATCTTGTTTGAATATAACAAGTAACTTGACATTATCGCGTACAAGATGTTTAGGAATATGGGCATATGTCTGGCTCAAGTAAAAACAGTCGACATCATTGTGTCTACCAATGGAAAAAGATGCTCCTATATTATCTTGTTTCTCACAAGGCACATCATCAAATACACTGACTGAATTTGGTTTTGCTTCACTTGAAATTATAACCTCTTCGTGCTCATTGAAAGGATAGTACTCAACGCCATCTACTGATTGAAGGATTTTTTCCAAAAATTCATACTTTGACTGCTTCAGAGATTTTTATTAGATGTAGATATTTTCAAATCTTAGTTCATTTGGATTTATTAGTAGAGCCAGAAAAGCATTTGTCTTTCCACAGTTGGAAGGTCCACAAAATATTGCTCGTACACCGTTCGGCAGCAAACGTCCGAGTTCCTCCTAGTTATAATAATAAGTGCGAATAGTAGATAAACGAATGGGTCGGTCAGTGAACATTGTTGGCATCGTTCTTGGCGTTGAGAGATTACGTCTACTGGATCAGTATGCACTTGATAGCTACATCAGTTTGAGAAAAATTGTTCTGCATTTAACTTTTCAACTAGAAGAAAAATTACTTAAAAATATGATCTTCATGTTGCATTAAATAAGAAAAGACACCAGTTGACCATTCAGGTGTTTGGACATAATTGTCAGCTAACCTTTGCACAGTCTGCAGATGGCTTCTACTTGTCAACATTGTTTAAGAAATTGTTCACGAGTGCATAACTTGAAGAGACATCAGATGTACTCATGCAAAAAAGTGCAGAATCTCTCTTCCCATGTGAATGTATGTATGCATGTATACCATTAAGCGATTTCCCTTTCGGGGTAGGCGTGACACTGCCCGATTCGGGTAGTGTTTCTAGGTGGACAGTTTCTTGTAGTAAATAACTACAAGTGTGTGCTCACCACACCCACGACGAGCCAACAACACGCAGTAGTATTCCCGAATGGTCACCCATCCAAGTACTAACCGCGCCCAACACTGCTTAACTTCAGTGATCTAACGAGAACTGGTTTTTTCAGCGTGTTATGGCCGTTGGCCATTGAATAACTATGATAAATCTGAAAGCTATGAATTCGTTCCCCTCAATATGTCTTGACATATTCCGGAAATGATTCGAAGTGATATCAAGAACAATGGTGGAACTGATGATGGTAATAGTTCAGTAATTGCAGAGCTACGTCAAGTCCTAAAGCAAAAGTGTGCTGCTCTCAAAGAAAATTTATTACCAGAATGAATGAAGTTGACATGTCCGAAGGTAAGAATCCAAATATGTACCGGAATAAGACGTAAATATGATTCATCTTTCAATGTGAACAAGAATTTGAATTTTGAGACTCTCAATGAAGACGCTTAAAGAAAAAAATTAAAGCACAATGTCAAAGTTAAGAAGAAAAATGATGAGCATATGAATTAACATGCGGCGAAAGACAAGGAGGAGGATGCTACTGAGAAGCATGAGATAGATAGTAAAGAGAGTAAAGAAGATAAGCTAAATTATGAGAAGATTGATGAACAGGAGATAGATGAACAAGAGATGGAAGGTGAGAATGACAATGAGAATGACAACTCATGACAATGAGAAGGAGAATAATCAAGATAATGAGAAGGAGGAGGATAATGATGATGATGATGATGATGATAATGAGGAGAAGGATGATAATGATAATAATGATGATAATGAGCAGGAGGACGAGGAGGGGAAGGGGGAGGATGGAGATGCTGATAATGAGGATGAGGAGAAGCTATCCTATCTCGAACATTGTATATTGCTTTATACGGATCCGAACGATCTTGTGTATGAGCTGCAATTTTGTATTAATAGTAACCATTCACTACAAAGCCCTGTGTGTCAAGCAATAACACAGGACCACAAAATGGTCTTGGGAGTCTACTCAAATTCCAATAGGTGTACCTTACGTTTTAGGAGTCGCTGGACACGAATCCATTCGCAGAATTGAGCCAGCTCATCAGGATTTGCAGTAAAATTAAAAAAATAGCTAAAACTCCCGAATTTCTGCATACATTCCGGTCCCAAGCCTAGGAACCTTACACCCACGAACCTCAAACCCACAAACCCACAAACCCACAAACTCACAAACCTCAAATATAATACCAATCGAATAATTGGTATTGTAAGGTGTGAGGTTTTTGGGTTCGTGGGTTTGAGGTTTGTGGAAATAGAGCTTGTGGCTTTTCTGGCAAGTAAAGTTTGAAGATTTGATGTCTGTTATTGTCAAGGTGTTGTCTTGTAGTCTGACTGAAGCTTCCACTTTGGTCAAATTTTGTTGGTTAAGCTTTTATGATACTATTCAAAGTCCCCATGCCTCTCACGATGGGTTGCTTGTTCAGCGTGAGTCCTCTTGCCTCTCACAATGGATTGCTTTTTTCGTG
>CAKNXH010001607.1:41969-58193 GCA_932178445.1 Andricus quercusramuli
TCAGCGTGAGTCCTCTTGCCTCTCACAATGGATTGCTTTTTTCGTGTCTGTCCCCTTGCCTCTCACGATGGGGTGCTTGTTCAGCGTGAGTCCTCCTGCCTCTTTCAATGGAGTGCTTATTTAGCGTTATTCCCCTTACCTCTCACGATGAAGTGCTTAGTTAGCGTGAGTCTCGATGCCTCTCACGATGGGGTGCTTGTGTAGCGTGAGCTCGATGCCTCTCACGATGGGGTGCTTGTTCAGCGTGAGTCCCCTTGCCTCTCACGATGGGGTGCTTGTTTAGCGTGAGTTTCCTCGCCTCTCACAATGGGGTGCTTATTTAGCGTGAGTCCTCTTGCAAAACTTGCTAAGCAAGCACATTATCGTGAGAGGCAAGAGGACTCACGCTAAACAAGCACCTCATTGTGAGACGCAAGAAGAATCACGCTAAACAAGCACCCCGTTGTGCGAGGCAAGAGGACTCACGCTAAACAAGCAGCCTATCGTGAGAGACAACGGTACTCAGCCTCTGGTCACTTAATGCTTTAAAAATGAAGGAAGATAGTCGCCAGTAGCGCCTCATAGCGGTATTTCGGATCCCTAAGATGATGATAATAATAATAATAGGAATTTTAAAATTAACTTAAAAAGTAAATCAAATTATAAGAAATCAAGAAATAGCAAATAAAATACATAAATAATGATTAGAATATTCATTTATGAATTTCTAATTATTTTTCTCTTGGTTTTCAAATAAAATTGTGTTTTATAAAGCACTGACAGTGAAATGACAAGAGAATATTTTAATGTTTAAAGTGGTATTCATTTTAAACTTTCAGCAACATTTGCCCATCGATAGGAAAATGATTAGCTTTTTCCCGACGCATTGATGGACAATCTAATATGTAACACTTCAGTTTGTCACTTGGAGTCTGTCGAGGTTTCATGGTTAAAGTTTCTATCAAATGAATTTTCTGAAACTTACCGATATAACTGTCAAATTCAAAAATTAAAACAAAGCACGTAGGCAGGGAAAACCGCAACGCCGTCTGGCGGTGTCTCAGAGCAGGATCAGAATATGATACTTCAACTTTGGCTATCTAGTGACCAGAGGCTGACGGTACTCACGCTGAACATGCACCCCATCGTGAGAGGCATGGGGACTCACGCTAAACAAGCACTCCATCGTGAGAGGCAAGAGGACTTACGCTAAACAAGCACCCCATTGTGAGAGGCAAGGGGACCCACGCTAAACAAGCACCGCTTTGTGCGAGGCAAGGGGACTCACGCTAAACAAGCACCTCATCATGAGAGGGAAGGGGACTCACGTTAAAAAAGCAACTCATCGTGAGAAGCATGGGGTTTTGAATAGTATCATAAGAACTCAACCAAAAAAGTTGGACCAAAGTAATATATCAACTAATATATTGACCAAAGTAATATAATCAGAGTAATACCAATTTCTCAATTGGTATTATATTCGAGGTTTGACCTCGAATATATTCTCTCATATATTTGAGTTTGAGACCGAAATGTTTGCAGAAATTTGATAGTTTCGGCCATTTTTTAATTTTTACTGCAAATCCTGACGTGCTGTCTCAATTCGGCGAATGGATTCGTATTAAGCGACCCCAAAAACATAAAGTACACCTAATAAAATCCCAGTAGACGCCAAAACCATTTTGTCGTCCTGCTTTATTAATAAATTGCGTCAAAAGCATGTAATATATTAGTGAATATTATCATAAATCTGGGTCAATAGTTTTTTATAATGAATGTGATCTATTAAAAATAGTTTGAGATTGTTGTTGAATAAAAATTTATATTAAGGGAATAAAACTATGTGTATAATATAATCCTTTTTCCCTATCCTGTTAGAATAAGTCAATAAATTAATTAGTTTATTATTTAATTATTCAAGTTATTAATTATTTTTATCTCACATTTGTTTTCCTTAGTTTAATTATTTTTTACCTTATTCAATTAGTTTTATCTTCGTTTAATTAGTTTCGGCTTAATTTAATCATTTTTATCTTATTTTCATTATTTATAAGTTTTAAGTACTTCATACTGCGCATGCGCAAATGACCATGCACTAAGCGGTAAGACTGATGAGTGCACCACAGGGCTTGCCAGTTACGCATAATTCTCGAGTTTTTAATGTATAGAATACGTTTAAAACTGAGTTAGGTACTTTCCAAGATGGCGGACGTGCACTGAAACTCAATTTTTTATTTTAATTGATTTGTTTTCATGAATGAATACCTTCAAAAAAGCCCTAAAGTCTGAGCGCGCGAAATTCAAATTGATGAAATCTAGGTTGATCCAAGCTACAGTATTAACTTGCGCATGCGCAGAGTGCTACGTGGGTGCTAATAAGATAGATCACCGATATCTTCTTCCACTATTCGGATCATACCTCTCAATTTCGAAACGATAAGTATGAATTGTCGTTCGACCACCATCGGACCCTCTCTATTCAACACACACGATAGAGAGAGAGAGAGAGAGAGAGATGTTTTGAAACTCTTGTTTCGGATTCTCATGCATCTGGTTGTCTATCTCACATAGTAGAAAGAGAGGTCTGATTGACTTCAGGCTTCAGTGTCCCAGTAATTTAAATTGTTGCATAAAATGTGAAAATTAAAGGAATAAATCAAATTTTAATGTTTAACCAATGCTTTTCATATTGTGTATTTAGTTTCAGTTATGATAAGTATGAACTGTCGTTCAAATACCATTGGACTCTCTCTCTGTCTCTCCCTCTGTCTAACTCACATGATAGAAAGAGAAACGTTTTGAAAACTTTGTTTCGAGGTCTCATGCGTCTTGTTGTCTTGTCTCACATGGTAGAAAGAAAGGTCCGATTTACCTCAGGCATCGGCAGTTTGTTCGTAAGTTACGGACAGACTGAGAATCAATTCAACGGCTGATAAATGCATGACCGACTGTTGATACATTACTATTAGTGCTGGAAGAATGTGCTGAGTGACGTCATCAGTTAATTAAACCCGATTCATAAGGTAGGTTCCTGATATAGCAACTGACGCTCGATGTGTGGCTGGAGATGCGCATTATTGACAGCCCCTGTTTACCGACCTATAAATGGTCACTTAGCATGGAACACAGCCTTATAGTGTTAACTTATCACGGAACAGAACCCTCTCTTTGCCGGTGGCACCATCTGTTGGTGTCGGTGACTGTCGATGCGACGGTGGCGCCATCTGTTGACAAGTGACCTCGTAGCCGCCTAGCCCTACTTCTTTCATACCTCCAAGACAGCCGATTAGGAGAATTGCAACATGGAGTTTGCAGTCTTGGTACAGCCTGCTCAGCTCGAAAAGAAGTGCTTGATATTTCGCCTGTTTTTCTCCCTCCTTTGCCATGATATTACCATCGGCTGGTGCCGAGAATTCAATCACGTAAATGATCTTGGTCTTCAGATCTTAGAGGAAAATATCAGGCTTCGTAGCACTGATATGTTGAGTAGTGCAGAATGGAAAATTCCAGTAGATCTTGCACTGATCATTCTCCACAACGGACTCGAGTTCCCCCTGGGCGTATGGCAAGACGGGCAGTAAATCAACACCATAGGAGTACCTAAGATGGTTACATAACACTTTAAGAGCAGCATTGTGTTTCTCTATGCACCCGTAGCGTTCATATTTTGAGCAACCACTGAGAATATGCCCAAGTGATTCTGGCTCTTGCTTGCACGCTCGACAGTTGGTTTCGCTTACAGATACATTCATTATGCGCAGGCGGTAAAATAAGGTGTCTATAACGTCGTCTTGACAGGCAGAAAGAAATCCTTCAGTCTCCGATCTCAATCCAGCAGACTTGAGAAACATGTTGGACAGACCCGTCGAGATTACTTCTCTACGTATGATGCCGTAGAATTTACCATGGAAGAGCTTGTTAGCATGTTCTCTCAGTAGAAGCGTATGTTCTGCTTCCTTTACACGACTTTCGAGCACCAAAAGGTGTTAGTGATGCTAGGCCATGTGTAGTGTCGCTGGAATCAAATGGGAGGCCAAGCTCCTCTGCGGGCCCATCTGCGGCACGGTAAAAAACGCCGCAGCATTGGTGACTTCATGTTGATGCACGAGTCGCAAAAGGAAATCTGTTATATTTAGAACTAGATAGATAAACGTTTATTTTTCAGCCTGCTGGCCTTAAAAAATTGACTTGCTTCAACATCCATTTTTTACAGAATTTTCTTAAAACTAAGCCTTAAAAACTAACATCCTTCCATTCCTTATCTCTAAGCCGCACGCTCGTATCGCCTTGCCTTCCTCGCTTCGCCTCGCTCGCATATCCCTACTTTTTCGCATTGCCTCGCTTGCCAACCTCTGTTATCGCTCTAATACCTACTACTTATCTACTATTTACACCAGTTCCCGTTAGATCACTGAAGTTAAGCAGTGTGGGGCGCGGTTAGTACTTGGATGGGTGACCGTTCGAGAATAATACTACTGCGTTGCTGTTGGCGGTCGTGGGTGTGGTGAGCCCACACTTGTAGTTATTTACTACAAGAAACTATCCACCTAGAAACACTACCCGAATCGGGTAGTGTCACGCCTACCCCTAGAGGCTCGCCGAAAGGGAAACGGCTTAATGGTATAAATAAATAAAAAAACTTATATCTACTTTCTCTCCTATTTACAATCTTTCCTTCTCCACTCCTCTTCCTCCTTCCTTCTCTTCATCTCCATCTTACCCAACACTCCCTTCACCCATGATACTGCCCTTTTTTCCCCCTTTTCATGCAACAATACCTCCATGCTTATCTCACTTCTTTCCACCTCCACGCACTCCTCCAACCAGTGCTCCACTCTTGCATCCCCCTTTCCACACAGTTCACACATCCTCTTCTCTCGCGAGAGCCAGAACCTATTGAAGCCCTCCATGCACCCACACCTCATCCTCGCTGTAAGCTCCTGACTTCCTTTCTCTCCTTTCTCACATAAATATTGCGCTCTTGCACTTGGCATAATCCACACATAGTTCCCGTTGAATCTTGACTCTCTTATTCTCTCTTCCCCTTCTGTCTTCTCTCTCTCCATGCCGTTTTGCTTAACCACATCATAAACCTTCCTTCCTTCCTCGTGCATCCTTCTCACTTCATCCATCTGCAGTCCATTCATTCTAAAATACCTTTCCCTCTCAGCCTCCATCTTCCCACCCCCTCCCTTGTTCTCCTTTTCCCACCAACACGCCCTAACTAGCCTACTTCCCCCCTCTTCCAAAAATTTCTCCTCATATTTACACGCCCGGCTCCCTGCTAGAATTCCTACACTTGCTCTCCCCGTCTCCCTCCTGACAATATAATTAGGCGTGTTCCTTGCCAACCCCAGGGTCCACTTTACATACCTCTCCTGCGTTCTATTAACCTCTTCACTTTCCTTCCACCCCCACACTTCTACCCCATACAATAGCACACTCATCACTAGTGAATCAAACAATTTCATTCTCCTTCCAAAATCATCTGCGAATAACTTCTTTCCCAACCCCCACACCTGCCTCATCACTACATTTGCCCTCCTCACTCTCTCTTTTATGTGACCATCCACTCCACCATTCCTTCGAAACACGAAGCCCAAGTACACAAACTCTTTCACCTCCTGCACCTCCTTTCCCTTCCACTTCCACTCCCTTCCCTTATCCCTTCCCCCTCCTTTTCTGAACACCATAACCTTGGACTTTTCCACATTCAGCTCTAACCCCTTTTTATCCAGGTATCTTCTCAACCTCTTAATCATCTCCTTTAAGGCCTCCTCGCTGCTTGCCAGCAACACTATGTCATCTGCATACGCTAGTGACCAAATTCTAACCCCTCCTATCCTGACTCCTCCTACCATCCCGGCCTCCAGCTTACTTTCCATATCCGCAATTAAAATCGCAAAAAGCGTTGGGCTAAGTGGACACCCTTGCCTTAACCCCCTATCCATCCAGAATCCCTCCGAAATCCCCTCCCCTCCTCTTACCTTGTCTTTTGTCTCTTCATATATCTCCCTTACCCTTTCAATTAGGCCCCTCTCTACTCCCCTATCCTCCATCGCCTCCCACAACCTCCCCCTATCCACCGATGGAAACGCGCCTTTGAGATCCACAAAAAACGCGTACACTCTCGCCCCTTTCTTCGCTAATTCTCTATCTACCACGTGCTGCAGCACGTAAATATTGTCGATAGTACTCCTACCCGCCCTAAATCCCGCCTGCGTCTCCGGCCATATTCCTTTCCCCTCAACATCCTTCCGCAGTCTCTCTGCCACCACCATCGCATATACTTTATACGCCGTATTCATTAGCGTAATCCCTCTATAATTTTCCTGCATATCTCTATCCCCTTTCTTATACAGTGGCACTATTAAGCCTTCTCTCCACCCTCCTGGGAATCCCTCACCCCTCCAAACTTTCTTCACTACCTCCTTCAGCCTCTCCCTAACCTCTTGTGTACTAAACAGCCATGCTTCGTTCTCTACCCCATCCAGCCCTGCTGCTTTTGACCTTTTCAACTTCCTTATCTGCTTCTCTATCTCCTCGTCATTCAACTCCTCAATCTCTGCCTCCCCCGTTCTTCTACTTCCCCCATCCGTCTTCCTTGAATCTGAGCCCTGGAACGATTCTTTAAAAAATTCCCTCCACTCCTCACTCCCTATCTTCTCGCTAACCCCCACCCTGCGCTTCCTAAACCTATTTATTATCTTCCAGACGTCCCCCTCCGTCTTAACATTTGCTAACTCCTCTTCCAGCTCTTTCTCCTTTTCCTGTTCTTTCTTCTTACACATCAATCTAAACCCCTTCCTCGTTTCTACGTACTCCTCCCTTCTCGCATTACCCTCTTTCCACTTCTTGTACTTCCTCTTCGCCTTCCTTTTCATCTTTTTACATTCCCTATCCCACCATGGCTTCACCATTCCTTTCTTCTTCTTTCTGAATACCTTCTTTTGCACACACCCTTTCAAGTTCTGTTTCAGATCCTCCCATATCTCTTCCACAGACTCCCCTCCAAAGCGTACCTTTCCTAGCCGCTCCTGATACTTCTCTATCGCCTCCCTCGTCCAGGTCACCCTCTCCCCTATCGAGACTTCTTCCCCGCCTTGTCTTCCTCCACCCTCACCTCTTATCCACAGACTTAATGGCTGATGGTCTGATTCCACCCTCCCCTCTACTGCGAATTTTTCCGTCTCCTCCCATCCTTGCATATTCATTACCACGTAGTCTATCACCGATACCCCCACCTTACTTACATACGTGTATTCTCCCTCTTCGTCCCCATTAGCCATACCATTCGCCACTGCCCACCCTCTATGCTCCATCCAGTCCCTTAGAATCTCTCCCTCCTTATTTATTATCCTATCCTTCGAATTCCTTTTGAAGCTCTCCCCTTCCCTATAAAGGCCCCCTTCCCTTCCCATCCTCGCATTAAAATCCCCACCCAGTATCACCATACCCTCCTCTCTTTCGCCTAGCAATTCTTCCACCCTTTCTTTAATTCTTTCCATCCCATCCTTATTGTACACTGTCACAAACTTACACGGTATCCCTCCTATTTTTACTTCCCTCATTTGCACTCCCTCCCTCTCTTTTTCTCCATGAACTTCTTCCTCTAATCCATCTCTAACCCCCGTTATAATTCCCCCACTAGCCCTTCCTTTTTTCTTCACTCTGACCGCCTCCTAGAGTCTCCACTTGTACCCCCTTGGCAATTTTGGCTCTATTCTGTCCCATTCCTTTCTTTCTACCCACGTCTCAACCAGTCCCACAACATCAAATTCTTATACATACCTCCAGAACTCCTCATCCTTCTTCCTTATCCCTGCTACGTTCCAATACAACACCTTCAATCCTCCTCTATCCTGCATTACCCCCACCCCCCTAATGCCTACGAAACAAATTCCCCTGCACCTCCTTCAACACCTCTTTCTCCTCATCCCACACCCACATTTTCTCGTCTATTTTTATTTTTCTATATCCTACCTTCGCCGATCTCCCTTCACTCTTCTCCCTTCTAGCCCTGTCGTTCAGCATTCTCTGCAAATCCCTTTCCTTTCTCGTTAAATCGTGATCGATGAAAACTCTCCTATCCTGTATCCTATTTTTATTTCTCATTACCCCCAACTTTTCTTCCCAGCTCTCCATCTCCACAACCGCCACTTCCTTGTCCTTTCTCCCCTCCAACTTAACTTTCCCTACCCTGCCTTTGACCCACCCTATGCTCTGTAGCAGCGCTTCCACACCCTCTCTTTCTTCCCCGTTCTTTAGCTTCAACCCTTTTACTACAATATTATTCCTCCTGTCTGCCTTCTCTTTTCTCTCCATTCTCAACTCCATTGCCCTTAACCTTTCCCTATCCGCCCTCTCCTCCTTCTCACTCCTACGCTCTCCCACTTTCTCTTCTATCAGATTTTCTACCCTCTCCCAAATACCTTTAATCTCGCTCCCCCCACCTCCGCCTTCCATTTCCGTCCTGCCCTCCATCTTCTCAAGCCTTTTTTCCATCCTTTCCTTCCACACCCTATTTTCCTCTTCCATCTGCTTTATTTTAATTTCTTTTTCTTTCCTTTCCCTCTCTAACGACCCTACTCTCTCCCTCATCTCTTTCATCTCCTTTTCCCATTTCTCATCTCTAATTCTCAATTCCTCCCTCAGCCCCCTGATCTCGCTTATCAGTATACCGAGAGCCTCCTTCTCCACATTTTCCCCCATTTTTTGGGGGGGTGTCCTACTGGTTCTCCCGCTTTTTTTAAACGGACTCTCTACCACGCTTTTGTCCGGACTCTCTTGGCTGTCTCTTTTCCTTTTCAAGAGATCCTCCCCGTCACTTACGCTCGATGTTCTCTCCCTCACCTTCTCTCTTCCTTCGTTCCCACTGTCCCTCTTTCTCCCACTCCCTGACGCGCTACTAGACACTGAGCCACGCTCTGTTGGCTGTCGTGGCACGTGGAAAATTTTCTCCCCGTCACCGTCACTACCAGTACTCTCACTACCAACCTCCCGCTTTGCCGCCGGTAACTGGGACCTCTCCATGCAGTACCCTCTGCTACCGCCAGATGTCTCTGCAGAATGCTGTCTATTGCCGCCAAATTTTTCTTTATTTCCCTTTTTTTTTTTTTTTTTTTTTTTTTTTTTTTTTCTATTCCTCACAGCCCTTGCAGACACCCCTTTCCCTCACTTAACATCCCCCCAAATTTTCGAGCTCCACCCTTGACCCTCGCAGGCCCAAGACTCCTGACCACAAATTCCCCCGATTCCTTGCTAACCTAACCTCACTTTCCCAATTTGCTATGTCCCGCCTCACACCCACTCTCAATATTACTTTTTATCTCCCCAATTCACCCCACACAACCCTACTCACCTCCTCCGCTTCCACCCTTACACTCCACTCACACCTACCACACGAATTCCGTAAATCCTCTCACCACCTGACACTAACCACGTTCTCACTTCCGCCACCAACATGCAAGTCATATATTTAGAACTAAGCACCAAGCAAAAGAAAAAAAAAAAAGTTGATACGTATTGGGGCGAATCAACATTTTTGTAATGCGCGTGAATCCCGTTTTCTGATTCGTTTATATGCATTGAGGCGCATTCAGATGAATTAAGACTGCGCGAGTTGAAAGCGTGTGAATTCATATGAATGCCTGGTCAAGGGCTATTAGAAAATAAATTAATAAAAAGTGCATGCGTCGAGACTTGAAACAGTGATCCCTTATGTATCAGTCCAGAGTAACCGCCACTGGGCTAAGAGAAAATTTACTGAACATTTACAAGAAATTCCATATGTCCCGCACATTGGTTTCTCCATTACGGATTAAATTGTGTAAATCAACAATTGCTGAAACTCGCCGTGACGCATTGGGGCGAATTCAAGTGTGTATTTTACTCTCGCGAATTCAGACGCATTGACCACAGTTAAGGCGTTTGCGTGCTGACGCATTGAAGTGTATACGCTGACTTTAGACTTTTGCACCGTGTTTGTAAGCATAGAAAGATTCAACATTGAAATACCGTCTTCACGAATTTACACGCATTGACACATAGGTCTAATGCGTCATTGTCGCAAAGCGGGATTTCGCAGGGTGTCTTAGTCTTTTCAATTCAATTCGTATCAATACTTCCTTTTTTCCTGGGCAGGCTATAGCCAGAACCGTTCTTCGACGAAGACCCTCTAAGCTTATCAAGCCTCTAACCCCTTTATCTCGAGGGAGATATATTCGAGGTACGGAAGATGTAGGATGAAGACCTTGATGGATTGTCATCATCTTGCGTGCGCTTCGGTCAAGTTGCTTCAACTCATCGACGTTCCATTTTACTGTACCAAATGTGTAGAGCAGTATAGGAACAGCCAGCATATTGTTCGCCTGGATCTTATTCTTTCCTGATAATTCGGAAGCCCAAATTTTTCTGAGAATTCGGCGATACCTTTTTCCAAGGGCCGTTTTCAACACACACATATTTTGGGTTTCCGCTTGCGGTATTCCAAGATATGTATATGTTTCTCTGATACTGAGATGTTGAATGGTATTTCTGCCTATGAGTTGTACATCCTGATCGACACGTGATGATGTCATTTCTAGTCTTCCTTGGTGTAGGTGAACGCAGGCACACTTGTAATAAGTGAGGTCTGATGTTGAGACAGGACTGGACTTGAAACGTGATACTAATTTTTATCCAACATTCTATTCCATAAAACTTTCGGTAGTCTGGAAGTCGTTGGTTGACATGTTTTGATTTCTCGCATTCGTTGGTTTCTTTCATACGTAAGACCGAGATACCCTACAATCTCACATACTCTTTTTAATAAGAATTTCATCTGTTCTTTAGTTAAAAGTAAATTATATTGTGTTTCCCATTAATAATGTCGCTAGAACTAAATAACATGTTCATGTACCTTCGTTTATTTCAAATTCTAAATTACACACTTTTCTTCAAAAACTTTCAAGGATCCGAGTGCTGAAACGTAGTTCAAGTAACTAGAGATAAATGTGGACACACAAGTAGATACCCTGGGCCATAGCGCGGCCTGTGATTGGACGAGGGGCGTGGCCTAAAAGGAGAAGTGGGGGTAGGAAAGGGGGAGTGGCTTCTCCTGATTGGCCGAGGGGCGTGTCCTGATTACAAAAGGGCACCCATTAGGGGGCGTGGCCTAAATACAAAATGGCGTTAATCAGAGGTGTGGCCTAATTACAAAATGGCGTTAATTTGGGGTGTGGCCTAATTACAAAATGGCGGTTATACTAATTCATCGAATGAGTTATTCTGAGTTGGAAAAGGGGAGGGGTCGCACATGATTCTATCGAGTGGATGGCTCTCACCTGGAAAAAAGGGAGGGGGCCCCAACCTCTCCCATCGAATGAATGTATCGAAGTTGGAAAAGGGGGAGGGGGCCCACCCCCCTCCCTAAGCGAACCTGCGGTGATTCATGAATGGACATGTTGCACCTCGAGAAGGGGAGGGGCCCCACCTCATCCCTGTTAGTCCAAGAGCAAAGGACGATTTGGAAAAGGAGAGAATTAATTATCCTTATTTTCTATCTACCTAGGTTGGAAAAGGAATATAAAATTATCCTGAACTATTTTCAAGTGACAGGAAGTAAATATACATATTCTCAAATTATAATTCCATATCTGTTTTTATTAAATTTCCAAAAAAATACATATAATTATGTACGTGTAGAAAAAATAAGTTCAACCTCACCAACAATGTACCTGACTTTTGAAGTATGCAGATATAATCTTAATTATCTGACGGATTAAATCCTCATTCGGTGAGTTTATATTTTTTGAAACTAAATAATTGACAATCGTGTCAATTAAAAAATCTTTACATCCTTCTATGGTTTCCAATAATCGCTGAATTCTTCTGAACCTTTCATCGGCACACACAATAACATTTTTCAGTCCTTTGAAACTTGACTTCTGTAGAACTATTTCCGGTGTATATTGCTTCTTCTTCTTGGCCTCCAATTCAACCTGCTGAGTTTCATTGTTGGGCGTCGCCGTTGCCTTCTTTGCCGTCCCTCAGAATTATTGCTTTGTTGTTGTGAGCGGTCGTAAACACGAGTGTGGATTTGCCCAATTTAATGGTTTTCAGGTATGAATGTGAATTCCCAAAACAGAAGTACGACTCTATTATCTCCAAGTGTTGTTGGAGATTTGTCCACGTTGCCGAATTGAAGGTAATTCCGCTACCTGAACTGTTCATAATTTTAATGACCGATTGAAATTTCCCATTCGATTGAACCTCTAGTCCAATTAAAATAGTCTTCGAAAATGAATGATTAAGTCCGTAAACAGTTGGCAGAATCATTTGTTGTGTGGTTCTCTTCGTGAAATTTGTAGACATCGTGACCAATCGTTTAAGAGCAGCCTCAGTGAGTATTTGTTTAAGAGGTGTTGATTTGGATTTGATCCCTTTTATTTTTGATGTTTCGGAAGCAGTTTTATCAGTCTGTGTATCAGGCGAAACTTCTATAGTTTGAGTGGCCATGGACTTCGAAAAATCAAAGACCTGCGACGAATCCACCTCTACTGAATCGATGTTAACTTGTGACATAGTGGCAAGCGTGGGAATAACCGTTATGTCGCACATGTAAAGAAAGAATATAATGCCGTATTTCCTAGAATTTACACAATATACCAGGCGTTTCATAGAAATCATACAAGAAATCTACATGCCATATAAATTTCACAAAAGAATGTGCGATTCATGTAAAATTCACAAAAGAATCCATATGTCATGTAATTTACACAATAGAACACCTGCATATCGTAAATCACACAGAGAAAATATGTATATAGTTTAAATTATAGAAAAGAACACATATAAACTGTAAATTACACTAAATAATCTATATGTCGTGTGATTTACATAATAGACCACCTGCATGTCATAAATCAAGATAAAAGAATTTCTTTTTCTAGGAATTAATAAATCAGTTATGTGTCGTACAGTGTGCAAAGAAGTTAAGCAAGAAAAGCACATGCATTCTTAAACTAACCAATTGTAATGGGAAGTTACAAATTACGTAGATGGTTATCGAAAACATGAGTGAATAATTGTAAAAAAGATTTCCAAAAAACACAGTGACAGTCTAAAGACGAAATAACAGGATACGAATTTTTTTCGTTGGAAATGGGGAATGATCACTGAAATCTACTGTATGATATTTTGTGAAACAGGTGACAACACATCGATTTCAAACTCGTAGTAGGGTTACTTATGGAAAGCAAGAAGCAGAAAACGGATGTTTAACTGAATTGCATTCTAAGTTTTCTATTGTGAAAAGTGGAAGCACCTGCAGTGAGTATTTAGCTACACACCAAAATGTACACTTCAGCAGACTATTTTTTAGAGTCGTACCAGTTAAATCCATTTATGTTGGAGATTACTCCAACTTTCCAAACAAAAGTACCGGTAAGCTTTTTCTTACACAACTCTAATTTATTGTAAATTAAAAAAAAAAAAAATTATTTTCTTCCAATATTCAAAATTATCAGCTAATATCATTTCTTTTTGAGATCATTGAACAATTTTGGGACTGTTTGAAACATTCAAGAAATTTTGCAATAGTGAATAATCTTAATGGAATCATTGACATATTTTGAAATCTTTTTGATTTTTTTCTATCTTGAAAAATGCTTGTGAAATCTTTTAAATATTAAAAGGAAAGAACTTTATCGAGATCTTTGAAACCTATGAAATATTTGGAAATATTCCAAAACATCGAAATCTTTTCAAATCCTAAAAATCTTTGTGAAATCTTTGAAATATTTATAAAATCATTGAAATGTTTTTAAATCTGTCAGTTTTATAAATCTTGAAAAAATTTAAAGATATTTTAAAATCTTTGGAAACTTTGAAATATTTATTTTTTTAAATCTTCATCGAAATCTTTTCAGACCTTACAAATATTTCTGAAATCTTTGAAATCTTTATATAATAATTGAAATTTTTTAAAATCTTTGTGATTTTTTCTAAATCTTGAAAATATTTATTTTCTTTTAATTTTGAATATTATTTGCCTGAATAAAGTCTTGACGAAATAATTGAATAAATATGAAATATTTGGGAATTTTTCGGAAATGCTTGAAGATTTTGGAGAGGTTCAACATTCTTGAAATAATAAAAAACCTCTATGATATCACTGAAACATTTCGAAATCCTGGTGATTCTTTCTATCTTGAAAAATCTTATGAAGTCTTTAAAATATTTGAAAAAAATCATTATTAAAATATTTCGAATTTTTTTAAATCTTTGAGAGGTCCGAGAAATCTTGAAAACTTTATTCTCTTCCAATGTTTAAAATTACCTGGTTGAATTAATTCATTCTGATATGATGGAAGAAATTTTAAATCTCCGCAAATTGTTTGAAAGATTAAAAAAAATTTTAAGCATTAAAAATCGTTATGAAATCATTAAAATATGTTGAAATCTTTTTAATTAGTTTTATCATGAAAAATCGGAGCCAAATTTTTGCAATATTTTTCTTTTTAACATTGGAATCTTTGAGCTGTTTGAAACCTCTGCAAAAGCTTTCAAATATCTGAAAATCTTTAAAATCTCCAAAGCCATCCAAGTCTTTGAAAATTTTGAAAATAATAAAAACTCTTCATGAAATCATTGAAATATTTTGGAATCTTCGTGACTTTTTTTCTGCTATATTTTGTAAAATCTCGGTGAAATCTTTGTCATATTAAAAAAAAAATCAATAATGAAATCCTTGAAATGTTTGAAAATCTTTGAAACCTCTGCGAAATGTTTGAATTCTTCAAAATATTTCACAATTTACTTAATCTTATAAACCATCGAAATCTTTTAAAATCCCAAAATTGTTTGTGAAATCAACGGCGATACCACGCTGAAAACACCAGTTCTCGTTAGATCACTGAAGTTAAGCAGTGTTGGGCGCGGTTAATACTTGGATGGGTGACCGTTCAGGAATACTACTAATTGCGTGTTGTTGGCGTCTCGTGGGTGTGGTGAGCCCACACTTGTAGTTATTTACTACAAGAAACTATCCACCTAGAAACACTACCCGAATCGGGTAGTGTCACGCCTACCCCGAAAGGGAAATGGCTTAATGGTATACATACATACATACATTGAAATCTTTTGAAATCTTTGTGATTTTTTTTCTAAGTCGTTAAAAATCTTTGTGAAACCTTTGAAATATTTTAAAATCTGAAAACTTTGATATCATCGAAATTTTTGAAATCTTTTGAAATCGCAGTAAATCTACATAATACAATTAAATTTTCCACGAGATTTTCAACACAATTTTTATCCTATTCAGGTAGAAAAAAAAAATTTTTCACTAAATAATATTTATATTTTACAGAAAACGAAAACCTAATAGATCTGGTTGATGTGGCCGTTGCCGAGCGGTTACGTCATCCCGAAACAGAGACTGAGAGGAATGAAAAAGAAGAAATGATACAGAAAGTTGTAGATGACGCTGCATCTAGTGAGCAGTATCAGAACCACCACCAGCAGAACCAACAAGATGAAGAACAACAACAACTATAACAGCAGCAGCAGCAACAAAAATCACTACAACTAGCGTATCTAAATGAACACCCGACAACTAAGGGTGTCGGTTTACATCGCTACAAAATCATTAATAATCCTAGCCTTCATACAGTTGCAAAACTGTGTTTAGAATCATTTTGGGGGAAATTTGGACAACGGGAAAATTTAATGAAATCCTGTGATATAGTCATCAAAGTATGTGTAAGGGCGTGTGTGTGTGTGTTCCTATGAAAAATAACTTTATTTCATTTCTTGTTTGTTTTTCATTACAGATAATCCAATAACATCAACAGCAATGACAGAAATATTCCAGGGGGTAGAAGTAGAGGTCGTCACCATGAACATATCTATCCCTAGAAACATCAACATTCTTCTCAGTCAGTATTCATTTTTTGCATGTTTCAAAAGAAATATCTCTGTTCAAACAAATATTTGATAGTTCTCTTATTATTTTTTTTTTTCAGATTACAAAGAATATGACGGGGACGACCTCGTTTTTGAGATTGTAAGATCCACAGACGACGACGACGATGAAGATACTTTAGAACCAGGCGAGATCCCTAGAAATCAGAGCTCCGTGCGTATCTCGGAGGCAACTCTAAACCGTCTTAACACGACGAGAGAGGAAGTTGGTGTAGCTGCTGATGCTGCTGTTACCACTGTCTGTGCGACAAAACGCACAGTCGTATTAGATCTGACGAGCGA
>CAKNXH010001607.1:63193-80139 GCA_932178445.1 Andricus quercusramuli
CAGATCTAATACGACTGTGCGTTTTGTCGCACAGACAGTCGTGACAGCAGCAGCAGCTACATCAGCTTCCTGTCTCGCCGTGTTGAAACCGTCTAGAGTTGCTTCGGAGATACGCACGGAGCTCTGATTTCTAGGGATCTCACCTGGTTCTAAAGTATCTTCATCGTCGTCGTCGTCTGTGGATCTTACAATCTCAAAAACGAGGTCGTCCCCGTCATATTCTTTGTAATCTGGAAAAAAAGATAAGAGAACTATCAAATAGTTGTTTGAACAGAGTTATTTCTTTTGAAACATGCAAAAAATGAATACTGACTGAGAAGAATGTTGATGTTTCTCGGGATAGAAATCTCCATGGTGACAACCTCTACTTCTACCCGCTGGAATATTTCTGTCATTGCTGTTGATGTTATTGCATTATCTGTAATGAAAAACAAACAAGAAATAAAATAAAGTTATTTTTCATAGGAACACACACACACACGCCCTTACGCATACTTTGATGACTATATCACAGGATTTCATTAAATTTTCCCGTTGTCCAAATTTCCCCCAAAATGACTCTAAATACAGTTTTGCAACTGTATGAAGGCCAGGATTATTAATGATTTTGTAGCGATGTAAATCGACACTCTCAATTGTCGGGTGTTCATTTAGATACGCTAGTTGTAGTGGTTTTTGTTGTTGCTGCTGTTTTTATTGTTGTTGTTGTTCTTCATCTTGTTGGTTCTGCTGGTGGTGGTTCTGATACTGCTCACTAGATGCAGCGTTATCTACAACTTGTTGTATCGTTTCTTCTTCTTCATTCCTCTCAGTCTCTGTTACGGGATGAGGTAACCGCTCGGCAACGGCCACATCAACCAGATCTATTAGGTTTTCGTTTTCTGTAAAATATAAATATTATTTAGTGAAAAAATTTCTTTTTTCTACCTGAATAGGATAAAAAATGTGTTGAAAATCTCGTGGAAAATTTAATTGTATTATGTAGATTTACTGCGATTTCAAAAGATTTCAAAAATTTCGATGATATCAAAGTTTTCAAAGATTTTAAAATATTTCAAAGGTTTCACAAAGATTTTTCACGACTTAGAAAAAAAATCACAAAGATTTCAAAATATTTCAATGATTTTATAAAAACTTCAAAGATTTCAAAAATAATTTTGGGACTTTAAAAGATTTCGATGGTTGATAAGATTAAATAAATTGTCAAATATTTTTAAGAATTCAAACATTTCGTAGAGGTTTCAAAGATTTTCAAACATTTCAAGGATTTCATTATTGATTTTTTTTTTAAATATCACAAACATTTCACCGCGATTTCACAAGATATAGCAGAAAAAAAATCACAAAGATTCCAAAATATTTCAATGATTTCATAGAGAGTTTTTATTATTTTAAAAATTTTCAAAGGCTTGGATGGCTTTGGAGATTTTAAAGATTTTCAGATATTTGAAAGCTTTTGCAGAGGCTCCAAACATCTCAAAGATTCCAATATTAAAAAGAAAAATATTGCAAAAATTTGGCACAGATTTTTCAGGATAAAACTAATTAAAAAGATTTCAACATATTTCAATGATTTCATAACGATTTTTAATGCTTAAACATTTTTTTAACCTTTCAACCAATTTGCGAAGATTTAAAATTTCTTCAATCATATCAGAATGAATTAATTTAACCAGGTAATTTCAAACATTGGAAGAGAATAAAGTTTTTAAGATTTCTCGGACCTCCCAAAGATTTAAAAAAATTTGAAATATTTTAATAATGATTTTTTTCAAATATTTTAAAGACTTCATAAGATTTTTCAAGATAGAAAAAATACCAGGATTTCGAAATATTTCAATGATATCATAGAGGTAAGTCATAGAGAAAAGTTTTGTTCAATTTTCATTTCGTTTTAGAAACAAATATAACGAAAATCAAGTAGAGTGTATCTGGGTAGGTGTAAATGGGTATCTAACAAATCATCTAACGGTTATAACCACTGAATATCTATGAATTCTCTGTTGTATATTGACATCTTGTAGAAAAGTTATATTCGCGTGCTTTTTCTATCTAAGTTTTACGTAAATGAAATGTGTTTTTACATTTCACCCTCATTCTCCATCCAATTTTCAACTGACATATCAGAAAAACAGGACCCTTTACTATAAAATGTTTTCACTCTTATACTCAGGACACTTATACTTATATACTTATACTTACACTCTTATGTTCGGGAAACATTTTTTTGTTCTATTTGCTGCAAAAATGTTTCTCTATCTTGATTGAGAATAATAAACCCGTATTTGGTAGACGATGTATTATGCGTCAGAAAAAGTTGATAAGACTAATTTGAAAAAAATATGGAGGTTAATTTTGTCAAAATGCTTGAGCGAATTTTTTATTCTGACATTCTGAATATTGGCAGGTCGGCACGTGTGTATCGCCTGGACTTTAACGTATATAATACTTCAACATTTTATAGCGTTGTTAAGACTGGCATTCATTATGTTCATAGAAAAGCCACATTCGACAGGATAACGAAAATGTTTGTAAAAGATAAACCAAGTAAATTATTATATTAACAGCTGCAACTGTTTGAAAAGATTATAAAGTTAACTGAGAACTGATCTTTCCGAAAACAGTGCATAATAATAGGTATCAAGCGCTCATTTAAGCCCTCATTCACATCCATATGAATTAGTACAACAAGGACAATTCTGGGACACTACTGCGTAGTTCCAGCTGCCACCGACACATGGCGCCACCGGGCAGTTCCCATCGGTCAGTTACCATCAGCCGGTAAGACATTCACCATCAGTCGTTCAATCGGTTATAGACCATGCACAGTCGGTAAGGTAGAAATCTGCATTGCTATCAGTCGAAAAAACAGTTATAGGTCAGGCCCGTCATCAGGTATGGTAGAAACCTGGATTATCATCATTCGGTAAGGTGGAAACCTGCATTATCAAGCTGTTTGTAATACCATGAGTCAGTCAAATCTCAATCGTTTCTGCACAAGGAGTCCAGCACCTGCTAGTGCGGGAGAATTTAAATTTGCACAGATGCGATAATTTTACCCGAAGTATTCCTATCTTAAGATCATCACTGATGTAGAATTTTAAGAGATAAATAAAGTCTCATATGGTACAAATTAATAGCTTTAGCAAAAGTCGCTTCATTGAAAATAATTTGATATTATCTAGAGAAAACTTTTGAAAATATCTGGGTGTTGAGAAAATGTATTCCTTGTCATGCAGCGAGCATCTAATGTTTAGATTTAAGAAAGGATGTCATAAATTAAGTTTAGGCGTAATCAATTTTAAGAATATGAAAGACTGAGAAATGTTTATGTTCAAATATCTACATTCCTTCATGTACCAAAGTGGGTTATGAACGATGAAGCTCATAAGTGATTTTTTGTGTATACTGCGGTTAATATGAAAGACAATATCCGGACGTTAGTGACCGCGAATGTTTACATTAACTGGAGAATGTTCAGACTCACTGGCGACAGGCTCAAATACTACCACTTTTGGGGCAACGTAATTTCAATTATAGGTTTTCGAAGAAGTCAAGTGGAAATGGTGAGTTTCATCTCAAATGGATCAGCATCAATCAGCATGTTGAGTTATGGGAGAAACTATACGTGAGTGTATGGCAGTTTGAGGAGTGGGTGCAGTGAGCTTGCGGTCATGTGACCACAAAGAACGATAGTGGATACTGGATGTAATAGATCACAGAAGATTAGATTAGATCAGTTCAATTTTCGACAGTGTCGAGTTCAGTTCATTACCCAACTTGTGAAAAGTGCAAGTGATGTCTTACCCCTACGATCCACATTAGAGTTTTGGTTCATTTATCCCACTTGTGGAGAGTGCAAGTGATGTTTTACCCCTACGATTCACATTGGAGTTTGGTTCGTTATCCGACTTGTGAAAAGTGCAAGTGATTTTTCAGCCCTACGATCCACATTAGAGTTTGGTTCGTTATCCGACGTGTAAAAAGTGCAAGTGATGTTTCACCCCTACGATTCACATTTCTGATGCTGCTGTTATCAAGGCTGCTGTAACCTTATTTTATCTAACTCTAGGGAACAAATCAACGTCAATATTTCCTTGACTGCATTACTGAATCGAGAGAGACCACTGCAGGTTAGTTGTTTTGTCTTACCTCCTTACAAAAATAGTTATTTGTGATACAAGTGCGTAAAATAGGTGATTGTCTGCGAGTGTGGATTTTGCAGCATAAGACGGAGGCTCGAAGCATGAGTCGATGGTTACGTAGACGAGTGCTTCGAACCGCAGGCGAATGATGCAATCAAACGAGTTAACAATCACCTACGCGTACGTGTAAAGAAATTACAAAAAAAAAATTTTCAATGTTTGAAAAAAAATTGAAAACAAAATTTTGAAAAAAAATGTTCTGAAAAAAAAATTTGTCTAAAAAAATGTTTGAACAAAAATTTTGTGCAGAAAAATTACAAAAAAAAAAAATTTTGTGAAAAAAAATTTTGAAAAAAAAATTGGTTGAAAAAAATTTTTTGGAAAAAAAAATTTAAAAAAAAAGGTTGGCGTTTATGCTTTTTTGCCCCTCCGGGGAGGGGGGGGGCGGCGAAACCATAAAAACAAAACTTTAATCATTAAAACATTTGTTCAAGTTAAATGTAAATTTATTTCAAGAAGATACCAACACCAGTGTTTAAAGTTACCTGAGCCAGTGTCTAAAGTACCTCATCTCGAATGTGCGCATGCGCAGCTTTAGGCAGCATCTACATGCATGCAAACCCAGGTGCGAAATTCGGTCGGCTGCCAGAGATTGACCATCGGCCCGAAGTTGGCCCTGCTTTGGTAACCGATCTACGGTAATTAGAGTTGGGCCGACTAAGGTGTTTTCAAGCTGCCATGGTCTCACCGACGTTGGCGACCGACGTCGGCGGTGGGCGAAAAGCCGTCTGTCGGCCCATTTCTGGCTCAACGTTGGGCCGACCATCGGATAAACTATGGCAGATTGGTCGGTACGACCGAAAGAATGCGGTCGGTCCAACTCTTGATACAGCAGTCGGTTAGCCACAAGTCACCATGATGCACCCGACGGTCGGTCAAACCTTAGCCCATATATGGGCCGACCGTCGGATAAGCGCTGGTTCATTGGTCAAAAAAACGGTGAAAGAACGGTCGGCCCGACTCTGGACAAGAGATGGCCCGACCGTCGGCATAACATTGGCTTGTACAAGTCACCATGTTGCACACGACGGTCGGTCAAACCGTGGCCCAAATATGGGCCGACCGTCGGATAAACGCTGGTTCATTGTTAAAAAAAAGCCGTTAAAGTACGTTCAGTCCGACTCTGGACAATAGATGGCCCGACCGTTGACATAACATTGGTTTGAATTATTTATTAAAATATTATATAATTTATATTCATATTATATATGTTGCATAATAATACAAAAATTAATGAGAAAAAACATTTAACAAATTGTTTTTTAACTACTTCGAGCTGTAGCTTATGAGGATGGTTTTTTCATTGACTTTCAATTCTTCAGGTATAGAGTAATGGGTAAGACTCCCGACTGCTAGGCGATAGATTCAGGTATAGGTGTAGGTTCGAATCCCCGTAGGGTTAGAAATTTCATTTGTAATATAATTTAAAAAAATGTAATATATGTATTCAATCTAAGCAGGACCATTAACATTTATAGTCAAAATACTCGCAATCAATTACTATTTATTTTTTGAATACCTATTTTGTGTATTTCCACCTGTGTAGTAAGAACCTTCAAAATCAAAGTCGGCCCCACATTGTTGTCCAGGGTTGGGCCGACATCATCTTAAAAGATGGCCCATATATGGGACCAAATATCGGGCCGACTTTGAGAATCCAAAGGCGGTTGACCGTTATCATTTAGCTGGTTGGCCCGACCAGTGGCGCACAAAGTTGGACCGACCGTCCGACGGTTGGCCCGACCTTGGGCCAACGGTCAATTCGCACCTGGGAACGTCAACTTTTGAGGTGGGTGTTGCAAAAATGATTTTTTTCACTCAAAAATGTTTGTATTGCAAATTTATTCTCCTTAGTGAAAAATTCAATTACTCGGTTGAAAATTCATGTAATTTATTAAAAATTTGCCATTTTGGCAGGAAATTTATCTTCTTGGAACTATTCTGCATATCCAAATTTGTTCTGTTTGTGTGGAAAATTAATTTTTTAAATTAAAAATGTAAATATTCTCTATTTTAGTGAAAATTAATTTCTTCTCGAAAATTCAATGATTTGTTTGACAATTAATGTATTTTCAATATAAATTAAACTTTCTGCTCAAAGTTTTGTTCTTAATTTAAAAAATTTTTTTTTAGAGTTAATTTTGGTTTTTGTGCAATTGCAGAATAGGGGCGTACCCTCTGGTTTGGCTGGAAATTTTTTTTTTTTCGGCAACAAACTATCAGAATCTTTAATTGGAGAATAAATGAAGCGATTTGATGAGGGAAAAGTTTCAAGTTAGTGTTACTTTTGTCACTACGATGTCTCAAATATGGGTCTGTCACGACATGAGACGAAAGGACGCCCTTGGCTATCGATGGCAATCGAGATATGTATGTCACAAAAATAAAAAATAGATATGTAATGGTCACAAACATAATGTTGAATAAACCCCTACCCATTTCCAACATCTTGTGGGGCGGGAAGGCACCCCTTAGACTGGTCAATAAAATAAAGTTGGTCAAATCCTTATGTCGGCATAAAAGAATATCTGAATACATTTTGATTATTTAAAAACAATTCAATACGGATACAGTTTCAATACAGTACGGATGTTTAAAAACACCTAAACTGTAAGTTAAATATGATAATTCCGATATCGTGACAGACCCCTATTTGAAACCTCGTAGTGACAAAAGTAACAATAATTGGAAACGTTTTCCTGATCAAATCGCTTCTTTTATTGTTCAATTACACATTCCAATAGTTTGTTGCTGGATAAAAAATTTTTTCCAGCCAAAACAGAGGTGACGCCCCTATTCTGCAATCTAACCTTGGTTTTCCATTTTGGTTAAGAATGGATCTGTTTTTAGTTGATAATTCAACCGTTCCGTTGAAAAGTCACGTATTTCCTTAAAGAATCATCTTTTTTATTTAAAAGTTAATTTTTGTTCTTTTGAAAATTCAATCATTTGTTTGTTGACAAATGTATTTTCGATATAAATTGAACTTTCTGCTCAAAATTTTATCTTTTTGGTTTGCAATGTAAATATTTTAAAGAAAAATTCGAATATTTTCTTGCAAATTCGTTTTTATGATGAAAAATAATTGAAAAATAATTGAAAAGTTAATTTTTGTTGAAAAATCGTTTTTCATTTTGGTCAAAAATTCAACGGTTTGGTGGAAAACTGATCTTTTCAGTTGAAAAAACAAAACAGCATCGTTAAAAGTTTGTAGACATTTATTAAAAATTTATATTTTTGTTAGAAAATTAATCTTCTTGGAACTATTCTATTAAAAATTTGTTTGATTTTTTATAGCTTGTGCTTCAAGATGAGCCACGAGCATTAATCCAAACAAACTTTTGTCCAGGATAAAAAAACACATTTTTGACCCCCAAAAGTAATTTCTTGCGATTCGTTGCACATTTTTGATACATTTATTGTTACAAAAACAATAAAGAAATCTAAAGCTGCGGAAACGAAACAGAAATTCGTTCTTTAAACTTAGCTAACAACTCTAAAATAAAAGACAAATTTTGTACCAAACGAAAGTAATTCCTTGAGATTCATAGCGAACTTTTTGTTACATTTATTGTAACAAAACCAAAAAAAAAATTGAAATCGGGAAAACCAAACAAACTTCTGTTCCAGAAAACAAAATAAATAAGTCCAAGATAAGAAAACTCATTTTCAAATTCTCAAAAGTCTCATGGTTGCAGGCTAACCATATAACTCAAAAAGTGTCTTTTGCAAAACCGTCAACTTCAGCTACTGTACCTCTCGCACAACCTTCTACTTCATCATCATGGTTGCAAGCTAACCTCATGTTAAAAGAAGATTTAAAACTATCTGATATCAACAGCGGCGATGGGGATGAAGTAAAAGTTGTAAAATCAAATGTATCTCCATTGAAAAGTATGGATCCTTGTGTAAAATCAAATTTATCTTCACTAAAAAGAATTATTAATCTGTAATAAATAATTTAGTCAAGAAAAATATAATGTAAACATTATATTTATATGATAATGTGAACATTATATTTGACTTTCATCAAACCCCAGCGGCGATGAAGTCAAAGTTGCAAAATCGAATGTATCTTCATTGAAAAGAATTACTCCTTATGATAAAACACGAAAGATAGATTTTATTGATCAGAAGATGCAGGAGAAGGAAAACAGCGAATTTAAGAAAGATGATGTATTATCAATTTTGTAATAATTGCTAATCTGTAATAAATAATGTCATTAAGACAAATATAATGTGAACATTATATTTAGCTTTGATCAATATTTTCCTTATTAAAGTGTGAAGCTAGATTTTATTTTAATTTTAATTTATCAGTTTTCTCATTTCAGGTTCAAGTTGAAGGTAGTAAATTTGAATTTAATAATTTTTGATCATTTGGAAGAATCTCATCCTCAGTTTTTCTAGGTGGTTTCAAAAATAGAATTTTTCATATTATTATTAAAGTAAAGTCTGAAACCACCTTTTAGCTCAATTCTTTTGAGAGCTTTATAAATTAAAGAAAAAATTTGAAGTTTTTTTTTCAGAGATTTTATTCTTTCCAGTGTCGACGTTAGGGATCGCATTGAATGTGAGCAATTGAGCGGGTCCAAGAGCATAGTTCTGTTATTGTGAGAATAAATGATTCATCCATAATGATGTTTTCTTCTATACTGACTCTACTTCGTTGATGATCCACTCTTATATAGACAGTATTTATCTTTTATATGCAGCCGTCATAATCCTGATATCTATTATGATTGTACTATATCACGCTACCAACACCGAGGTAATCTACAAGGTCTGATGGTGGGCGAAGATCACGGAAACTGTCAAAGTATAGGACATTATCACCGGTCTTTCTATAACTTACCAAGTGGGCATCAGGACCATAACTGTCATCAAGATTGACAATAGCTGACTTAAATTGGCGGGGTCCTTTCACTGGTAGTTGATTGCGCATAAATACTCCACGAAAATCTGGAATCTTTCGAGCCTTAGCATTCTTGAACAGATCGATATCAGTGAGTGCACGGTGAAGTAGCTTCGCTAAAAGTTTTTTGATGACGGTCTTAGACGAAGTCCCTGTCCTTTCCGATTAGGTTTCATATGAAGACCCAATCCTTTTCTGTATTGCTTGATGTATAAACCTTTTCACCAGACCAATAGCTTCCATCGCATTGTTATTACGTTGAGCTTCTGCCAATTGCTGCTTGGCTGCGCTAGCATCATTCACCGCCTTAGCTACATCTGCAGCTTCACCAGTAACAGCTCCAAGTGCACTGAGTCCAGCAAAAATTGGAATCAGGGGCAAAACACCACCAACTTTTGAAGGTATTCGCACGACATGTGGATTTTTTACTTGTTGTTCATCGCCTACGCTATTAACAGCTTTCTGTGCACCTCTGATTGCAGACTTGATAGCCATTTTTGCATTACTACTCCATTTCATTGCTCTCTTAGCTGCATTCAAAAAAAAAAAAAAAAAAAATAAAAAAATAAATAAATAAAAAAAAAAATATATATATATATATGTCTAGAGACCCTTATTGGGTCCTTATTTTTTTTTCATATTTTCCGGCGGCAATCACTTCAGAATTACTTTTTAAGCTATTTTCTCAATTTTTTTTAATAATTAGAAAATTATGCCACAGAAGCCAAATAAACTACGCAGCGGTCATTATCGGTAACCACACGGTTTTTTAAATTTTTTCATGTTCAATAATTGAGAATCTGTTTAAAGTAAACTGCAAATATCTAGTGAACTCATTTATACGTATAATAGACTATGATTTATTATCATAAAATCAGGATTTTGAGTAATAGAATGATCACTAGCAATTCCCGGGATAATATTATTGTGGCTAAAGTTCATTAACAGGTACCTTTTGTTTGCCCAGTGTACCAAAACGGGAATTCAAATAGCAAAAACTAAAAAATTAATTCATGGTAAAGTCTAATAACGCTCAAAGTTTGGTGATAATTAGAAAATGATAGTTAGAAGATATGTTCGAATTATTAACATTACATAGCAAAGAAAAGGTCGGATATTCATTGGATAACCAATCATTTTTGTAGGTATATGAGTCTTTATCGGGAATATCTGAGATCCAACATGTAAGTGACATTATTGGTACCTCATTTCCAATGTATAGCGCCGTAGCGGGATTTATTATCAAGGTCAGCCCTATTTATTTATTAAGGCCATGTGACGAGTGGGTTACATGAGCGGATTCCTACCTTACCGACACTTTTTTTATTTGTAAACTTATGTTCACACGAATAGCCACATCGAGTTGAAAATTTGGGATAATAAATAAAAAGCACTACGATATGCGGCTCTGGTCCTAAATTTTTATAATTATGAAAAAAGTTTTTTTTGTTAATAACATTTTTTTGCTTTTTTTATAATTATTAAAATTTAGGACCAGAGCCGCATTTCTTAGTGCTTCTTATTTATTATCCCAAATTTTCAACTCGATGTGGCTATTCGTGTGAACATAAGTTTACAAATAAAAAAAGTGTCGGAAAGGTAGGAATCGGGTGACGTGACACACTCGTCACATGGCCTTAAGTATCAATACAAATCCTTACGTATGTAAGCAATCTACAATTCGCTGCCCTACTAAAAAAATGCCAGGAATCGTCAGAAAAAAAGCCAGGACTTCTGACCATTTCAGCATTTCTGACCACTTTTGTTACGTTTCTCGACAGAAATCTTCAGGAAAAGTCAGAATTCGTGAGAAATGTTCAGAAATCGTCAGAGCTTGGGTTCGAAGGATAATCCTTTTATTAGAGGTCCAAGAATAGAATGCCATAGAACTTAATCCCTTTTATATTTCCCAGGTTATTTATGTTATTTATATTCATTTATGAATATTCTCTTCTTACTTATATTTAATTATTAATATTTATATATTAAATTACTCTGAAGGTGAATCTGAAAATTGTGTCCGTTTTGACGTATATCTTTCTCTCTACAAGATATATTATATTTGATCTAATTTTTAAATTTTTAAATTTTTTTAGTTTCTGGAATCGTCGAAACCCGTAGATGCTGAATTTCTAACTTTTGAATCTGTATACGCGACATTGGAAAAAAAATTATTTTCAACTTTTAATCCTGTTGGGTTGGCCTACCTAGGGTCCTAGCCGATGAGCTATCTGATCGGATGTGAATTAGCATATCTTCAGAAATCGTCAGACTCGTCAGGAATGGTCAGGATGTTCGGGAATCGTCATAACTTCTGACCATTTGTGACGATTCCTGACTTCTTTTCAGTGGGGAGCTTTAGCGGCAATTGTGTGTCACGTTAATTGTGTGAAACGATCAAATCTTATATAATATAATCAGTTATATACGAATCAGGTAAATACTAGAATAACCGGCATTAATCGATAGATAAAAAACTTTTTCCAATAGAGACCTGTTCATTTATGTGCATATAAGGGTGTCCAAAAACCACAATTTTTTTATTTTCTAGAAGTATAAAGCGAAAATTTCATTCATATGGAAGAAAATGTATTCCATGTTTTCTTTAGATTGTTATGAAGAATTTTAGATATCGCCAAAGTCATTGAACAGCTAAAAATTGCACTCAGCAGAGTGAAAGTTTACTGCAAATTTAAATTTGTCAAAAGCATGCTTCAGAAGAGTGAAACAATGAAATATTTTATAGCAACTTATATATCAGTTAGGAATATTGAATAATAACCGATAGTGCACGTATATATCGAGTACTATTGTTTATTTTATTATTATTATTATTATTGCTTCCTCATAGAGGAACCTTTGTAATGGTGACATTTTTCAAAATTTTTAAATTCATTTAATTAAACGCTCCCTAATTTAAAAATGTCTGATACAATGTTCTAAGCAATTGTCCGGATGTGTGTGTGTGTGGATGTGTGGATGTGCGTGTGGATGTGTGGATGTGTGGATGTGTGGATGTGTGGATGTCTGAAAAAATGGATTCCATTTTTTTCTAGCACTCAATAATATTTTAAAAATCGGTTTTTTATAGTAAAACTTTTTTCATTCGCATAATTCAAAGTTGATGCAAAAATAAAAAAGATTCCTTGTTTCGGGACGAATCGGTTGACCTATAATATTAATACATTTTATTGAAGAGTAGGGAAGTTATGGTAATTTATATATTTTGAAAATCGGTTTTTTATAGTAAAACTTTTTTTCATTAGCATAATTCAGAGTTGATGCAAGGATATAAAAGATTCCTTGGTTCGGAACGAATCGATTGACCTATAATAATAATGCATTTTATCAAAGAGTAGGGAAGTTATGGTAATTTATATATTTTGAAAATAGGTTTTTTATAGTAAAACTTTTTTCATTAACATAATTTAAAGTTGATGCAAAAACAGAAAAGATGTGTTGATTCGAGTCGAATCGATTGACCTATAATATTAATAAATGTTATTGAAGAGTAAGGAAGTTATGGTAATGCATAATATTCGAAAATACGGTTCTTTATAGTAAAACTTTTTTCATTAGCATAATTCAAAGTTGATGCAAAAATGTAAAAGATTCCTTGGTTCGAAACGAATCGATTGACCTATAATTTCAATGCATTTTATCAAATTGTAGGGAAGTCATGGTAATTTATGTATTTTGAAAATCGGTTTTTTATAGTAAAACTTTTTTCATTAGCATAATTCAGAGTTGATGCAACAGTATAAAAGATTCCTTGGTTCGAAACGAATCAATTGACCTATAAGAATAACGCATTTTATCCAAAAGTAGGGAAGTTATGGTTATTTATATATTTTGAAAATCGTTTTTTTATAGTAAAACTTTTTTCATTAACATAATTCAAAGTTGATGCAAGAACAGAAAGGATGTGTTGATTAGAATCGAATCGATTGACCTATAATATTAATACATTTATTTGAAGAGTATGGAAATTGTGAAATTGCATAATATTTGAAAACACGGTTCTTCATAGTACAACTTTTTACAGTAACATAATTCAAAATTGATGCAAGAACGGAAAAAATCTCTTGATCCGAGGCAAATCGATTGATCTATAATAATAATAATAATACACTTTATTGAAGATTAGGGAAGTTCTGCTCATTCATAATATCTTAATCATCAGTTTCAAACAGAACAACTTTTTTCATCGACATAATTTGAAGTTGATGCATGAATAGAAAAGACTTTTTGATCATAAATTTTCAAATAGAGTAATATTATGACCATTTTTGTGAAGAAATCATAAAGCTGGGAAAAAGATAGGGTGCGTCAGAACTTTTCCTTTCCCTTTTCCAGCTCAAAAAATTATTATTTCGAACGCAAGATTTAATTTGTCTGATTTGTCTTTGTATTCAAAACATTTTTTGTATTATTTTGTAATTTTTCATTTTTGGTAAGTTTCTATTTTTAAATTGAGCAAAATGAAGACTTTGGTTTGTCTATTATTGAAAAAAATAACTAACGCTTCCTCTATGAGGAAGCAAATACATTTGCTAACGGGAAGCAAAGTGCTCGTGAAATGAGCACCATATAATTATAAATACATATCACACATTGGTGTGAAAAAGCGAAATGGTGTGAATGTCTAACTGCCTTGAGGATCTATATTTATGCTTATTAAATAAATAGTCTTTAACTTGATAAGAGTGCTGGCTAAGGTGAGTAGATAACTTGAGCCATAGGGCGGCCTGTGATTGGTCGAGAGGCGTGGCCTAAAAGGAGGGGGGGGGGTCGGCGCGGGGGGGCGGCGGGGCCTCTCCTGATTGGCCGAGGGGCGTGGCCTAATTACAAAATGGCGCCCATTAGGGGGCGTGTCCTAATTACAAAATGTCGCTAATTAGGGGTGTGGCCCAATTACAGAATGGCGCTAATTAGGGGTGTGGCCTAACTACAAAATGGCCGTTATACTAATTAATCGAATGAATTTTTCTGAGTTGGAAAAGGGGAGGGGTCACATAAGATTCCATTGAGTGGATGATTCTCACCTGTAAAAAAGGGAGGGGGCCCCACACCCTCCCATCGAATGAATGTGTCGAAGTTTGAAAATGGGAGGGGGCCCCACCCCCTCCCTGTGCGAACCTGCGAAGATTCATGAATGTACATGTTGCGCCTCGAAAAGGGGAGGGGGCCCCACCCCCTCCCTGTTATTCCAAGAGCAAAGGACGATTTGGAAAAGGAGCGAATTTAATTATCCTTATTTTCTATCTATCTAGGCTGGAAAAGGAATTTTAAACAAAGCTATAATTACTTAAAGGTATGTATAATATTTAGTTCACTAATTAGAATATAAAATTATCCTAAATTATTTTTAAGTGACAGGTAGTAAATATACACATTTTTAAATTATAATTCCATGTATGTTTTTATTGAATATCCAGCAAGATACATTTAATTATGTACGTGTAGAAAAAATAAGTTCAACCTCGCCAACAATGTATGGAATTAAGATGGTTGTCAGTTCCATGAAAATGATTTCAAAATATAATTCGATGAATTCTTTCTCAGGTTTTGTTTGTACCTGACTTTTGAAGTATGTAGATTTAAACTTAATTATCTGACGGATTAACTCCTCATTCGGTGAGTTTATATTTTCAGAGACTAAATAATTGACAATCGTTTCAACTAAAAAATCTTTACATCCTTCTACGTTTTTCAATATTCGTTGCATTCTTCTGAACCTTTCATCTACACACACAATGACATTTTTCAGTCCTTCGAAACTAGACTTCTGAAGAACTATTTCGGGGATATATATCTTTTTCTTCTTAGCCTCCATCTCTGTCTGGTCCGGTCCATTGTTAGCCTCGTCGTTGCGTTCCTTGCCCTCCCGGAGAATTATAGCCTTGTTCCCGTGAGCGGTCGTAAACAGGAGCGCGTATTTACCCAATTCAATGGTTTGCAGGTATAAAGGTGAATTACCGACACAGAAGTACGATTCTATTATATCCAAGTGTTGTTTGAGATTTGTCCAAGTTGTCGAGTCGAAGGTAATTCCACAGCCTGAACTTTCATAATTTTAATGACCGATTGAAATTTTCCATCCGATTGAACCTCTAGTCCAATTAAAATAGTCTTGGAAAATGAATAATTAAGTCCGTAAACAGTTGGGAGAATCATTTGTTGTGTGGTTCTCTTCATACAATTTGTAGACATCATGACCAATCGTTTAAGAGCAGCTTTAGTCAGTATTTGTTTAAGAGGTGTTGACTTGGGTTTGATCCTTTTTATTTTTGGTGTTTCAGGAACAGTTTTATTAGTCTGCGTGTCAGACGAAACTTCGATAGTTTGAGTGTCCATGGTCTTTGAAAAATCAAAGACTTGCGATGATTCTACCTCTACTGAATCGATGTTAACTTGTGACATGGTGAATCGTTCAGATATAAAAACTCAACTGATTCAAAGAGGTTCCTCACATGCTTTTATATATGTGAAATATTTGAGGAGTGGGGATAGCATTCTTTGTTGAGAGGGGAGAACCATATGTGGCGAGTGTGGGAATAACCGTTATGCCGCACATGTGAAGAAAGAATATAATGCTGTATTTCCTAGAAATTACACAATGGACCGGATGTTTCATATAAATCACACAAGAAACCTACATGTCATTGAAATTGCACAAAAGAATATGTTATGTGTGTGAATCACACAAAAGAATTAGTATTTTCCAAGAAAATCGGACAAAAGAACACGTGTGTACTATAAATCACACATGCTCTTATTTTCCAGGAATTTCACAAAAGATTTTTAACACCTGCAACTCATAAATCACACATGACAATATGTTTTTCTAAAAAGTAAACAAAAGACTATGTGACTTACACCTGCTCTCATAAATCACACATGAGACTTCATATGTTCTGAAAATCAGAATTTTCCAGGAATCTCACAAAAGAATATGTGTCTCACATCTGCATCCATAAATCACACATGACATTACGTATTTTCCTGAAATTTCACAAAAGAATATGTGATGAACACCTGCAAACATAAATCACACATGAGACTTCGTGAGTTCTGAAAATTTCAATTTTCCAGGAATTTTACAAAAGAATATGTGGCTCACACCTGCATCCATAAATCACACATGTCATTTGGTATTTTCCAGAAACATCACAAAAGAATATGTTGCTCACACCTGCATGCCATAAATGCGTAAAGCAGTTAAATAACAAAAGCACATGATTTTAGAAACTAACCAATTGTGATGTAAAGTAATAAATTACGCAGGTGGTTCTAGAAAAAAATTCGGTGAAAAAATTCTGAAAAAATCTTAAAGGAGATACTGAAACTTTTCGTTGTAAATGGAAAGTGATTATTGCAGACTCGTGTACATTGCTTTGTGGTGCGAGTTACAATACAAAAATTTCAAATTTTATTAGGGTCACTCATGGAAAGCAAGAAGAAAAAATGCGTCTTCGAACTCATTGTATTCTAAATTCACTTTATGAAAAACCGGAAGTACCTGGTGTGAACATTTAGCTACATGATAAAAGGAGACTAAAGCAGTTTTTTTTTACTTTGTCTCGTACCTGTTAAAAAGGTAGATCTTCTGAACACTATAAATTACACCTGATACAATTGAAGATTACGCGATATTCTATACATTGAAAAAACCCTGTGCAAACACCGTAACTGCTGGTTCCCAAAACTGATGTAGACTAGACAGAGGCGTAGAAAATTTCCTATGAAAAGTTCGACCACCTCGTAAACAGTGTCGATGAACGAGTTTCAAAAGCTCACCGGGTACCTCCATAAAAACAGCATAG
>CAKNXH010001607.1:90139-100530 GCA_932178445.1 Andricus quercusramuli
AGAGCACAAGAAGAAGAGGTCGAACCGGTTCTTAAAAGACCTCGAATATTTTAATAATAATAATAATAATAATAATAATAATAGATAGTTAGTCTTGTCTGCCGCGTAAGGTCATCCGCGGCTAGAGACCTGACTCCAGGAAGCAGTGTTGCCCGATGTTATCACGCGTAAATTTCCCGCTCTTGCTTACCTTCTAGGACAGAAGGAGCAGAAGCGGATGACGTACACGTTCCAGTAGCTTTGGGATTGGTTTCTTTAAGGAATCATGATCGAAGCTTCCGGAGCCTACAACTTCTCTAAATAGATAGTTAGTTAGTAAAATATTTAGGCCTAGGGTTGTAAAAAAAAATAAATAACTAGAGATTTATTGTATTTTTGTAAATAGATTTAAGTACACATTTATTTCGTTTATATATTAGATGTTTATTTATATTATCATACACTCTTTTGTACAAAAAAAAAACACTTGAATTTATTTGAAAAAATGGTAATTTCAATAAAAAATTTTTTCATATAAACCCTCATTTACTTTAATATCCCCTACTTTGAAAATAAAAGTTGTAGGCTAGATTTTACAACATTTTTTAGGAAACCTGTAGGAATTTCAGGTACCCGGAAAAGATCCACAGAAGAGAGAGCTGGTCGAGTGTTGGCGGCGGCGGCGGCGGCGGCCATGTCTCTTAATAAGCTTATTTGTGACATGGGCGGGTGCAGCGTCCAGGATATTAGCTAATTTCCTGGACGCTAGAGGCGCGCAGAGCAAGCTGGTACTCAAAGAGTTTAGCTCATACTACCAAGGTATCAGCTGGTTTACCCGGCCGCGGCAACCAGGTTTATAAGCTTATTTGCCTGGTTGCTTTGCGCGCTGCTTTTTTAGCTAACCTCGTTCTAAAGTTTTTTTACAATATTAGACTGTGTGTGTGTGCGTGTATGCGCGTGGAAGGTGGAAAAAATGTATAAAAGAAGGTGATCCTTTGATTCCTCATTTTATTTGTGAAATGGATACAAGATGGAAACATCCTTTCACATCGATGATTTGCGGTCCTACAGGATGTGGCAAGACATTCTTTGTAAAAAAAATTCATTCGTCACATTGGTCAAATGTGTGATGCAGTTTTCGAGCGAATAATTTTCTATTATTCCGAATGGCAACCATCTTATGTCGAATATGGAAAAAATATTGAATTTCGTGAAGGTTTGCCTCAGTCATCGGATTATTCCAATGATAATCGGATGAAATTAATAATTATTGACGATTTGATGCACGAATCTTCAAATAATACAATAGTCGATCTTTTTACCAAGGATAGCCATCATAAAAACTTGAGTGTAATTTTTATTTCGCAGAATCTGTTTCATCAGGGCCACGGTCAACGTGATATATCGTTAAACGCAAATTATATTGTTGTTTTTAAAAATCCCCGTGATCGCGCACAAATTCAACATATGGCACGACAAGTATTTCCTGAAAACCCACGATTTGTCCAAGAAGCCTACCACGATGCCACTTCACAACCACATGGCTATCTTCTCTTTGATTTAAAACAATCAACCCCTGATAATTGTCGCTTTAGAACAGCAATATTTCCCACCGATCCGTTTCACTACGTCTACGTTCCTGCAAAGGGTATAAGACCCCGAAACACTGATACTTGTGTTCCAGTCGTGCACATGTGATGAAGTCGAAAACACGTAAACGTCCAATTGGTGTGAAAAACGCCGCAGCGTTGCGTGCTTTATACCATCTAAGTACCAATCAACGTCGTGCAGTGCTTAAGACTGCTGATCCAAAACTTGTTAAATGTATCTGTGAGTGCGCGTTAAACATTTTTCACGGGAATGTACCTCTGAAGAAAAGTGAAAAACTAAAGTTGAAGAAACATCGACACGTGTTACGGAAATTAGCCACACCGCGCGGTACATGGACAAGTAAAAAAAGTTTTATCGTACAAAAAGGTGGATTTTTACCACTTTTGTTAGCACCCATTATCGGTACACTTCTTTCAAATCTTTTCTCATCAAGATCCTCGTAATCAACCACATGGAGCATGCCCGAAAAATGGTACTCGTGCCTAGTGATCGCCTGTCACAACTCCAACAACATACCTCAATCGATCAACATTTTTCACCACAACAACAACAACAACAACAGCAAGATGATGTACAAAATATACATTTTTCTCTACCCACCACCCAAACTCCTGGTAATGCTCTTAGTAGGTTGGATCTGGAAATGAGTCAAATTTTAAACTCACAGTCGGTGAAAGACGATCGTGAAAAATGGAAAATGTACCAACAAGTTCTGCAAAAATTTCTTTTCTATACTGAGGAATCGCGGAAATCAACGCCAACAAACAAGCAAGTACCCAGTGATAACACAAATGGTACGGAGGAGGAGACGAATTATATGGTGAATGATACAACCGTTAATACTGGAAATATTGTTTCGTCGGTTCCAAAAACATACAAAAATAAGGCAGAATTATTAATAGAAGAGTTACAAAAATCGGATGTAAAAGATAGAATATATTGGGATAGAAAAGGTACAGTCTTTATCGATGGACGTCGGGTGGAAAATTCAAGCATTATCGACCCTATAAATGACGTATTACGACATAGAAAAAGAGTTATCGTTCCTGGAAGGCTGCAGTTTGCTACTTTCCTTCGCGAAATATCCATACCACGAGAGCTCGTGGGAAATAGTCAATATTGGAAAAGTACACGACTTTTGAACATTTCGCCAAATAAAACGTCAACTCCACTTAAACGAAACAATACAAATAATAAATCACAAAGCGAATCTTCAAATCTTTATAAATCTGCGCTTTCAACCGAGAACGAAGACGACGACGACGACGACGAACAGTGGGGAGAAAACTGTGCTGGTAACACTACATTACAAAATAATAAATCGCCTGGAAAAAAATCTTGGATATCTTTACGTCTACAAAAATGAAAATATTGGAGGATTTATACCATGATCCACAACATCAGGCGTCATATGGAGGCATCGACAAACTTGTACGTGCTACGAAAAACAAGTTGTCGCGTAAAGAGGTTTTGAATTGGTTAAAAAGTCAAGATAGTTTTAATCTTCATCGGCCAGTCAGAAAACGTTTCAGAAGAGCACACTATAACATTGATAACGTAGATGATTTGTGGGAGGCAGATTTGGTGGACTTACAATCTTTAAAAACATACAATGATAATTATTCATACATTTTAGTTGTAATCGATGTGTTTAGCAAACATGCTTGGGTCGAACCACTTGAAAACAAGTCTACAACAGAGGTAAAAAATGCATTTACTCGTATTCTGCAGAAGAGTAATAATCGTATACCGATTTGCCTGCAAACTGACAAAGGAAAAGAATTTGTCGGCGTGAGCTTTCAGAAATTTCTTCAAGATCATGAAATAAAGTTTAGAGTTGCACGCGATCCTAATGTCAAAGCCGCTGTTGTCGAGCGTTTTAATCGCACTCTCAAAGAGCGTATGTGGCGATACTTTACTCACCGAAACACTCACAGATATATTGATATCCTTCAATTACTTGTAACAGCATACAATAATACACGTCATTCTAGTATTGGTATGCCACCATCTGATGTTACCCTAGAGAATGCATCCATTGCACGTAAAAATTTACAACGACGTTATTTCAACAACGATAAAAAGAAAAAACCTAAATATAAGGTTGGCTCTGTTGTACGCATCAGTCGTGCGCGTGGCACCTTCGAGAAAGGATATGAATCGGGATGGAGTGAGGAATTGTTTGTTATCAAACGAGTTATAACGTGGAGAACATATTCGCCTGTTGTGTACGAGTTGGAGGATTTAGCTGGTGAAGTCATTGGTGGACTTTTTTATGAACAAGAATTAGCAGATGTCAAGAATAAAAATGTGCACAAGGACGAGTTTATTGTCGAAAAAGTAATTCAAACACATGGGAAAGATTCTAAAAAACAAGTTTTGGTCAAGTGGGCTGGATATCCTGATAAATTCAATTCTTGGGTACCTGCTTCTGAGATAAAACATCTGAAATGAATGAAGATCAGTTTTATCTCATTCTACCTAGTGATAGTAGTATGAAATATTATCCCAACAATACAATCACACATTTCACAACACAGCTGCCTCAAGAAATTCGTTTACAAGGGCGTTGGGCAGTTGCTCTTACAGAGATTCAATTTCCACGTTCATTTCTTCATGTACGACCCTGGGAAAGTGTATTAGAAAATCGGCTTGTTCTCATGTTCAACGATGATCCAGATCCAGAATTTCCCGAGCAAAAGTATGATTTCTTTGATAAGCAAAGTGATGATCAGCTGAATGGTAAAGATATCGTGGAAATATTTAAATTACCGAGAACATATTATCTTCAAGGTGGGCTACCTAAAAATTGTTATAAAACAGAGACAAAAAGACCAGAAATTCTCACTGGTACGTGGTTAAAACCAATAGTAGCATTTTTTCCGTCAGGTGTCTATGAGTCTGTGAATGAATTAGTGCGAGCAATTAATAGTACACCAGAAGTCAGCGAACACGTCCGCTTAAAACATGACCAGCTAAACAATAAGTACGTAACAGTGGAAAAAATTTGTAACGATGACTGTAAACGAGTTGGTAGCCATTTTCTTGTAATCAGTGAGAAAATCTCGCGCATTCTAGGCTTCACACCTGAAACTCTGTTACCAACAGATTCTTACATGGCTTGTCAACCAGCGAGCCTTACAAATGGACTACCTGAAAAGCTCTTTGTCTATTGCGATATTTGTGAACCACGTATAGTTGGAGATGTAAAATCACAAATTTTAAGAGTTGTGTCTGTTGATTCGAGAAAATATACATTTGGCTCCACACAGGTCTCGGGTTTTTCAGCACCTCATTACATACCTCTACTACATACAGGCTTTCAGACCATCGAAATAGATATAAGGGACCATCTTGGAATTCCGATACCATTTGAGATTGGATCGTTGACAGTGACACTTCATTTTAAACGAATAGACTAGCTGCGATGTATTTTTCATCAAACAAAAAATAACTCTATATGACAATTATTACACGAATCAATTTGGTGGAGGAGGACTTTCACAAATTTATATTAGATCTCCCTACCAAAGAGGACACGGAATTGGCAGCTTTCTCGGTGGACTCTTTCGTCGTGTTCTGCCGTTTTTGACTCGTGGTGCACGCGTAGTCGGTAAAGAAGCGCTACGCACGGGTATGAATGTCATTGACGACTTGGAACACAATATTCCACTGAAAAGTGCCGTGAAAACACGTATTGGAGAATCTGGACAGAATCTAAAGAAACGTGCTATGGAGAAGGTACAAAACCTTATGAGAGGTTCAGGGTATAAGTCGCTGCTCAAGAGGCAGAGACTTCAGTCAATCGGTGAACTCGGTGTATCGCGTATCGTCGGTAAAGTTGACATCAACTCAAGAAAGAGGAAGAAGAGGAGGACAAAGAAAGTAAAGAGATTGTCAAAAGGCAAAAGGAAGCAGAAGAAGAAGAAGAAGAAGACCAAAGGAAAGAAGATTAGGCGTAAAACGACTGTAAAAAGACGTACAAAATCGAAGAAAAAGAGCATTCTAGACATTTTCGGAAATAAATAATAATTTACGCAAAATGTCTTTCTCACACTCTCACTCGTGTGAATGCTTGAAATCAGAGCTTGATCTATTTTCTCTACCACCAACTCAAACGTCAATAGAAGGTTCTCAGTGGGTTCACTACAAACCCATTTCATCACTCACTGACGATTCACCCATAGAATTTGTCGTTCCAAGCAACGGAGATGAGTACATTGATTTACCACATACTATGCTGAATCTCAAGATTGCATTACATGAACCAGAAAAAACCAAGGAAAATGCATCTTCTATTGCTCAAATAGCTCCTGTTAATAATATATTACACTCAATGTTTAATCAGGTGGATGTATACTTTAATCAGAAACTAGTATCGCCACCAAATAATGCTTATGCTTACAGAGCATACATTGAAACATTACTCAACTATGGACCAGCTGCGAAATCAAGTCATCATACAGCGTCCTTGTGGGTAAATGATAGCCCTGGACAGATGGAGGGTGTTGCTGAGGAAAATAAGGGGCTCAAGCTTCGTCGCGCATATTTTGGTGCTGGAAAAAAAATTGACTTGATTGGTCATATACACTGTGATGTTTTTAATCAGGATAAATTTCTGTTGAACGGCGTAGAGCTTCGTCTTCGTCTCGTACGTTCTAAAGATGCTTTCTGTCTCATGGATCCTACAGGTCAGGCATCCATCCATATTGAAGAAGCCACTCTTTTAGTTCGTAGAGCAAAAATTAGTCCTGGTATTTTACTTGCTCACGCAAAAGCACTATCACAAGGGACAGCCAAATATCCCATTACTAGGGTAGAAGTGAAAGCACTTACCATTAATGCTGGTATACAGAGCGAGACTCTTGATAATGTCGTGCTTGGACAACTACCCAAAAGAATAATCATTGGATTTGTCGACAATGTTGCATACAACGGAAACGCCACGAAAAACCCGTTCAATTTTCAAAATTACAAAATAAATCACTTTTCACTATATGTGGATGGCATGCAGATCCCATCGAAACCTATTCAACCAGATTTTACAAAAAATAACCTCTACGTTGAGGCATACCACTCACTGTTCACTGGATGTGGTATTCATTTCCTCAATGAAGGAAATAATATAGATCGTGATGATTATGCACACGGATTCTGCCTTTTTGCATTTGATCTCACACCAGATTTGTCAGCACACTGCTACTCACATTGGAATCTTGTGAAGCATGGCTCTTTGAGAATTGAGGTTCGTCTCGAGGAAGCACTTGCACACACTATCAATTGTCTAGTTTACGCCGAGTACGACAATGTCTTGGAAATTGACGGTGCAAGGCAAGTTATTGCAGACTATAGCAATTGATTTGGCACAACAAAGGTTTCGACCAGTTCGAACATGTATGGAATCCAGTTTTGTAACAAAAGATGTGTCTCTCATCCGGTTTGAGGACGTCAATACATGACCCTACACGCCCACGTCCACATCTGTCAACGGTCCCATTTATACAAAAGACGCACGCCTGAGCTTGTATAAACAGGTCGAAGCTTGAAAAATGCACACCCTCAAAAACACACCTGCCAACGGATTTTTCGTGTGGAAGGGGAAAGCTGGTATATCTGCAACCTATATAAGCCAGCAGTCTTCAGACGTAACCCAGTGCTGGTTAAAGAACACTTGCATCGTCTTACATCGTTCTACTCATATAGTTTTTCGTCGCAGTCCTCGTCCTCGTTGTGAAATCTGCAATATGGTTGACTATGTAATCGAAATTCAAGGTTTTCGGGATCTTGATGACAATTTTCTACCAAAGGAGGTGGCCATCGTCACACTGGATCACAAGTTTGTCGCTCACTGGATCGCAGCACCACCTCATCCCTTTTGCGAACTTTCTACCTGTGTAAAACAACAAAAAAATTGGCTCTCAAGATTCTATCATGGGATCGAGTGGTTCGAAGGAGACATTTCCATGAAGTTTCTCTACTCTAATCTCCGAGATGTAGCTAAATCTGCAGCAACAATTTACACACGTGGGCGTGAAAAAGCGAAACTGCTACAAAAAATAATGAGTAGGCAAATTATTAACCTGGAAGAACTGACATGTCCTACATTCAAACAACTATCGGACAAACGAGAATATTGTTTTCATCATGGAATCAAAAAGGAGGAGGATTACGCATGTGCTCTCAATAATGCCATGAGAATCAAACGGTGGCTCGGCAAACAACGACAAGAGCAAGTACGATTATTAAACAACAACAACAACAAAAGAGTCACCAAATCATCTCAAAAAAAACCATTGCTGCTCAATAACACATCGAGGACGAGGACTGCTATCAACGGAGAAGATAAAAAACCAGTGTCTCCTATACTTGCATCCAGTTCACCATCACACGCATACGAAGACGTATGGACGGACAATGAACAGCCTACAAATTCTGCGAGTGCTTCAACTGACGAGGGCCCACACAATCGGTGTGTACCCGGCTGATCAAATACCGAAAACTTGGACACGACCTGCTGCTATCGTTATCAACACAGATGACCACACAAAACCTGGCTTGCATTGGGTCGCCATCTTCGTCGACAGCTCAGGCAGAGGAATATACTTCGACAGTTACGGTTTACCGCCTCTTATTCCTCAACATCTTCATCGTTTACGAGGAAACTGCACCCTCTTCAGGTGGAACACAAAACTACTACAGAGTGCCTCTTCGAACGTGTGTGGTCAGTTTTGCATTATGTTTCTGCATTGTATGTGTAGTGGGTATTCTTTGCGCGAGCTTAATGCACTTTTTACCAATGTGTACAAGCATGTTCTTCGAAACTTGCTATTTTGTATCTATTTTAATCAATGTTCGTTTTATAACATTTAAGTTAGAATAATTATATAACATTTGCTTCATCGATTATCTCTTTGCTCTTTCATGCATAAGAATATTGCGCCTACTCTCTCTGGCTAAGAGAGTATATTCTTTTGCATTTATTGTGTTTCTGTTTATAATGCTTTGTAAACATTATTTTAAGTATTCGTCTCCCTCATAGGCTAAGAGTTTTTGTGGAATACATACATGTTTTAGATTTTCCTCTGCGTCTAAGACCTGTTTTACTATCTAAGTTGGTATCCCTGTATTACTTATTTTTGTGTTGCTTCATTAACATATATGTCTGTCTTGTCTCGAGTCGTGTACATATTATTGTATTTCTATTTTAATCTTATATAAGTAACATTACGTGTGTGTTCTTTAGATCTAGATTTTTTTTGAAAAAAAATAAATAAAATGGTGAAAAATTGAAATAAATGCTGTCTTGATTTCAAACAGCCCTTCCCCCAATCTGAATAGAATGTGAGATTAGGATAATTAGCCTGCGTTGTAATTACTTCTCGCCGTTCCTAACTCGATGACCGACTACCTCTACTCTTGGACTAAAAGGGAGGGGGTGGGGAGGCCCCTTCCCTTTTCCAACTTCGATACATTCATCCGATGGGAGGGGGTGGGGCCCCTCCTCTTTTCCAGCTGACAATTATCCATTCGAAGGGTGTGACCCCTCCCCGTTTCCAACTCAGAAAAACTCATTCGATTAATTAGTATGATCGCCATTTTGTAATTAGGCCACGCCCCTGATGGGTGTCATTTTGTAATTAGGCCACGCCCCTTTCCTACCCCACCCCTTCTTTTAGGCCACGCCTCTCGACCAATCACAGGCCGCCCTATGGCTCAAGTTATCTACTAAGGTGCGCTGCACTAAGAATGATGCACCAAAAAGACAATTCAATTGGCACATAATATTGCATTGCTTCGAGTGTGATTGGTGACTATCAGTCCGCAATTTTCAGGCATTCCAAAATTAAGAGCGGAGAATATCGCTTATACGAGGAGAGAGCAAGCGAAAAAAATTCTGTGCATTCGAGACATGTAGAAGAGAAAAACTGAAAAATGTTTTGAGTCTCATTTCTATCCCTTCCATGACGCTCTCTTTCACTCTCTCTCGTTCTATTGATTAAAATAAACTTTGCCTTATGATTTGGAATGTCCAAATGAATAACAAAGTCTATTTTTTGTGGCCTTTAACGGAATTTCGACTCTTGTTTACTTTTCCTGAACAGGAACCTCAATTATTGAAATGGTGATGAATTGAACTTCTTCAAAAGGAAATTAATAAAAATTTCTGATAGAAAGGAGAGGCAAATTGTAAATTTCTCACTACGATTTGGAATGGGTACTTTGGAAACTTTAAGCCCTTGTATTTAATAACAGTCTATTCAATTAATAGCGTTAAATGAAGTGGTAGTATCCGCTAAAACGTAACACACAAGTAATGAGTTACCCATAAGGACGTTTAAATTGGCATATACCATTCTAGTGCTGCTAATTTGTGGACCTTTTGTGGAGTCCCGATGTTATGGCATACTTCCGTCAGCAAATTTCTTTCATATCTCGTTCTCTCTTGCTCTCCCCCTCCCCCTCTTTTTTCTCGCTATATTCATTCAAAGAAATTTCCCACTTATGATTTGGAATTTCGAAATTAATACTAAACTTTATTTTCTTGTGGCCTTTCACCGAATTTGACTCATATTTATTTGTCCTTGGCAGGAACCTTAATTATTGAAATGGTCATGAATTAAACGTCTCCAAAACGGAAATAATCAATCTTTCTTCCAGGAAAGAGAAGACAATTCTAAGCTTTTCACTGCGATTTGGAATGGGGTCATTCGCAAAATACGTGATACATATTTAAGGAATTTACTGTCCCCACCCACAGCGCGATACGTTTTCCATTTTTCTCAACATGGAGAATAATACTT
>CAKNXH010001607.1:119359-219241 GCA_932178445.1 Andricus quercusramuli
TCTTTTCCTTCCTTCGTCATTCCTAATCTCTTAACTCCTTCTACCCTTACCCGAATTCCAATATCTCTCAGCAGATTTTTGATTTCAATTTCCCCTGTTTCACTCTCTATTTTCAATCCCTTGACTACTATCTTATTTTTTCTCTTCGCCCTTTCTTCCCCTTCCAACCTTCTTTCAATCTCACTCAGTCTCTTCTTCAATATTTCATTCTCATTTTGCACGTTATCACTCCCTTCTACTTTTCCCGCACTTTCTCTTTCCTTCCCCATATGCTCATTCCTAACTTCTAATTTGCTTACCCGTTCTTCCAGTTGTTTTATCTCCCTATTTGTCTGTTCGTCAATCTCTCTCTGTCTATTCTCTATGGCCTCTAATTTACCCCATACCTTGACTTTCTCCTCTTTCCAGAGTTTATCCCACTCTTCCCACTTTTCTCTTACTTTTCTCGCTTCCCCCCTAACTTCTTTCCCCTGCCTATTCATATCTTCCAGACTCTTCCTAGTTTCTTCTCTAAATCCTTTTATGAGGGCTTCCAGCTTCTCAAACATCCCCCCATCCCGTCTATCTCTGTCTGGCGTTTTTCGTTTGATCTTAACTTCTTTGTTATCCTTATCCATTTCAGAATCATCTTCCCCTTCCTCTCTTTTTCTCTTAACTTCCCCTTCACTGCTAGTCGCGCTCACCTTTTTTTGCCATTCGTCCAGACTCCTATTAGAGCCTGCGCTACCTAGCCTGTTGACGTGCTGTAAATTCGACGGTCTCCCTCGTTTCTGGCTCGTGCCTGATCCCCTTCTCTCTGTCGATCCGCCCCTGGCCGGTGTCTCGAACGCCTCCTCCTCGCTACTGTCATATTCTCCCTTCTCCCCAGTAACCGCGCTCACAACCTCGTCCGCTCTTGCTTCATCTCCCTGCCCTCTGTCGCCCGTTTGTGGACTTAGAATGGTCGGCATTCCTACCTTACCAAAGAGTCCTCGATGTTTCCCGCTCTTAGCTTGCCTACCTCTTGCTCCCCTGCCCGACGACCACTTTCTACACCTAACCTCAAGACAAAATTTGCACGTTTCAACTTTCCTTTCTCACAACTTATTTTCACCCTTTACACACTTGCCTTCACTCACCCTTCTTCCTTTACACCTCCTCTCCACACTCACTGCCCTTTCTGCACCCACACACGCTGATTCCCTTCACCAAAGCCAAAAAACGCAACACTTGACACAGAAGAGTTCTCTCACGATCGGTACCGAAAACGGAAGCCCTACAAATCTTCCTAATTGGAAATTGAACTACTTGATTGAAAATTAAACTTCTTTTCCTTTTTTTTTCTACGAAAATTGATTTGTTTAACTGAAAATTTAACTATTCCATTTTTGGATTGAAATTTATCGTCTTTAGTTGAAAATTCAACTATTCGGTTGAAAATCTATGTTATTATTTGTTTGAAAATTGGTTTATTCTGTTGAAAATTTGTCATTTTCTGGGAGAAAATTAATTTCCTTTGTTGAAATGTCGTTTTGGTAAATAATTCAACTTTGCAGGTTGAAAGTTAAACTTTTTGGTTGAAAACTTAAATATTTTGTTGAATTTTTTTTTTAATTCAACTGTTTCGTTGAAAATTTAACTATTTTATGGAAAATTCCAAAGAAAATTCGTTTTTTGTTGTTCTTGAAATACGAACTATTCAATTTTTTGTTGAGAATTCATCTTTTTTCCAACATTCCGATTTTCGTGTTGAAAATTCAACTATTTTGGGTTAAAGTTTTGGTTGGCAGATTCAACTGTTTTGTTGAAAATTCGCCTATTCCGACAGGAAATTCGTCCTTTTCGATTTAAAATTCACCCTTTTGTTAGGAATTAAACTGTCATCCAAAAAATTCAGTTATTTCGTTGTCAATGCAACTGTTTTTAGTTGAAGTTTTATCTTTTCTTTTTGAAATTCGATTATTTAGTTGAAAATTCATCTTTGTAGGTTGCAATAAACTCAACGTAAGGGCAAGCCATTCTTTTCGTCTGTAAATTCGCTCCGCACTCGGTCACTGTTACAAAGCAAAAAAGATACAAATTTCTTTAGGTTCTTTCTTATTTGTATGACGATGACGTCTTACATGCATTTTCATGTTGTATTTTCTAACTTTTTCGAATTTCCTGGTTCTTTTGTCTTTTGAAATAAATAGTAATAATTAATTAAAATAAGGAAGTGGTATTTTTAACAAAGTTGAATTATTTACCAAAACGACATTTCAACAAAGGAAATTAATGTTATCACGGAAAAATGATAAATTTTCAACAGAATAAACCAATTCTCAAACAAATAATAACGTAGATTTTCAACCGAATAGTTGAATTTTCAACTAAAGACGATAAATTTCAATCCAAAAATGGAATAGTTAAATTTTCAGGTAAACAAATCAATTTTCGTAGGAAAAAAAGGAAAGGAAGTTTAATTTTCAATAAAGTAGTTCAATTTTCAATTAGGAAGATTGGTAATTTCTACCACAAAAGATAAATTTACTGAAAAAACATGAATTTTCAACCAAAACTGCAATAGTAAAATTTCCAGCAAAAAAAAATGTATGCAAAAAAATCATTTTTGACAGAATAGTTCAATTTTCAAGAAATAAAATGAGTTTTCAACAAAGTAGTTCTACGTTCAACCAAAAGGTTAAATGTTAAATAAAAGAAGGTGAATTTTTTAATTAAAAATTTAATAGTTGAGTTTTTGACTGAAAACTATCAATTTTCAACCTAAAATGGAATAGTTGGATGTTCAATTCAAAAAATTAATTTTCATACAAAAATAAAGTTTTTTCGACAAAATAATTCAATTTTCAGCCAATAAGATGATTTTTTATTAATGTTTCTTTAGATTCCAACCAAGTAATTGAATTCTTAGGGAAGAAAATAAACTTTCTAATAAAAAAGAGATGAATTTACAACCACAAAAAACGAATCTTCACTGAAATAGTTAAATTCTTAACCTTCAACCAAATAGTTAAACTTTTAACCTACAAAGATAAATTCTTAACGAAAACGTCGAATTTTCAACACAGAAAATTAATTTTCTTCCAAAAAAGACAAATTTTTAACAAAAGACACTGATTTACAGAGAAATAATTCAATTTGTAACGAAAGATGATTAATTTTCAGTAAAATATATTTGAACTAAATAGTTGAATTTTGAACCGAAGAGAGGAGTTTTCAACTCAAATAATGAATTTGTCATTCTGCAACCAAAGAATGAATGTTTAACAAAGTATGTCAACTTTTGACAAACCAAAAAAAATTTCTACAAAAAAGTTAAATTTTCAATCCGAAATTATTAATTTTCTACAACAGAAACGGAGTTTCTAATCGAAAAGACGAATTTTGAAAAAATAAAGATTTTTCAGCCAAGACAGGAAAAAATATCAAAGAAATTATCGAACATTCAAGCCAAAAGACAGCATTTTTAACCAGAAAATATTCATTTTCAAAAACAAAAAAAAATGCGAAAGTTACATTTTTAGGTTAACAAATTAATTTTAAATGAAAAATAGAATTTTCAGCGAAATATTTCAATTTACAATCAATGAGATCAACCCTTGAACAAATAAATTTTTAACAAAGTGGTGCAAGTCTTACCCAAGTGATTGAATTTTCAATTAAAAAAATATCAATTTTCAGCCAAAAATAGTTACGTTTTTAGTTTAAAAATTATTTTTCAACCAAAAAGGTGAATAGTAGATATTTAAAAAAAAATTATGACTTTTTAATAAAAATTGTTGAATTTGCAACCAAATAATAAAATTCTTCACTACAATTACAGTCGTCAGGATGAAGCGAGTGTAAGAAAAGAAATAAAAACACAAGGCAAATAAATTACTAACTAAAATTATTACAAACAAAAATTCCAGAACCACAAGCAAAATTCAAGGACTTTTCCAGGTTTTTTTCCAGGTAAAAAAGAATTCCAGGACTTTTCCAGGTTTTCAAGAATTTCCGGAACACTAGACACCTTGATTAAATGAAAAAGATTACTTCCTACCGAAATAGTTGCATTTTAAACGAAAAAAGATTAAATTTAAAGCAAGAATATTAATTTTCTAACAGAAGAAGACAAATTTTCATGAAAGTTTAAACGAGAAAGGTAGAATAACTTTCATTTTTAATTTAATATTAAAAAAATACTTCATTTTCGATCTATGTTATTATTATCTTGGATGTGAAAAGAGCTGAATATTCAACAAAAAATTTAAAATACTTTTTCAGTGTACAAAATTAATTTTGAACAAAAAAAAACGAGTTTAAAAAGAAATGTTTTTTTTTTAAATAATTCAGGATATCTTCTAATGGCAGCACAAAGTACCTATTACGCCTGGATATCAATCCGAGCTACACTCCATCACGATGTAATGATTATAGCTCTTTTCCTCTTCCAGATGTGGTTAACAGAAAAAAGTAACACACAAACGGACATCTTCCCAAAGGGACGAATTATATCTAAATATGTCACAAAAGTATATTCGAAAATTTAGGTAATTCCAAACCCCCTTTATGAGGAAGCGATAATGAATTGATTAATCGTGAATTGAGTAATCAATTAATTATGTACTCCGATGTGCAATTATCTGAACTCCTGGAATCTGCATTTGTCTTTCGCTGAAGACCAAAGTAAATCGACCGCCGACAATGAATACTGTCACAATCTTTAAAATTGCGCAAAACATGGATGGATGAAATTTTTATTAGATGATAAAATTTGAAAATTATATAATTGAAAAAAATGGGAAAAAAGTGCTAGGTAAATCGGCCAATATTCTCTATATTGAAGGTAATCTGAAATAAAATCGAGAATAAAATGCAAAATTACCAAAACTCACTACATAAATTGAATGGGTTGACCGATTTTTTTCTATCTTTTTTTGATCGTCTCGTAATTATGTAATGAACATAATGCAGCATATAAACATTCAATTTATGCATATTTTAATAATTATCAATTTCGTTCAAGCGACTCGAATCGTGTCAGGATGCAACAATCGAAAGGGCTAGTTGATTTACGAGCGACCCCCTGGGTTCAGCTTGCTCGAGAACCGTCACGGTGAATTATGACAAATTTTTATGGATTTGAAGAGCGCCTGTTTCAGGTTCAACGGGGGTACTTTCCCGGTGGCATTATGCTCTTGAGATTATGTGGCTGAAATATTACATCGAACAATTCATCCGTTTAGCGGGATTCATGTGAAAACGAATACATGGGCTAAAAATAAGGCTTGAGGAAGCGCCTTATGTTGTCACGAAGCTCGAAGTTTATCTGGCTTTCAAATGCTCATTTTCGTCCAATAGGTTTTAGTCAAACATTAACGTTTTGTGCATTATTAATACTGATAATGGATAGAATCTTGACGTTGCCAAAACCAGAATTTTGTCTACTACAGCGATCATTGTTCTAAAGTTAATGATATAAAATCGTTAAGCAATTCGGTTGCTATCCTTCGACGAATGGCAGGTTTTCAAGAGGACTATAATCTCACAGTTTCTTACGTTTCGTAAATCGTTTTATAATGGCATTTACGTATTTTCATCGCTTTGCTCAATCTTATAAAAGACGTCGGATATGCGAAAATTCTGAAGTTCTAGACATTTTCCACAACGTTTGTTGCGTATGTCATTCAGACGATAAAGAAACCGTATGTTTGTTTCCATGTATTTTACAATAAGTTAATTAGTGTATGACTAAAAATTTACATAGATGCTCGAAATGAAATTCTTCTGAAATATTGGTCGTAACTATATACGTACTGACAAGTGTTATTTTGATTGATAAGTACACGTCCATGCGAAAGGGTCCTTGTGCTCGGTTTTTATTTTTCCCAGTCATTCATGTTTTGTGTGTCAGCATCAAACAGGAAAACGCAATAATGCGTTTTCTCTCAATCCGATTATACGGGCGCTTTTTGAATGTAAGTCCAGATATAAGGGCAAAACGCTAATCAGAATCCGTGTCTTCTCCAAAGATGGACGATTCCAATCTACAATTTTTTTGCAGCAGCGTACAATTTTTCTGACGAAGCGAATAGTTTTATTGAATTATCCAATGTGCTTGTACCTTTTTAACTTTTACAGAACCTTGGTTCTAATTCTTTTCTTCATGAGAGAAATACAGACACATATGTAAGAGAGTCATCTAAGCTCATGTTAAATCGAATTTTTCAAAGACAACATTTTTTCCCCATAACATGAAACAAGATCTAAATATTCTATTCCAAATCGCAGTGAAAAGATGTTAACCTACATCCAGTTTCCGAAAGAAATTTTTATTAGTTTTCTCTTTCAAAAATATTTGTTTGGTCATATTATATCCTAAGCGGGAAATTTCATTTTCACGGAGAGAGAGCGGGAGGAAAAAAGTGTTTATACATTGTTCTAATATTTTGATGAAACATTGTGGTTTACCAGTCATGAAATAGCTAAAAATTAGACTTTAAACATTTCTCTGTTTTTCTCTCCTGCAATTCTTCATTTCCAAGACTCTCTTTCTCTCATCACTCTCTAAATTTGAATCAGTGAAATTTCACTGATTTCAGTAAAATTTAACTGATTGAAATAGCTGGAAATGAGCCATTGACAATCAGTGAACAGTTTATACTCATTCGTTCAGTGAAACAATCACTTTTAAAAGAAGGCCGCAGTACACCGTGTCAATTTAGCAGTCGTAATTAAATAAGATTTCAGTTTATTCAATGAAATAATCATATTAAAAAGTTCAAAACCATAAGTGTGATCAAATATTTAAAAAACGAAAAGTTTCAATACTTCGAAATGACAAGTAGCCTCATACATTATCCTACTTTCAAGATTGGACTGTCAAGTGCACACCCATTAACTACTTTTTATTCGGGTTAGAATAAATCTTCTCACAGTTACTGGAGCCCAAATGAAGCCCGAAGATTTAAGAATTTATTCAATTAAGAAATAATCTTGCCACATAATTTAACTAATAATAACAATGCTTCACAGTGAAACTTTGAGGTTACAGTCTAAAATCGCCGAATCATAAGTGAAACGAATAATAGATGTTAAGGTTGTCGGTAAACTGGTTCAAAAAAACTTTTTTATTAATTGATGTTTTGTACGTGAAACGCTCAACTACTAGTTCCATTAGTGAATTTTGTACTGATTCACATTTAGAGTGCATGCTAACGAAACTCCCCGCTTATAATTTTGGAATGCTCGTAAATCTGGGATTGAGAGCCACCAGAAGTACTCGTAGCAATGGGATATATGCCAATCTAAGCTTCTTTATCGGCACCTCATTCTTAGTGTATCGCACATTAGCGAGTACTCTCTTCTATACCCTGTTCCCCGAAAGAAGGTCCTACAGACGCACATGGAGATTGTGGTTTCTTCGTGGATGAGTGTCCTTACCCTTTTTTTACATTTAGTTTTTTTAATTTCTCTTCTCATTGTTCCATTGGTCCCAGTTGAATATTTATTACTCTCCTTGAGTTTCTTCCTCAAAATTTCCGGAGGACTTTTACCAGATGTTATCCATAAATGAAAAGGAACTCACCGAATGCAGGTCTCGAGTTACAAAAATTAAAAAGTTAAAAATTAATAATTCTCCAATCACCGACATAAAGTAATATATTCGGAATGTGCGCATTATTCCGATTCGAACGACATGTAATTTTTCCATGAAGGTTGAAAATTTGAGAACTAATCAATATTAAATATCAAAAAAAGCTAAAATGGCCATACATAATTCCATATTCGTACCAACTGTACTATACGGTAGCGAGGAATGGACCTGTCAAGAAAAGGACAGGAGTAAAATCAACGCGATCGGCATGAAACCTCTGCGCATAATATGCGGAAAAACACTGATGGACAAAGTCCGAAACGAGATAATCCTCAAAGAATGTGGTACAGGAGAGACGCTAGTTGACATATGGGAAAGAAATCAGTTAAGATGGTTCGGACATCTTGGAAGAATGAAAGATGAACGACTGACGAAGCAAGTATATAAAGGTAAAGTAAATGGCAGAATGCCCAGAGGTAGACCGCCGAAAGAATGGTTAGAATCTGTAAATGAGACATTAATCCGAAGAGACATAAGAAGTCATAGGAACAGAAGAGCTTGCATGAAGAAATGCATGGACGTAAAGGAAGCTAGAGTAGTATGCCAGGACAGAAAAGTGTGGCGACAAATAGTTTATAAACAGAGTGACAATAGAGTGAATGATGCCTGAAACAAAGACCTTGGATACTAATGGGCCCAAGTGGGGAACCATACATAACAATTTTGTGAGGCTCCTCACTTGGGGTGATCGCTAGAGAGATTGATCAGCAACCTGGGTCGGAGCAGTGTTGCGGAGTGAACGTGTCATTTGAATAAATAACACGAAAACTCCAGATCAATCTAAAATATCTATACCTAACACATATATACCTATATACCTATGTACCTTATACCAGCGTTTCTCAAACTGCTACCGCGGGTAGCTACCCTACCGCCCGGTAGGAGGATGCAGCCCCGGGCCCGGTAGTCCCGGTAGGCTCCCCGCTGCGAGCAGACGGCTGCTTTCGTATACCTGCCACGATTAACCCTTTCATTGTTGCGAGATAATGACCAGTTAGAATAACTGAAATTATAAAGACATGGTTCAATTTAATTTTAATTAGCTGAATGAAATCCGTGAAATAATTTGAGAAAAATGAAAGAAAAGTTCTTGAAAATCGGTTGATATCTGCACTAACGAAGGAAACATTTACAAATCTTGTTTTTATATAAATGGGACCTCTCAGTGTAACAAAAGTGCGATAACTCTCGAAGTTCTTATCCGATTTTCGTCTATCTTTTTTTAAAATTTTTGTCATAATCTAACAAGTCTACCGCATCCTATTAAAGTTTAATTTATTATTATTTTACCAAATTTAATTTTCCTCAACCGAATCTAATTCTCTAACAATGGGAAGGTCGCGCTAAGCAAGCATCCGCGTCCGAGTGACAGGCGTTCAGTTTCTCTCTTGGGTTCCAGTATTGTGAAAAAATTTGAGGGTGGCGACCCTACCGCTCCCCAGAAAGTGCGAAAAAAGTTTGGGAAACGCTGCCTTATACCATATAACGACCTACTTTACACCTATATACCTATACCAAACTACTTTCCAACCGAGCAAGTCACGCCTACCCCGAAAGGGAAATGGATTAATGGTATAAAAAAAAATTGAGCTAAAGTTTCTTCGATTAAACTTTTTCAAATGTTCGGCTTTTCTAAGCAAGTAATATATCATCGAATTGGAAAAATTCGTAGATGCTAATTATATTATTTTCAAATCGCAAATTGCAAAACTGAAAGTTTTTAAATTTCATTCCTTTTACCTGTCTGTCGGAGAAAGATCCCTGCTGCGGTAAGGCCGTTGAAAAAGATATCAGCGAACAAGCAGAAAAGTAGTAGAAAAAATAAAGTCCACTGCCGACCAGTGTCGTGAAACAATCAAGAAAAGAGTTTTTTGTGAAGTTGAAGGAGTTCACTTCGGATTGGCTAAAACTTCTCAAGAAAACCCGCCTTCTTGGAATAATTTAACAATAGACAGAGCGAAGAACACCAAAATTGGTCGTTCTTTAGGACCTTCCCTCGGGGAATAGAGTATCGTCACCCAACCGAAAAATTCTGTACAGGAACGTCGAAGGATTCAGCACCTGTTTCTGCAAAAGAACCTGTAAGCAAGCTAACTCTTGAATGATCCTGTTCCCTCTAGAGTGAGTTGGATCTTTAAGTGAATATAAGGAAAGCAATTTTATAGCTGTAAACGGCATGAGATTTCGCAATGGATTTCTGTAAAATACCCTATAAGTGTTGCTGTAAAAAATCCTGCACATGAACCGTTAATATTACATGTACAGGTCCGTGTGCAGGTTTGTGTATAGGAAGATGTGCAGGATGCTCCCAGGTCTCTGTACAGGAGTTTCCAGCTAGTTAAAGACTATTTATTTAGAAAACATTAATGTAGATCCTCAGCAAAGTAAGAAATCCAGATTGACTTGGTTTTTCACACCAGTGCGTGTGAAAAGAGAATAAAATAATGAAATATTTGATAGTATCTGATATGTCAGTTATATATACATATATGCAATACAGTAACCGTTAGTGCCTGGTGGATACAAAATCTTTCCTGATAGAGGAATACTCATTCAGGTATATATTAGTGTATCTAATCAAATACTTATTTTCGTATTTTATGAAAGCATCCATCAAGCCGAAAATTATTCCGTATAAAAAAATCAATATATATATAGCACTACGGTTTTGGTGAAACTGTTCAAATGTTGCCAAAGTCACTAATGGTTGGCACTACGCCGAATATTGATTAAAACGACTCTGTTTCTCTCTCTCTCTCTACATATCAAAGAAATTCACTGATTATGATTTTAGAATGCCCATAAATCGGGTGTTAGAAGCCATCATACATACTCGTATCATTAGAATAATGTATGCCAATTTAAACGTCTTCATCGGTGACTCATTGCACGCGTATCGCCCCTTAGCGGATGCTATCATGTCGTTTAAGGTTACTTGTTCATTAGGCATAATTAATAACGGATCCTCACTAGAGTAAGAATTCAACATTAGATTATTTGACTCACGCATATGCGCCAGCACAATGAGAGTAAAATAATAATATATTTGATGGTTACTGATATCTTATTTATATATGTACAATACAATGATCGCTAGTACTCGGTAGATATAGAATCTTTCCTTAGAAAACACAACCCATATATGTATGAATTTATGTAATCAATTTCTAATATTTGGGGTTTTGAACCTCGAGTCTGTTGGAGCGGAGTGCACAGAAATGGAGAAATCTGTGAAGCACTCCAAACTTATAAATAATCTACAATAATTCGGTTTTGAGGTTTTAAAAATGCACTTTGAAAATTGTCTAGACTCTGGAAGGGGTTTCGCGGTAGCAGAACATGTCGTGAGTATCTGGCTTTTGGAGAGAAATACGCCAGATACTTACGACATGTTTTGCCACCGCGAAACCCCTTCTGGACCTTAAATGTCGCTAAGGTGACTTATGTGATACAAATCGCGCATAGTAATCTTGTATACTTTTACTCTACGGTTTAAAATTTTGCATTAAAGCGTCTGTCCATCAAACAAAGACGAACATAGAGGTTTCACTGAACACGCGTATGGTCGAATTAACGATTAAACAAGGTTTGCTAGAAACATCCAAGAACGCTTTTAAATCGTCGGAATGTCCGCAAATATGAAGTTTTTTGTACGGTTATACGGAACGCAATTGCAAACGCTCATGTTGTTGCGACTTTCTAACATTTGCGCGGAACGATACATACATATGGTTTTACAAAACGTTGGTGGAAACGTCATGATGCTAAAAATTTATCTGACCTTTAATTCGGTCGAAATTCGGTGAAAGGCCACAAAAAATGGAGTTTAGTATTCATTTCGAAATTCCAAATCATAAGCGGGAAATTTCATTTAATGAACAGAGCGAGAGGGAAAGAGAGAGCAAGGGAGAAACAGAGTCACTGTGCAATGATAAGAAATATTTTAGGTTTGCCAGAGTCATGAAAGAGATAAAAATGAGACTTCAATCATTTCCTACTTTTTTTCATCTATAGTTCTGGATTGCAAAACTTCTGCCTTTTCTGTTCTCTCGAGATATGAAAAAAATTTACCGATTGTGGGTTAAGAATGCCCTAACGTCGGGTCTCAACAAAACGACCATACATTAGCAGCACTAGAATAGTATATGCTGATTTAAGCGTCTTTATCGGTAACTCATTATTTGTGTATTGTGCCTTAGCGGATACTGCCACTACATTTGACTCTATTTATTCAATAGGCATTAACATAGATCCTCTCCGAATAAGAAATCTGCAGCGTTTCAGTTGTACCACATCGCATCGGCGCGTTCGTAAAATTAGTAAAATAATAAAACGTTTGATAGTCACTTATATGTTATTTATATGCAGGGTGTTCCAGGAGTATAGTCGTTCCTTGTATTGGCGGATAAGGGGGCATTCAATAATCACGTGTGGGTCCCGAGGGGGAGGGTTTTTTTTTTTAAATCTCTACATGACCTTACCTCGGGGGGAGAAGGGGGTTAAAACCATTCTTACGTAGTATCTAACTACGTCAATTATTGTTTCAATTCGAACGATCACATTCTTAGTATGTTCCAAATCTTATCCTATCTTATATTATAATTATGCGTATTAATACGTATTTTCCAAAGACTAATATTTATTTTTCCGAAAAATAAAAAACTTTTGTTTATGTCGAATAACAACGTGTTTTAGTTTTTATAATAATATGTAACTATTCAATGCTATTTAGAAAAATTCTGAGTAGAATATTACGTAAGAAGGGGGGGGGGTCAAGAAATCTCATGTATCCTTACGTGGGCGGGGGGTAGTCAAAAATGTTCAAAATAGCCCTTACGTAATTAATAAATGGCCCCTAAGCGGATCTAACGTGTGCTTCTGATTCGTTAATCTTCAATTGTTAATTACTCATTAATTATTATCTTTACAACAGATTTTTATTATTATGTCCTTGTGCACGCGCCGATGGGAGACAACTGAACTGCTGTAGATTTCTTACTGTGGGAGGATTTATCTTAATGCATATCGAATAAATAGCGTTAAACGTAATGACAGTACCCGCTAAGGCGCAATACGCTGATAATGACTTACCAATAAAGGCGTTTAAATTGGCATGTACTATTCTTTTGCTACAAGTATGTATGGTCGCTTTTTTAAGACCCGATGTTAGGTGATTCCTAACTCATAATTGGAGAATTTCTTTCATATCGAAAGATAACGACCCGGTAAGAAGGCTTGCATTAAAAAGTATTCGAAAGTTTCCTGTTCAATGGTGACGTGACAATTCTTGAATCCTTTTCGATACCGATTTTGTCCTCACGTTTTGAATCCCCATAGCAGTAGAAATTGTCTCTTAAACTGAATCCCTTTCTGTACCCAGTAGCAACAATTCTTTTCTGAATACTTTTGGATACCTCAAATCGATCATGAAATATAACATTTTTAATCTCTTTCAAATTTGCATATTTCGCTGTTCTTATTTACTGTTCTTCGAATAATAATGAGGTTAAAACCGTATAAAAACACAGCTTGATCAATTTTACGTTGTAAAGATTGATTTTTGTACAGGTAGCTGGGTTGAGAACTAACTTTTAAAATTTTTCTATCATCAATTGATCACATCCGAGTAAAACGAGAGTTTTATGATAAAGTAATGTATTGTTATCCTTAATCCTACTAGATTTTCCAAATTTTATGCTTTTGAAGCGCCTTCCATTGCGTTGAACCAAAATTGTGTTTTCAATTTATTTCAGGTTACGTTTAACAGCTTCGAGCGGCTTTGGAACGGTTTTGAATCAAAATATTTTTGCTGCCTAATCGCACCGAGAGAACATACTTACTTTTCTCGTACGACCTCGCCTCACGCTATGCTAGTATGGTTTCTTTCAAACTATGATAGCACACATTCATACTAATTTAGTGTAGAGGTACGCTATACTCAGTAAAAAACGAGGCATTCATTTTTATCTAGGATCCTTTCTTGGGCGTTTCAATATGATCTCACAAATAGTCTATTTTAGAACCAGTTTCTGTCTTGTTTAGTTTTCTAGCTTCAGATTGATAAATGATCCGAGATAGCGTACTAAAGTTGTTCAGAGGGTGTTAAACCGTCACACTCAGACGTCGCGAACTTCAGCCCTATGGGTTACCTTGGTTTCTAAACTTGACAGTTTACAATTTGTTTTATCAGATTTATTTATTGACAGATGATTCTCATTTCGAGCCTATTTCAATCCACAAATCGACCCTATTTTATTAGATTGGCGGATCAAACTGAGATGCAATTGTTTTGTTGCGTGAGCTGTTTTAATACCAAATTAAGTTCTAAATCGAATCCTAGTTTTTACAATACAAAATACGTATAATACTATGCATTTGAAGTCTAAACTGTGTGCTCTGAGAGAATAAAAACGACATGCATTTAATGTACAAAGGAGCTAATGCCTTGAACGTATGGGGACCATACTATTTTATTAAGGATCACAAACGTTCGGTGTAAGATTACTCTTACACTCATTCACTCGCTTGGCCACCTTACTATAATATGATGGAGCTTTAGAGTTTTGAGTACAAGAGCTGTCATGCGTTTTCAGTACGAACTTCAAACTATTAGTGCTCGAAATTCATACCGTCTTAGCATGAATTAGGTCAAGCATCAAATTCATGGATTCCTCATACATAAAACGTAAGTATGTTCTCTCGTTGCGGGGATTCAAGAAAACTATAGAAACAGCATTCCGAGGTAGGGGAATTTTCAATACCTTCCAATATAAGCCAAAGGGCTGTTCACTCTCGAGTTGAGACTCGAGTGAACGGATACTCCATGTGACTCCATGCGACTCAGCTGAACTCTAGCGACTCTAAGGACTCGCGATCGCTTGCGCTTTGGAGTATTATCAAGTTGTTTGTAAAATGCCGGAAAATGATTGGACGAAAATTTTGCACTGGCAGGTCAACTAAACCCGTCTTTCACAATCCAATGTGTCGATTATGACTCGAGAATCAGAAACACGCTCCGACTCCCATCAACTCGAGTAGAACTGGGCTCGACTCCCATGGACTCCTTAGCGACTCCTATGGACTCCTTAGCAACTTTTACACCTTGGCTAACTCTTTTAAATCCTGCGAACTCTCTCATTTTGGAGTCGCGATAGAGTAACTCTAGGAGTATTTAGATCGCTCGAGTCTCAACTCGAGAGTGAATAGCCCTTTGATATAAGCCTTCTTGGGCGCGGTTAGTACTTGAATGGGTGACCGTCCGGGAATACTACTAACTACGTGCTGTTGGCGTGTCGTGGGTGTGGTGAGCCCACACTTGTAGTTATTTACTACAAGAAACTATCCACCTAGAAACACTACCCGAATCGGGTAGTGCCACGCCTATCCCGAAAGGGAAATGGCTTAATGGTATACATACCGGGGAGGAAACAGAGATTTTGTAATCAAGAACTGTAGGAGAGAAAAATTAGGAACTGATTAAAGTTTCATTTGTATCTTTTTCATGACTCTGGCAAACCTAAAATATTTATTATCAATGTACAACGGCTCTCTTGCTCTCTTTCTCTCTCTCGCTCTGTTCGTTGAAAGAAATTTTCTGCTTATTATTTGGAGTTTCAAAATAAATACTGAATGTGGCCTTTTACCGAATTTCAATTCTGCTTTATTTTTTACTAACAGGAACCTGAATTATTGAAATGGGGATGTATGAAATTTACGTCGGTTCATTTTTCTTACATCGATGCATGTGCAACATGAGTGAGGCATTAATACATTTGATAGGTACTTATATACCAGTTGTATATATACAATACAGCATCGGATACTACTTGGTACACGGTGTGCCTCGACTGACTTCAACCCAAAAGGGCTTGCATATGCCGGTTATTTTCTGAATATACTTCTGGGATGCCCCACGATCATTTTGAGCCCACAACCAAAAAAATTGCTTGAGCCCTTTTTGAGAAAACTCTTTTTTTGATTTTTTTGAAGAGGTTAATTAACATATTTTAAAGAAAATAAGTTGAACGTGGAATTTCATTGGCTCAAACCATTCAGTTTGGCATCCAAAAAAGGACTACAGGTGCTGAACATCTAACGAGAACTGAAACCCTTCAATATTTTTGAAAAATGGTGAAAAAAGTGGGAAAAAATCAGTTTTTTGAAAATTGCCTTATTCCAGTTCATCCTATGTCCCAAAGACCTGAACAAGAATTATTGTCCTTTCAATTTTCTGCAAAATCAAAAAAAAATCGAATGTTCTATCTCCAAAAGTTTGGGAGTTATGGTCTTAAGAAGGCGATTTTCAGCGATTAATTTGAATGAAAAAAAAATATGTATATAGTTTTGGGGAAATAACTTATTCCCTATGCATATCTTGTAAAAATGACAACATAATTAATTAAAGAAGTCTTAATTTTGAGTAGATCTAAAAGAAAACCATTCCTCTAGCTCTAATAGAAGCAAAATTGTGGCCTTTTGAATATGACCCTTTTTTTATGAAATTTTGTTCAACATCAATTCTATGAATAAAATTTCTCGTTTTTCAAGAGAACTCATATCCTCAGCGTTTTAGGTGAAAGTTGACACGGATTTATTGAAAAAAGACTTAATTTTGAGTATATCTAAAAAGACAACAATGCTCTGGCTGTAATAGAACTAAAATTATGGCCTTCTGAATATGGCCCTTTTTTATTAAATTTTGTTCAATATCAATTTTTTAAATAAAATGTATCGTTTTCCAAAAGAATTCATTTTCCGAGCTATTCAGGAGAACGTTGCCACCAGATAGGTTAACGAGGGCCTGATTTTTAGCAAATCTAAAAAAAAACAATGCTCTAGCTCTAATCGCATCGAAATTATGGCCTTCTGAATACGATCCTTTTATAATGAAATCATGTTAATCATCATTTTTTTAAGAAATTAAGTACGAAATCAAAATCTTATCAGTTCGGGAAATGAAATATCTCATTTTTAAAAAGGAATAAGTTCCTGAGCATTGAAGATGATAAAGTCTGTTCAATCATTTTAAGTTTACAATCATGTTTTCATAATATCGTTAATAAAAGTTTTCAGTTCATAATTAAATTCAGTAAGTCTTTATTTAATTCGAGCAGAAGATACACAATATGATAAGAACATTTTTCCATGTCTCATCCTCCAGAAACGAAAAATTAAAGGAAAAGTCAACGAAATTCCATAAAAAGCGTTATTTTTAGGAGGCCATAATTTCGTTGCGATTAGAGCTGGAGTATTTTTTTCAGATTTGAAAAAAAATCAGGTCCTCCTTAACCTATCTGGTGGCAACTTTCTCCTGAGTTGCTCGGGAAATGAGTTCTTTTGAAGAACGATCAATTTTATTTAAAAAATTGATATTGAACAAAATTTCATATAAAAGGGACATATTCAGAAGGCCATAATTTTAGTTCTATTACAGCCAGAGCATTGTTTCCTTTTTAGATCTACTCAAAATTAAGTCTTTTTTCAATAAATTCGTGTACTTCAGGCATTTCGTAATTTTTCTATTCTACAATTCTTTATTACTAAGACTATTTCTCTCGCTGTCTTGCCGTTCTCTGAATCTGAATGAGTCAAACAATATCTTTGGAAACATAGCAGAAATGCACCGTATAAATGAAGCAGTCGTAATAAAATAAGATTGCAGTAGATTGAATGAAATAATCATAGTAAAAGCTTAAAACCAAAAGTGTGATCAAATATTTAAAAAAGTTAAAAGTTTCTATGCTTCCGAATGGCAGGTAACCTCACACATAGATATTTTTTTAAACATAAAAAAAATTAAACATGTTTACTTGCTATAAATTTTCTATAACAAAAAATTGTTGCCAGCTGAAGGTTTCCTGTAGAAACCAAAATCAATTCTTATTATTATTATTATTATAGATTAGCAGTTCGAACTCGAAAGTTCATTGCCTCACTAACCCGAGACCGCCACACATCTCTATCCTGTGCATCCTCCATCCAGTTTAAGTAATCATGTCCTAGTTCTTTTAAATCTTCCCTTACATTTTTCTCCCATCTGTTTCTCGGTCTGCCTAAGGGTCTCTTACCAATCGGCCTCCCTCTTAAAACTTGCGCCACTGTTCTTTCATTTCCCATTCTTGCTACATGCCCCGCCCATCTTAGTTTACGCGCTTTCATTACTCTATTAATATTTGCTGACCCGTAGAGAGCATGCAGCTCATCATTATGCAGTTTTCTCCATTCGCCGGTCTCTTCGTCCCTTTTTGGACCATAGATTTTTCTAAGTACTTTATTCTCAAAAACTCTAAACCTATTCTCCTCTCCCTTCGTCAGCGCCCACGTTTCGCACCCGTACATGACGACCGGCATTATTATTGTTTTGTAGATTCTTACTTTGATGTTTCTAGATAGCAATCGCGATTTTAATAGTGTGTTTGCTGCATAATAGCACCCATTGCCAGCGTGCAGCCGCGCGTTGATTTCCGTTTTAATCTTATTTTCGCTAGTTATGATAGACCCGAGGTATTTAAACTCGCTAACCCTTTCAAATTTCATATTTCCAGCCATTAGATCCCCGTCTTGATTACTTTGTTCGGATCTGCCGACGGTCATATATTTTGTCTTCGATTCGCTAACTTCTAAGCCAATATCTTTGGCTTTTGTGATCAAGATTTCTGCATTTTTAGCTACCGTTTCTTTATCATCCCCTAGTAAGTCGAGATCATCCGCATATTCAAGAATTTGTACTATCCCATTGAGGGTAGCACCGGTCGGGTTCGCCTGCACTTGCCTAACCACGTATTCTAAAACCAAGTTAAAAAGGACGCACGAAAGTGCATCGCCCTGTTTCAGGCCATCGCGGATCGAGAACTCTTCAGATAAACTACCGTTTACGCGTATTCTACCCCTACTGCCGCTTAAGCAAATTTCGATAAGTCTAACCAATTTTCTTGGTACACCCAAGAACTCTAGGATCCAGTACATTCGTGCGCGTATAATAGAGTCGTAAGCTTTTTTGAAATCGATAAATAGCTGATGCACTACTTCTTTAAATTCCCATTTTTTTTCTAGCAGTTGCCTAATTGTAAACATTTGATCGCTTGTAGATCGGTTTCGGCGGAATCCACACTGGTAATCCCCAATGATTTCCTCGGCAAAAGGAGTCAGTCTACTTAGGATTACATTAGACAGGATCTTGTAGCACGAAGATACAAGTGAAATTCCCCGATAATTGTTACAGTCAGTTTTATCGCCTTTTTTAAAGATGGGAATAACGATAGAGGTATTCCATTCTTCCGGCATGCGTTCTGTTTTCCAAACTGCGCGTATTGATTTAATAATTTGTCTTGTGAGGCAAGGGCCTCCATTTTTTATCAGTTCTGACGGTAGGTCGTCGATGCCCGCGGCTTTGTTATTTTTCAACTTCTTTATAGCCATTTTTATTTCTATATCAGCAGGGTCATCAATTAATAGATCAGCAGTGTGGATTTCGCCGAGATTACCTTCAACGGGGGCTTCGCGTACATTTAATAGTTTATCGAAATAGTCTTTCCATAAATTCAGTCTCTCTGTCGCATCGGCTACTAGATTGCCATTTTCGTCCCTCATTACTTCCGTTCTACTTTGAAAGCCTTTCCTTATAAAATTGATTCCCCTGTACATCTCGCGCGGGTTATTCTGTTTATTATGCGTTTCTATTGCTAGTATTTTATTCTTTTCCCACTCCCTTTTCTTGGATCTATAGAGCCTATTTGTACGTTTACTAATCTCGAGATACTTCTTATGTGTTTGATCGCACTTATTTTGTAAACTAATTAGTCTGGCCTTCCGGCGTTTTTCAAACCAGAGTTTGCACTCTTCGTCAAACCATGGTTTGCTTTTTGTTACTTTCTTTAAACCTATCGTAAGTTTCGCGGCTGTCTTTACCGCCTTTTTTATATTGCTCCACAGGGTTTCCGGGTCCTCCTCGTAATTATTGTTATCGTCGCTCTGTTCTTGGAGAGCGTCAAAGCTATTAGAAATCTCAACTTGATAATTTAATGTTTCTGTTGCTGTTATGAATTTATCTATATTGAAACGAACTGTTGGCTCTGTGCGTCCTGTTTTCTTACTGATCGCTAGCCTAGATCTTAGTTTTACTATCACGAGAAAATGGTCTGAATTTAAATCCGCTCCCCTATACGATCTTATATCGAGAATGTTTGTATGACGTCTTCTGTCAATTAGAACGTGATCGATCTGATTATGAGTGTTACCATCTGGTGATCTCCAGGTGGCCTTATGTATATTTTTATGCTTGAAATATGTGCTTTTGACAACAAGGTTCTTTGAAGCTGCAAAGTTTATTACTCTAGTTCCATTGTCGTTACTGACGTCATGCAAACTTTCTGATCCTATTGTAGGCCTATACATCGGTTCTTTTCCAATTTTCGCGTCAATTCTTAGCACCCTAAATTTTTTTTTGCGTTAGTTCTATATATCGTTATACACACAACAATTATAGTAAAATTAAAATAATATCAATGAAATACGATAAATGTTTGCATTTTCTTATTATCATACGAAAATTGAAGGGAGTCTCAGTACTGAGCGTAGTACGGACCACTAGTGATCTTATACCCTGTGTGACTTTGGCAACATTTAAATAGTTTCACCAATGCCATAGTGCAATATATAGTAAAATTTTTTTAATAAGGAACGACTTTTGGCTTCAACTTTTACGGAATACGAAAATTAGCATTTGTTCAGATACACTCATATATACGTGAATGCGTAGTCCTCTATCACGAAAGATTTTGTATCCACCAGGCACTATCGGTTACTGTATTGTATATATCTATATATAACTGACAGATAAGAAACTATGAAATATTATATTGTTTTATTCGCTTCGCGCACGCACTGGTGAGATAAGGCGAACTGATGTGAATTTCCTTCTTTGCTCAGGATGTATATCAATGCTCCATAAATAAGTAGAGTTCACCCAACTGAAAAAGTCTGTACAGAAACCTCGGAGGATGCTGTAGGGTCGTCATCGGACAATTTTTCGTAATACTGGAACCCAAGAGGTATACTTGACTGCCGGCCATGCGGGCAGTCGCTTGCTTGGCGCGACCTTTACATTGTTAAAGGATTAGAGCCGCTTGATAAATAGTCAAATTTGGTAAATGGCATGCACTTCTAGATTCCCCCTATTCCTGGAAATATTAACCGCTGTTCGTCAACATTTCTTCATTGTTCAAAAATTATATCAGGAAATTGATTCAGCTAATTAAAAATTAATTGAGATATGTCTTTATGATTGTATTTATTGTAACAGGCCTTAATCTCATGACAATGGAAGGGTCATCCGTGGCAGGTTTGCGGCATCCACCTACCAGCAGCAGCTCATCCTACCGCCGCGCCGGTAATAGTTTGCGAAACGCTGTTGCACACGAACATGTACAGGTAATCTTGACGGTTTCTGCGCCGGAATTCGGCGAACGAAACAGTACATTATCCTGCCCAGAAATCTGCAGCGAAAAAGAAATCTTTGAATGATCCGGAACAGGTTTCTTTGCGAAGTAAATTGAGACACCGATTCCTGTATAGAAACACGTATAGAAGGGTCTTTCACAGTAATTCATTGCGGAAATTCATGTCGCTCACAGTTCTAAAGTTGCCTTCCTTTCATTACCATGAATATCGAACTCACTATTGAGCGAGCCAAGCTACTAGCGAACCCTCACGGATTAGTTACTAAAGTATTTCCTTAGAATATTAGTTCAATATACAATGACTTTCTTTCCATGTCACCCTCTATGGAAAAAAATTTCCTGTTGATGTTATAATACGTCTATACATATAATATACTCTATTTTTTGTGGCCTTTTACGAATTTTCGATTCTTTATTATTTCTTCTTTAGATGAACTTGCATTATTGAAATGACGATAAACCAAATTTTTTGAAGAGAAAACTGATAAAAATTGATTTTCGGAATTAGAAGCAAGTTATAATCTTTTCACTGTGATTTGGAATAGAGTCTTCAGATCTTGTTTCACGTTATAAGAAAAAATGTTTTCTTCGAAAAATTCAATTTGGCATGAGCTGGATAATTCTAGTTCATATTTATTTGTATTCATCTAATGATGAAATAAATTAAGAATCGAAATGGTGTAAAAGGCTGCAATAAAAACAGAGCACACATAAATATATTTAGGTAATTCAATATTCCTTTTCGTTTTTATCGAAAAATTGTACGTCACTGCAAAAAAAATAGATTTACAATCATTCACCTGTGGAGAAAGCAAGGATTCTGATTTGCGTTTTGTCCCTATATGTAGACATCCATTGAAAAAGTTTCTTATTGTTTGAGGCGTACACACGAAACATGGATGACAATGAAAAATAAAAAAACGAACCAAAGGGCACTTTTGTATGGACGTGCATAGAACAAATGATACATATAAATAATATAAGTACATGGATATAAATTTTTGAGCATATGCTAATGAGCTCAATGACATAGGCAAAAAACGTTGCGTTACATTTCTAGAACGTCGGAATTTCAGTGAATCCGAAGTGTTTGACACAAAACGTGTAAGACAAAAAACAAACAAAAAACGAAAGAGAGAGAGAGAGAGAGAAGGGAGGGAAACAGATTCCTTGTAATTAAGAATTATGAAAGAGAAAAATTGAGAAATGTTTAAATTCTGATTTTTATCTCTTTCGTGTCTCTTCCAGCTCTCAAGAATATGTTGAAGATCTTAGAACAAAGTACAATAAATCTTTTTCTCTTACCCTGACCTTAATTTTTTCTGTCGAGACAGGGGTGCCAATGAATGACATCATACTAGAATTGCATGAGCACTGGGGTGCCAACGTTAGAGACCATACATTTGCATTAATTTTCCTTAGCACTGTCCTACCTGCCCGCCATAAAATTACCAGGTAAATTAATACCAACGTTTAATTCTCATTTGCGTTGAAGTAAAATTTTTTTCTAATGTGAAAAGAAATTAAACATATTTACTTGTTTATGAACTTGCTATAACAAAATTGAAAAATTTCGCCACGTAAAGGTTTTCTCCAGAAACCCCGGTAAATTCATAGAACCAAAAAATTAAAGTGCATTTCTTATTTTGCCACAAAATTTGACATTTTTTTGCGTGAGTTGTATTATATCGTTATACGCAACAATGACAGCATAGTACTCGATAATGCACGCTACACTAAGAATGAGGTACTGATAAGGCCGCCATAATTGGCATATATCATTGCTACGAGTACGTCTAGTGACTATTAAGCCCTGACTTACGAGGATTACAAAATTAAAGGCGGGATAGTTCGTTTATATGGAGAAAGAGAGGGAGAGTCTAGGCAATCAAGAATTGTAGAATAGTAAAATTGAGAAATGTTTAAAGTCTGATTTTCATATGTTTCCTGCCTCTGTCAAACCTCAAATGTTTCTTTGAAATATGAGATCAATCTACAATGACTTTCTTTCCCTCTCACTCTTCCGCCATGAGTAAGAAATTTTCCACTTAAAATATAATATTTCCGAACGAATAATTTACACTATTTTTTAAGGCCTTTCTTGAAATTTCGATTTTTATTGATTATTTCTTCTTAATAGGAACCTGAGTGATTGAAATGGTGATAAACAAAGTTTTTCATGAAGAAAACTAATTGAAATTTCTTTTGCAAACTGGAAGCAAGTGTGATACTACTGTGATATCGCAATCTTTAATATTAATTTCTCGGAACCGAATTTTTTTTTTTTTTTGAACAGTTTTTATTCTAATTCAGCATCCCCATATGTCATGAGAAAGATTTTATTTTTGCGAAAAATTCAAATTTGAATCACTATTCAATGTTTGTCTCGTCTTGAAATAGTGATTTCGATTTTGCATTTGATATATTATTACCATGTTTAACCATTAGTGCCCGACTAAGTGTACCACAGACATTAAGGGAATTTTTAAATCGTTTCTATTGTTGCAAATTAATATAACTATATGCAGAAAACAATTCTTATCATTTAAAAAAAGTCAAAGAGTACGAAAATATGTAAAATACGAATTTTTGGGAATAAGTGTCTTTCAGAGATTTAGTCGGGCAGAAGCGCCAACACCATGTCGGACTCTAAGGGTTAAACTATTTTTCATTATATATCAGTAATGGAAATGAATGTTGCGTTTTAAGGATGTGAGATCATATGAGTATACTCTGTGCTTACAATTGTGTAAGAATAATCGTACATTAACTGTAGTAATCATATATAAAATAATTTTTTCCTTTTCAAATCGATCGACATTTTACATCATTTTTTTTGTCGAAAGTTTCGAGCTAATCTATTTATAAATCGTGCATAGAATGCGTGCAGTGCATATATACATATACATATATGCGTTATACAATGCGAAATCGTCCAAGTTACTCTTCACAGAAGTAAGGCATACTACACGAAATAGTAACCCTTCTTGTCGCTGAGTGTGGACGGTTACCAAGTGGTGCAGGTGCATCCTACTATTTGAAATTGTTCATCCTCTTTTTTTAAAAAGTCAGTTTAACTTACCCGAGCACAAAATAGTAATTTTATCAAAATTCACCGACGAAAAGCTGCGCTTCAATTTAAAATAGTTACAACTACTGGTTTAGAGAGTTCTTCTAACGATTCACTTTTTCCGTGTATCTGTGCTTAAAAGTATTACTTCAAGTAACATGAGGAGAATAGGCAAATTCGATTTTTTTCTTTCTCCAACCTGGACGCTTTTGGATCTACTGCAAATAGTTTTTGATCGGTTTTTTCGCAGTCGCGTAATTTTTGCCCATAAAGTAAAAATGATTATTTAATAGTTTAGTGTGCAAGAAATAATCACTCTTAAAACGTACCTATATTTTTGGTACCCATTATGGCTCGTTGTACATATGATAAAAAGAGTTATCCGGCGAATATCCGACCTGCACCTTAGGAAGATATATTTTTTTATTTGAATTTTGGTGAGTTGGTTATTTTATGCAATATAAGATAAAGATAAAGATAAGATAAAGATAGCCTGGTTTCAAATATCCCGTTCTTTTTCATATATATATATATAACGTTTCAGTACGAATTTTGGCATAAAATCTACCAAAAGAACTTTATCGGGTACGTACCCGATAAAGACCATTAGGCTATTTGAAATTATCAGGCACTTCCCGATAAAGCTAAGAATTCCCGTTAAAGACCTCTAAACATCTGAAAAGTTCTCCATAAAGTACTCTAGCCCTATATATAGTTATACACACACATATATTCAAATTAAAAAGGATGTTAAAGAAAATGAGTCTAACAAAAAAAAAAATGATGAGAAGGAGGAGGAGGAAGAGGAGGATGATAACGCTTCCTTTCTGACAGCTGATGCTGAAGAAGAGCAAGATACAACTGTGCTTGAAGAAGATGCTACAACCGAGCCTGCTAATAGTTATGAGCATTTGACAAAAAAGTTTCTCAGAATGCTGCAACAAAATCTAAAACAGTATTTGGATATGTTTTATGGCATGCGTAAGCTCAATGATGGCAGCCTCATAATTGGTGATAAACCTAATTAGTTTTGACGGACAATATATTCACGTTCATGGTATACAGTACCTGAAAACGGTGGTTCTACTTGAGCTGCTGTTCAGAAAAACTCCTGAAGAGATATCTATCAGCACTAATGATCTAAACAATTATAAGGAAATATTGATTGCTAAAAATGCACACAAGAAGCGGTATAGCCCAAATGAACCTATTCGTACTAGCAGAGATATCAAGTACAAGGACTTTGTTGCAAAAATGTTCAATGTATCACGCAGATGATCCACAATAAGTGAAGGTTCCCTAACACAGCACAAAACTTGCAAAAATTTTGATTTCAATGTTCCTGATGATTCACCCATTGGATATATTATAGAAGTTGATTCAGACTGTCCACCCGAGCTTCATGATGAGCATAATGATTTACCGTTTTGTCCAGAACACTCAAAACCACCAGGTTCAAACCAGGAGAAGCTTCTTACTACTCTCCTACTGAAACAAAAGTGTGTTCTTCATTATCGGGCTCTCAAACATGCTCTTGAAAACGGTCTGGTATTAATCAAAATTCACAGAGTACTAAAATTTAATCAGCCAACATGGCTGAAGAGTGACATACATTTCAATACAGAAAAGAAAGCTCAAGCTATAAATGAAGTCGGAAAGAAGTAAACAGTTTTTACATTTTTTCTTGCAACCATATGCTGTGGTAGGAAACCTCCACTAGTTGAAGATCGTCTGCGTGATACATTGAACATTTTCGCAATAAAGTTTTTGTACTTGATATCTCTGCTAGTACGAATAGGTTCATTTGGACTATACCGCTTCTTGTGTAAATTTGTAGCAATTAATATTTCTTTGTAATTGTTTGGATCATCACTGCTGATAGATGTCTCTTCAGGAGTTTTTCTGAACAGCAGCTCAAGCAGACCAACGGTTTTCAGATACTGTTTACCATTAACGTGAATATATTGTACCTCAAAACTAATAGGTTAATCACCGATTATGAAGCTGCCATCATTGAGCTTACGCATACCATAAACCATATCTAAATACTGTTTTCGATTTTGTTGCAGCAATCTGAGAAACTTGTTTGTCAAATGCTCATAACTGTTTAATTGGAGAATTAGATATGTCCACCAGTTTCTGCATTGGCATGATGATTGGCTTAAACGTTTCACTCATTACCTCTTCAGTGGCTTCTTTACCCATTTTGAGCAATCGATGTTTACCTCGAATCGCCGCACTAGCTTTTGCGATTCGGCGAAGCACCTCCTTCTCTTTGTGAAACTCTGTCATGTTGACGTGTTGATGTCTCCATATGTAATGATATCATTTCTAATGCACAACTTGAATTTATAGAGAGATCAAACAGTCAAATCCTTTTCTGTATCTTCCCTTGTTCAGAACGCTATCCTTATCTATGACAACAAATCCATACTCGTTATTATTCCAACATGTTGAACATAAGTCTCGAAATTGAGAATAACTCATGTCAGTGTTCATATGATCGTCATACACATGTCTCAGATTTGTTTCATCCTGCTTGAAAAGTATTGACAGATTGACATTATCTCGAACTAGATCTTTAGGAATTCGAGCGTGAGCCTGACATGAGTAAAAACTGTCAACATTAGCGTGTCCATCCATACAGGAAAGAGCTGCAATGTTATCCTGTTTCTCACAGGCGACATCATAAAAGACAATTATGGAATTTGATTGAGCCTCACTTGGTGATATTACTTCTTCATGCTCACTAAAAGGGAAATATTCAGCACCGTCTACATTATTTAACACCCGTTCTAAGAATTTGTACATTGGTTGTTTGAGAGATTTAGAGTAGACGTAGACATTCTCAAATTTCAATCCGTTTGGGTGTAGAATTAAGGCAAGTAATGTATTTTTCTTGCCACAATTTGATGATCGACAAAGCACTGCGCGACAGCTGTCTGGCAGTATGCTGCCATGGCATTTTATCCTCTATGTTTCGGACTGAATGATGGTGTCAAAGTTGCCCACCAGAAGTTTAGTGGGTTGTGTATTGAACCGCATCTTGTCTTCGAATGTTGTGAAAGCTATAAATACAGTCCTTATATAGATTTCATATCAGTTGCTTGCTGACCTATGTTCAGTGAGGAATGATTGTACTCCATAACGCAAATAAAGCATCACGACATCATCATCATCAAGGTAAATGATTGGTGAACAAAGTCATCAACAACATACCATTTGAGTTACACTTGCTTGGATACCAATACTGTGGTCCAGGTACTAAGCTAGCCAGACGACTTGCTAGAGGTGATCATGGGATCATTCTTCAGACGCAGCGTGTAATGAACACGAAATCGCATACTCGCGAAATAGTGAAAACGTTGAGACAAGAAGCACTGCAGATCGTATACCAGCCAGTAAAGCCTGGCAGCATGTTTTTGCTAAAGACGCTCGAATTGATGAGAAAGCAGCAGCACTGGCAGTAGGTAACGTGATGAATGATGAAGCGAAGCTCGGTATGGGGTTAAAGAAGAAACATATTGCAAAGAGGAAATCCGTTTCGAGACGGAAACCCAGTTCAAGAAAGAGGAAACCCAGTTCCAAGAAGAAACCAGTCACAAAAAATAAACTGATAGCATTCCGAATGGTTGTGAATGCAGCCAAGAGAGCAATGAAATGGATTAGTAATGCAAAAGTGGCCATCAAGTCTGCAATCGGAGATGCACAGGAAGCTGTTAAAAGCGTGAGCGATAAACAACAAGTAAATCTGGGCTCAGTGCACTTGGAGCTCTTACTGGTGGATCAGCAGGTGTAGCTAAGACGGTGAATGATGCTAGGGTAGCCAAGCAGCCATTGGCAGAAGCTCAACGTCATAACAATGCGATGGAAGCTATTGGTCTAGGAAAAGGTTTACACCTCAAGCCCTACAGAAAAGGATTGGGTCTTCATATGGAACCTTATCGAAAAGGACAGGGATTTCGTCTAAGACCGTCATCAAAAAACTTTTAGTGAAGCGTCCATTAAAGATATTTTTAATCTCATTTGTTGCAATAAAAATAGAAGAAATACGGAACATTCAAGCACCAGTGAAATTTAATGGGTCCATAGCTCACTATGAGATTCATGCGCATCAGCTTTATGCCACGTCATCATTTAAAAACAGTGATGAAATTCGAATTGCTGTCCAGCATCAAGATTTGTGTATTTTTGTGTAAGATTTGTGTAAATTCGCTATGACCTCAATGGTATTGAGATTGATCGTTGTAAAAATGTAGGTCTCACTAGCACCATAAAAGGCGAGATGAACCACTGGACAAATTTATTTTATTAAGAATGCAGGATGACTTGACATTCTGGAAGGAACAAAACCTTCTTTCAGTGATGAAAGATACTGCAATGTTACTATACCACTCAGTATGATCTAGGATTTGCTGAAGACTATCGAAAGGTCGTTGTGAACGCAGAGCACGAACTTATCTTGACAAGATCACGTAGTAACTTCAATGCTGTAGTTCAAGCACAACAAGCGCCAGGAAACGAACAGCAATTTAAAATCTTGATTTTTAAAATAAAGCGGATGATACCATATATAATGGCTTCAGATCAGCAAAAGATACAGTGGCTAAACGTTACTGGAAAAGATTTTCTCACAACCATGAGTTTTCGCTCCTGGGAATTGTATGAATACCCCCTGCTTCCCACTACCTCAAGACATATATGGACTGTGAAAATATCAACTCAGTTGGAGAAAACCACGGTGCATTGTACTGGGATTCCAGACAGGTAGAAAGGATAGACTAGTTAGATATGCTAATCGCTTCGATGGTTGCAATGTAAGGTAACCGTCCATATTATGGAACAATGTCCGTTTTTATGAGACACTACATTAAAAAATTAAAAATGAAAATAAATAAAGCGTGCGAGGTGGCGAAAAAAAATCATTTGTGAATATTATCATCTACTGTTGATAATAAAGTCACGACCTTGTAGTATATGTGTCAATTATAGTCTCCAAAAGATAGGTCAAAACAACAAAAAATTCGTCCACTTTCAAATTTGTCGAAACGTTTCGGCTGTTATGTCAGCCCTCATCAGTCAAAATTTATTTCTGATATTGTGATGGTAAGACAACATCAACAATTATAAAAATTGAAAACTTCCATTAAAGTAATAAATAAAATAAACTATCAAAATTTTACAGAAGTTAAAAATCATCTACATTTATAAACTCATGTAAATAAATGTTGCTCTGAAGTGTTTATATTTAAAAAAAAAAATTTAAGTATCTGTACTTCATATTCCGTTCAAGTTGAGCAGCCATGGAACCCTTAGAAGCAAATGCACTCGGTTTGGTTTTTCGAATGTTCTGATAATTTACAGTACCTGCATTTAAAAGTAAGATTATTTATTTGGAAGCATATGAGTTGCGAATGATGTTGGAATTTTTGTTTCACCAATTTTGTTGTGATATTTTTAATAATAATTGTGTTTCACAATACGTACATCGGCGTTTTCGAAGTCCGTATTTATGGAACGAAGGACCGCGTGTTCCATAATCTACGGACCTGCTTGTTTCCATTGTTTCAACCAATTAATGAGACAGCAATTTCGGAGGTTCTCTTATCCGTTTTTGATTACAAAATTTGCACTAAATTTAAACTAACCTGTAAAATTTAGAATACACCTGATCAGTCGGTGGAGAATAGTACCTTATCTTATATTGAGGATACTGAGAAATTGGAATTGATAAGTAATGAAAACTGCCCACAATTTACTTTGGGTGAAAAGAATCAAGCAGGTTCGTTCAAGTATCCTTAATAATATTATTTTTCAAATAATTTGCTTATATATATTAACTCAAATACGTATTTCTTTCAGAAAGTAACCCAAGATCTAGTCTTATACTTAACGATGTTTAAAACTGTTGCAATTCCAGTGGTCAAGCCAATATAGAAATGGACAAGGAAAATAATAATGCGATAGCTAATAAAATTATGTGAATTAAATGATAAGGTGACGCGTAGACAAATCATAGAAAACGTTAATATTACTGAAATACTTATACTATTATCTGTTGTTAGAAGCTGGTATGAATCCCAACGAATGTTTTGCAAGGGCATTTACGATACAACGGAATATTTACCCAAAAAGAAAAACATAAAGGTGGAATGTTCGGGTAAACCTAAACTACTCGTAGCAGGAACAGCTGATGAATGGTGGAACTACAATATGGAAAAAGAAAGGAAAAAGAAAGAAAGAGAAGAAAAACTTGCCAAGAAAAAGCAACTTCAAGACGAAAAAAAGAAATTAGCAGAGGAAAAGCAGATCTTATTATGGAAAATGAAAGAAATAACACAAAAGATCAAGCAAGAAACCAAATAATATAAGCAGCTACCAGAAAGGCTCTTCATATTTTTATGTTTTTGAATTAATAACTATAATGTATTACGAAATTGTCATAATTTTTTCTAGACATAAATTATTTATTTATTGTTTATAAAAAGATCAATGAAGCACAAAAAGTTGAAAATTTAATTATTTTTCGATTTTATTTACTCGTTTCATAATACGGACATAGCACATGAGACGCTGGGGACATGACCCAAAAACGGTGTCTCATAGTATGGACACGGTGATTACTCCCATTTTTCCCTTAAATAATTTTGTTTTAATATTGTTTATATGAAATCACTTCTGCTAATACTTTGGAAAGGATCAAAATTTCGAATAATGTAAAGATTATTAATATTTGAGGTAACATTTATTTAAAAAAATCAAATATATCTAGCCTGTCATCAACATCTGTCTCATAATACGGCCGATTACCTTAACCAATGTCAAGGTGTTCCTCAATTCACAGTACTATCCGTACGGTAATTTGAATCTGGACTTTGACCATAATCAGTAGGCACTACAGTATGAGATGGATGTAAACTTTCAGGTAGCCTACTATGGTAAAGAGCCTGTCCCAATTTTGAAGAAAAGTCATTTCAAAGAATACGCTCCTCTCAGTGTCATTGATTGCTCAAAACAAAACGAGTTTCTCAAACAAGCCTCAATTGACGTTCGTCTAGAATTTGAATCTGCAGACAATTTCCCTGTTGAAAGTGCAGCCTACTGTCTAATTGTACACGATCGAATGATTTAGTATCAGCCACTTAGTGGTAGCATGAAGAAGTTGATTTAATATGATAGTGCTGGTGGGGGTTATGCCGGAGGTGGGAAGAAAAGGTATAAAACAGATGATTTCAAAAACGGAACCCAGTTTTCATCGGAATGAAGCTTATCGTGGACGTGCAAGGCTTCAAGAAGCCCAACAACCAGATCGTCTCCAAGGAGTTGGCTGTGGTACCTCTTCATGAAGAGGCCCAACCTCTGGTATACCTCTTTGAACCTCCGTGATATTGGAACTCTCTGCCTGCTTGATACAAGAGTCGGGGTTGCTTTTAAAGTCTAAAATATTGCTGACTGTTGTCCCTTTTAGCGACGAACTTAACAAACTTTGTTGTGTTGAATTCAAAATTTAAAATATTGCTCGCTGTCGTTCTTATCAGTGCTGGACTTCTACAAATGTCGTTGGGTCAAATTCAAATTTCATGCTCTTGGTACTCATTCGATTCAGCCTGAACTCTCTTGAATTAATAGTATATATTAATAGTATATCGACGGTTCTGGAAATTTAATGTAGACAAGAGCCCTGCGTGCACCGAACCTCACAGAAACTCCAATCGATTTTCCTAGAATGTCTTTAAAGAAAAAAGATCTCAAAATGATCAACTCAGTTGGCCGTATGGATGGGGTCACGCCTACGAAACCGCTGTTTGACCTTACCCGAAAGAAGAAGTATACTGTTTTCAAGTTTCGCAAAGTTCAAACAAAGTACGGTACCAGGATTGTAGTTGAGCTGGAAAATCAGTTTGCAGTATTCCTACCTAGCAGAATTATGAAAATTTTCGAGGATGCTATGTGTGAGGATACGTTTCATAAGATGGGGGAAGCAACAAAGAATGAAAAACTCTATTTTTGCTACTTCGGAGGACCCTATCATCTTTTTGAATTTAAATATGTACAATAATTATGTTCTTTCGTAAATTTCGTGTACTGCAAGTTTTTGAATAGTAAGAATGAATAAAAATTTAAAAGAGAAAAACTGTGTTCTGTATTTGAATATATGCGCATCAATTCACCTTAAGCAGTTTAATATTACTTAGATTTAATTTACGGATAGTTAAATTCAAATTTTGCGTGCTTTTAATATTGCTCGGAATGTGTATAAGACGAACTTTAACCTGCTTCTGCAAAAGAATTTCGTTTCTTCCAGCGTTGGATATATTCAAACATCGTTGGGTTGAATTCGAAATATGAAATATTGCTTGCTATCATTCTTTTCAACGCTGGACTTCTAGAAACGCCGTTAGGTATAATTTAAATTTCGCGCGAACTTGTTTCTTCAAGCGTTAGATATTAAAGTGAGCGGTCGTTATGACTAACTGCGTTGATGTCTCTAGACCTAGAAGACATATCGGAATAACACGGCATACGTGATACCGTCTAGAAACTTCAATGTATACAACACCCTTATAGATCATGTCCACAAATGAATTTCTGTAAAGCTCCACACATTGAATTTGAAATATGTAGCATTCTAGGTAGAAGTTAAGAATATCGATTGCTCTTTTCTGTTGAGTCGTTAGAAATTACATCCAATATCTATGCTTCTTGAAAGTTTGAATCGGAAGTTTGACCTGTCTAGAAGTTTCTAGAAAGTTGTTCCGCATGCTCGTACACATTATACCTGTATACTAATAGGGTTTGACTACATGGTTGATACATTGATGTGCCTAGGTCCGTATTGTAGGTACCTACATTATTGACCGAAACATGATCCATGACAGATCCCTAACTGACCGACTGATATTAAAGCAGATTTCCATCTTACCGACTCTTGGTGATGCAGATTCCTACTCTACCGACTGGCAGTGATGCAGGTTCTTACTTTACCGACCGGCGGTAATGCAGACTCCTAATTTACCGGCTGACGGCAATGCAGATTCCTGATTTACCACCGATGGTAATAAAGATTCCTACGTTACCGGTCGATGGTAACGCAGATTCCTACTTTGCCGACTGACAGTAATGCAGATTCACTTTGCCACTGATGGTAATGGAGATTCCTGCTTGACCGACTGATGGTAATGTAGATTTCTACTTTACTGGTTGATGGACTGTTTTAACGACATTTGTTAACTGACCGGCTGATGGTAACTGACCGAGGGGAACTGACCGTTGACGCCATCTGTCGGTGGCAGTTGGAACTATGTAGTAGTGTACGAGAACTGTCCTTGTTATACTACTATTCAACTTTTCAAAATTTTCCTTAAATGATATCAAAATCCTTTGTTGTTAAAAATTATCATTTTCAATTCAACAGGTCACACATTCTTTGTCCGCGATCCCGCTGAAAAAACCTCCTTTAATTCTAAATTACGCTCATCGTTTAGAGACGGAGGTTTGGAAGGTCCGATGCGCGGCGGATCGGTCAATTCCAATCCCCCCTGCGCATGCGCAGTCATTGCACTGATCAGCTAATCGCTTCCGTGATAATCCAGAAAGAGCATTCCGTCTTCATCGTTTCGAAGGAGAAGTCGTTTTAAAATTGGTTGCTAATAGATTCAGCAAAAATGTCTTTCACGCCACAAGACTTAGAAAAGGTCCTACAGGATATTTCACGGATTCCTTCCGTAAGTGAAGTCCTAATTTCGGTGTCCTTTTCTTTATTTTTATCCAGTTAAAGGAAATTGTAAGTTTTAATTTCCTTGATTATAGGAGTCAGGCGTTATTGGGTCCGCGTCCTTTTAAATTTATGTTCGGTTGTTAGAATACCTTGTCTTACTCGAAAGATTAATTAAATTATTAACTAATCATGAATGACTTCAAATAATTTTTCTTTTCAAACTTGTTGTTTGTTATTTTATATATCTACGAACTTGTTGAATGAATAGAATTTTATTTAGTAGCTATGTTGAAATCCCGCTCTTATTTTATTTGAGTCTGGCTCCAGAATCCACTATCCTCTGGATCAGCTTGCATGTTATTCCAGGGGATTATTTCATACTAAAAATGGCGGAAATAATCACCCGACGTGTATCATACACGTCCATTAATGGATCCACCGAAACTGCACCTTTGAACTTCAGATTGGGGCGAAGTATTTATATTTCTTGACGCTTTAGCGAATCGGAGCCAAGGAGCGTTCATTACATGACGCCCAATCACAGTTAACCAGGAAGGAATTTTACAACATTTTACCTATTTTTTTTTATTCTGTGTTTTCAGCAAAAGATCCCTGTGATAGGATCAAAATCTGCGTCCAGCGAAACATCTCAAATTATTTCATAATTATGTGTTTCTCTTATGGACCATTGTTTTTGTTTACTTGTAATTTATTGCCCTCTTTTGTTTCTGGTGTTTACAATCAGATTTTCTTTGATTCTTTTCTATTAATATAAAGAGAGCGCTAAAGCGCTATAAAAGAACCATATCCTGAAGCAAAAGACACCTTAGCTAGTGTCGGGTGGTAGGTCGTGTCCGTGAGTGCCGCGTCCGCGCGTGAATTTGAAAGTTTCTGAAATGTTAGAAAGAAAATAAAGCATACGAGAGTGCATCGACAGCTACGGTAGCTCGTTCGAAATTTTTTTATTATGGGTCATTGTTGGAATTCTCCTGAAAATTTTATACATGACCAGTGATAAATGAGATATGCTCGATAAGGAAGTAGAGGCGAGCTAATTAGCGAGGTAATACCATGAGCATACCGACCTACCTAACCATTGATAATGTAGAAATGCTTAGGTTATTAAATTAACGTAGAACTTTATATGTTATATCGTCCAAGTAAAGGATAAGTAATTATATACCATCATAGTTGTAACGAGGTGGCTTACCACCTGTTGAGGATTCTCCCCTGACTTTACACGTAAATTATTTCAAAAAATAATCGCGATTCATTCGAAGGCGAGCACGAACTCAAATTCAATTATTTAAGGAATGAGTCTGAGAGTGTAGTATGTGGATGAGTGTGAAGTAAAAGAATTTCTATAAGTTATTTTCTTTTGTATAAAAGGGACTTTACCCATATGTACAATGTACACTTTAATTTAGGTTAGGGCTAGGTCACTTATGTATTAGGGCACTTGACGTCCTACCTTTGTTTCTTGGGAGACTGGAGAGGCTCTCTCTTACTTAAAAAGAAACTGTGGAGTTTCTGGAATCGCCAAAAATACCTACAAGGGAAGGAACGAGACCCTTCGCGTTCGCCACCTACAGGTTGATTAACAACGGGGCACTGCCAGCACACCATACACACGGTCCACTTCACCACACACGTCAACCGTAGATTTAATCCATGTCACCCGGGGTTGAATCACTATTTACTACAACTGCAGAGTGTCGAAATCACAACCGGCTCGGCACCTGTCATTAGCTGCGGGCGGCCATCTTTGTTACTACCGGCACACTAGACACGAGGGAATGATTCACGCACGATCTTCAAAGGTGCTTAGGAAGAAATCTTTTCTACCGATGAGAGCTGGGCATGGATCGAAAAGGGGGCAGCACCTACTGGACCTGGTCGGGGAGCGAGGTAGACGAGTGGAAAGCCGGCGAAGAGACGCCAAGAAATCAGTTCGTGATGTTCGTTCCTGGAGAACACAGCCGTTGCCTTGCCGATTACGTTTCTTCGGATAAAGGAGCCATTTGATTCTACCAAAGTACTTTTTCTGGATAAAGGACCTCAGTTTTCTCTCCGAAGGGAGCAAGATAGGCGTCAAACTGTTCCTATAGTTTTTTAGTTATTTTGTTCTGATTTGGATTCTGCTTTATTTTGAGATGTTTCAGTTTTTTTTGTCTGGATAGAGCGTCGTCGCTTACTATGTGCGATCTTTGAGTGAAAAGGTACGCATTGTACGATGTTTTCTTTGTTTCCTTAGTCGTTAAGCATAATTTCGCGAAATGGTAATTCTTTTAGTGTTATTTTAAGTTAAGCTTTTTCCGTGTTGTTTCTTTTCTCTTATCAAAGAAGGTTAAGCGTCTGTTGACAATAAAATGGGGGGTTGTCTAAATTGTTCAAGGAATAAGTAACGCTATTATAAATCTCCGCCCTTCAGGCAAACAACTGCTTTATATTCACTATTAATTTCAACTTTGTCAATTTCATCTCTATATTTGTTTAACTGGCGTTATATAGTATATAAAATAATTATAATCGAATAATTACGCAAATAAACAATATAACAAAATAGTTGCGAACACATATATTGCATGTGTTTACAACTATTATTTAGAATTAAGAAACTGGTCATGGAAGAGCAAGAAAAGGGTAAAAGAATCAATCATCCATCAACAATCAACATATAAATCAAAACAGTCAATAACCTAAATCATCAGATAAATGATGGATGAGCAAGTACGTGCCATTTGTAACTCTAGCGATTCGTACGTGCCGATCGTGACTTTGGCGAATTCTACGTGCCGATCGTAACTTTGGCGAATTGTACGTGCCATTTGTAACACTAGCGATTCGTACGTGACTTTGAAGAAGCCTTTTCCTATTTGAACCCCAGACTTACCCCTGGTGGTTGTATTTATCGTTTGAACACTCGTACTGTCCACATCAATTTACGAACCACCTTGTCTAAGTTGCGTGCTTTTACCTCACCGTGAAATATTCCTAAACGAAGAACTGCCTTGATTCAGCCGCATGCTTCTACATCACTACGAAATAGTAACGTGGAGTCCAGCTTTGAAAATAAAGTCCCTTCGGCTTTTGTTCGTTGTACAAATTTACTTCAGAGTGTTCGTGAAGTTCAATTAAAACACCCGGTAGAATTGCTTCCATATTATATGACATGTCGCGGATACAATTGACAAATAAACCTTCTCTTGCCCTTTCGGACTGGAAGCTCACTAGCCTCCCTCATTCCAACCATTTACAACCTACCAGTTGATTTGGTGGCAGCGGTGGGATAGTCACTTTTGTTTAAGTTCAGTGTTTTTATTAACAATTTAACGTCAATGTAGTTTCAAGATAGTGACTTCGTCGGCACTCGAGAGAATAAGTCCTTCTTAGATACGTTGCACGGTCACCTCCGGGTCAAGGCAAAGTTCGAAGTGCATGATAGGCGTTGGTATACTTCGCGTTCTGGCAAGCTCTGCAAAATGCCTGATAATGAAACAAAGAAATCCCAGTTTGCTGGCGATATTAGTCGCACTCTTAGCGAAGCAATGATGAAGTATATGGCAGAATGTTTCGGCGTGCAACAAGGGGTTGTAAATATCCTTAGCTGTGATTGCAAAAATATGCCAGTCCGAGATGTCATTCAGGATATCATAAATGGGGAATCTTCCGTGCCAGCCAACTGTGAAAAACAGTATCTCAAAGCAGTTTCAGCCCGTTTGAAAGGGGCGGCCCGAGATAGCATCCATGGGAAAACTTTTGAAACCATTAACGATCTAGTTAAACACTTAAAACAACGTTTCGCCCCTCGCAAAACCTATTGATGGTACTAACATGAAATTTCGATTATTCGAATGAATCGAGAAGATAGTGTCAGCGAATTCTTTGACCAATTAGTGCTTTTAAAATCAGGAGCTCAAGCTGCGCTTGAGGACAAGTATGCAAATGTTACACAGCTCTCAGCTTCACTTAATAACTGTGCATTAGAAGTCCTAGAAACCCTACAAAATTTTATCGCGAAAATAAATATTCTCGACCTAGTTATTCGGGATCACTTAACCGTAGGCCTAGTCCTCATGTACGTTTTACGACGACTCCCGCCTCATATAAAGATTCTTATCAAAAACAGAATCCCCCTGGGATAATCAAACGCCCTTATTCTCTTGGAGCCTCGAATTTTCCAAATAGTAACAGCCCTTATTTCTCAAATAACTATATTCCTTATTATCAATATCCTTATATGCCTTATCACCCTCATCCTCACTACACGATTGCTCCCATGTTGAGTAGCGGATATCTAAATTCTAATTTTATACGGAGAGGAATGAACATTCCACCCCATTCGTAATTTTCCATTCAATCGAACAAGGAAACTTCAAACTACAACTCCGCTCGCTGCACGGACCCGACGCAGCGACGAGCGCAAACAAACAAGAGCGTCAGGCGAGCGTACGAGTCCTAAAAAGACGCGACACATCTACATTAACATAATAAAAATAAATTCTTTAAACGAGGATTTACTAATAACAGAAAGCGATTCCATTGAAATTGTAGGAATAACTCCTATTAAAATCTCAACTATCGGCACACTTAAACTATCTTTAGAAAATTCTAGAGTAGTTTTTCATGTAGTTACCTATGATTTTCCAAATAATACAGACGGGATTCTGGGACAAGAATACCTTTGTCAAGAAAAGGTCGGCATATCGGTTTGACATAATACAATAGTAACTTACTCCAACCCTAGAAAACCTATTGCTTTCATCGATAAGGAATCAAAAGTTACTAAAGGACAAATACATGACTGCAAAAGCTAGAACTAAACATGTAATTCCCGTAGGAGTTTCAAACAGTTGAATAAAGGAAGTATATTTACCCTTAATAAAGACAGAGAAGGGTTTAATAATAAGTGAAGCCGTTGTATAAAATTCCAACGGAAATTGCCATGTACACGCGATAAATACTACTGAAGAGGACCTAGAAGTAGAAATCGATCCACAAGAACTCATTCCTTTTATATATTATACTTTACTAGGAGATGATCTCGACGATTACCCTACAGAAGAGGAGTACATACCCCCCGAAAATAGATAAGAAGCGATTCATGAGATCCTAGAATTAGATCATCTAAGAAAATAAGAAAAAGAGCATGTGAAAAAAATACTTCGAGAATACCCTGATGTTTTTCACTTAACTGGAGAGACATCAACTCCCGATTTTCGCCCGTTCAAAAAGAGGAAGCGCAGATCTTTATCGATAAAATGCTGACGGATGGTGCAATGTCACTCCATGTCACCCCATAGCTCTCCTATGCTGATAATTCTGGAAAAATTGGACCACACCTGAAAAAGACAGTGCAGAGTAGTAGTAGACTTCCGGCTGTCAAACAAAAAAACCATTTGTGATGCTTATCCACTTCCTAACATAACTGAAATATTAGATCATTTAGGAAAGGCACGATACTTTACAGTTTTTGATCTAGCCAGCGGATTTCATCAAATAGAATTATATACAGCTGATCGACCAAAAACTGCTTTTTCATTTTTAATCGGGTAATACGAGTACATCAAAATGCCCATGGGCTTGAAGAATTTCCCTGCGACATTCCAGCCCTCAATGAACCAAGTTCTTCTAGGATTACAAGGTGTTGAATAATTTTCTATCTTGACGAATAGTTATATACGCAGAAACACTAGAAGAACATGGAAAGAAGGTAAGACGCCTTCTAAGCAGATTAAAAGAAGCAAATCTGTTAATCCAACCAGAGCAAACCAAATTCCTGTTCAAAGAAATCAACTACCTTGGTCATATACTTAACAGTAAAGGAGTGAAGCCTGATCCTGAGAAGATCAAGGCGGTACAAAAATTCCCAACGCCCAAAAATCCCAGAAACATAAAAAAATTTCTAGGTCTAGCCAGATATTCCAGAAGGTTCATAAAGGATTTTGCAACGAGATCAAAACCGTTAACGAATCTTCTTAGGAAAAGAGTACCTTTTAATCGGGTACCGGATGAAGAAGAAAGTTTCAAAGATTTGAGACAAGCATTATGTGAAAGTCCTATTTTACAATATCCAGACTTTCAAACACCATTTGCCATAACAACAGATGCCTCAGGCTATGCCGCAGGAGCAGTACTGAGTTAGGAAAAATAGGAAATAGACCTTCCTATTTCATATTTTTCCCATGAGTTAAATGGAGCCGAATGTAATTACTTTACTACCGAGAAAGAATGTTTAACAGTTCTATACGCAGGACAACAATACAGCCCCTATATTTATGGAAAGGAATTCAAGCTGGTTAGTGGAGCTGGTTGAAATGGATAGATTCGGTAAAGGACCCTGGACAACGTTTAATTCGTTGGCGATTGAAATTAAGAGACTAAGAATATTCCGTTAAATATAAGTCTGGAAAATTAAATACTAATACTGACGCACTTTCTAGAAATCCCATTTTAGAAAGCCCATCGGAAGGAAGTAAAGAAGAATGTAAGGAAAAGTGTGCCAGGTTATTGCCGATGCAGACTCATCAAACCGAACAGGGCAGAGCGAAATCAGCGAAAACCCGAGTTAGACCCATGAGTACCAATCCAAGGGCCAAACCTACAATTTCAATAAAGAAAGGACCATCAGCCAAAACTGATACTTTTCAGCCTTCTACTTCAAGAATGCAACATCCAACGAACCACAAATCTAAGGACGTAGAGTGGAGGAAGAAAGGAATCAACCCAGACCTAACTATCGAGACTCTAGTACCAATTCAGAGGATAATTCTGGCGAGACCTATAGCCCTACCCCTCCCATATTTAGAAAGAAACGCAGCGTTCTGCCCAGTATAGACATACCATTAGCAGCTTTTCCAGCTCATATTCTAACCATGAGTGCTCCTCCCGAAGATCCACAAAAATTTCCGGAATTTTTCGAAAACGAATACGAAGAAGATAAGACCGAAGAAGGAAAGCAGACTGGACCCATTATAACTGTGAGTCCTCCACCGAGTGATAGTGAGGATAGTTCATCAGAAGAAGAATAGAACGATGAATAACTAGGAGAAAGAAATTACCTTAATAGCACAAAAGTAACTAGAGAAGAATTGCAAGATTCATTCTCTCAGTTTAATGAATCCTTGCAAATTCACAAGGATTGGGTAAAAGAAAAGGAAGCTGAAGGAAACACAAGACCTTATTTAGGGGTCACTGCTGTCTCAGAAGGAGAAACCGACTCAGAACTTATTGAAGCAATTCAAGAAATGGAGCCTGACAGCGAAACTGAGCTAGCTCGGAGGATAAACTCAGCAATAAGTTGGGCAGAAAATGAACTGAAGGAGCTCGGAACGAGGGACTCTAGCAACAAGGAGAGCCACAATAGCTCAGATTCTCATGTGGAAACAGGTATTCTTTTAAAGTAAACGTTGCCTGGAAACAGACAACGCAAGAGCGTGCCTTTTGCACCTCAGACAAAATCCCTTTTACTCCCGATATTTTAGTAACATACCGCCCCTCAGGTTGTGGAATGCCACAAACCCTATCAACACCATTCCAGAAATCAATTATGGATAATTTAAAAGTTCAAGAAAGCCAATTAACTGGAAATGAAAAGTACAAGCCTCGACGTGTGGAAATGAATACGCAAGAGCCGTCTATTACGGAAAGTACAGTAGCCTTACCCGAAGCTAACTATACGCGCACGCCTATCACTAGCGTACAGCCTGCATTGCCAGAATTGTATACTTTGTACCACAAAAAAGATATCCTTCCTAGAATAACTAGCTGCAGGGAAAATTGAACTTACTTGAGAGGAAATGATGTACATTTTCTTTCAGCAGATTGTGAATTCAGTAAGCCAATAGGACGACGACTGATAGATATAAGAGCTATTGACCCACAAGAAATCAAAGAAAAACGGCCTAAACTAGGCTAGGTCATAATAACCCCTAGAGGTCGTTATAAGATTTTTATAGTAATTATAAAACACAACCATTTCGATCAGTTGCGAGAAGAAAGTTTGAGAGTCGGATTACACAATTCATATGTAGCATTAGGACGAGAAAACATTAAATCTTTTAGAATTTCGAATCAAGGAGATTTGACAGAAATATTGCAAAAAAGGTAAAATTCTAGATCTGATGAAAGACATCCTTAACGACATTGATATTGAAATCAGAATTTGCTGTGGGAGTGTAAGCGTACCTCCCGATGAAAACCGCGAACAAGTAATAATCGAGAACCATTAGAGTAAGATTAGAGGACACAAATGAGCCAATAAAACATACAGAAGAATACTTGAGAAATGTATGTGGCCAGGGATAAAAGAGCAAGTCACTGAGATCATCCGGAAATCTGGGATTTGCCAAGAACAAAAAATCAATCGGGCAAAAACCCATGACCACGTGATAATAACAGACACCCCTATAGACACATTTGACATGTTATCTCTCGAAACAATAGGGCCATTACCCACTACTCTGGATAGAAACCGACACATCCTGACGAGGATAATTTATCCAAGTATGGCATCGCCGTGGCAATACCAGACACAACAGCAACGACAATAGCCCATGCGTTGCCCAAAGATTTATTTTCACAATATGGATCGCCAAAGGCTATATCAGCAGATTGGGGAAGTACTTTTACAAGCACACTACTGAGAAAATTATCCAAAATATTTGGAATTCGACAAATAACAACTTCCGGATACCGCCCGCAATCAAACGGATCTTGAGAGCGAAGTCATGCGGTGTTAGTCGATTACAACCGATCCTATACTTATGGATCGTATTATCGGAAATTAATTTTAAAGCTGCAAATAATTTGACTGAAGCGAAACAGAGATCAAAGCAATTATATGTTCGAAAAGTGAAAACATTCGCTGGCAAAATAGGAGATAGTGTGTGCGCGAAAAGAAGAACAAAAAGTAATAAGTTACACAGCAAATGCCACGCTCCCTATAAAATTGTTGACATATTAGAGAAACACAATGCGATCCTAGAAATCCTAGATGGAAAACGTTTCCAGAAGCATGTAGATAAATTAAAGGTGACTCACGAGTAACCATGATTAATATAGCATTGATAACATAGCAATTTCTTTTGTAAAATCGCTGAGTCAATTATTTTGCCTAAGCTCCCCAAGGGAGTAAGTCTATGCCCACACCATCAAACTCAAGGGAGAGGTGGAGGAGTTAAAATAGGACAAAGGGCCCCGAGAAGAACTGGCAACTGAAAATAATTTCGCAAAACCTATTCATAGCTTATACAGGACCGAAGGGTCTCCGCATAACAGTATATATTATGTAAAATGCGTATTGGAGGACATTCGTCGCGATAATTTGTTGATCAAAATTAGTGATAGGGAAACAAACTTTCGATCAGCTGAGCATTCCGCGGCTACGAAAATTCTTGAAGAATTAGAAAAAGTCTATTATTTTTCCAAGGCAAACAACATCGAAAACGAAGTTGAAGATACTTACGTTATTTGTTTAGACAACTGAAGCTGGCTTAAGATCAATTATAATATAACAATCTTATAAATAATAATTATAATAATTTTAACCCAAATAGTAAGTTGCGCAAAAGAACGTTAATATACATCTTATGTGATACGCAGCCATAAATAAATGTGAAGAAAAACGACAGAAATAGAAAAAGAGGATTTGGCGGTGGCCTTCTTCTTTCCTTTTTCTGAACATTATGCTAATAGTAATTACACGCCTTATTAATATAATTTTAATACACAGATGGACAGGATAAGCCCAACAACAGGGTTTACTGAGTGGAAATGAATTCTACTCCTCCTGCTGCCAGCCCTTCCAGGAAGTCTTGCCCAATACAAGATCTAACCGTTGAAGCAAAATTCCGGAATCTTCTATGAAACGTTGGGAACCGTACAACCAACCCAAAACTACTGGAGATTTGTGATATTCTTCGACGTTGGAAACCTCAGTCAACATTTCCAGGCTAGAGACTTGCTACGAGACATCAACCACAACTATAGAAACTGCATGTAGAAATCAATCAAAGAGGACTGCCGAAATGAAGTGAAATTAGACACCTTGACCATCAAACTCAACAGAATAGAAGCTGAAAACAATAAATTTAACAGGATACTCTACGAAATACAATGCCACAAGGCAGAAGCCAATACTCAACCCAGGACAATGAAAAAGAAGCGAGTGCCGATGTTCGGATTCATAGGATCCATTTTAGGACCAGTAGTTTGACTTAAACTTCGGAAGATGGAGAAGACTATATGAACCTAACCGATGAACTACAAGATAAACAAAACAATTTAAGTCGAATACCAAGACAACAAACTCATATGGTTAACGCCGAAATGCAAGACATACATAAAGAAATGCATTCTCCTGCAATTCACAAATATCGTGAAAAACCCCCAAGAAAAGGAAGTACATCCAGAACTAATAGCTGATAATCAATAACAGGAAATTATAGCAGAAATACACAGTAAAATAGGCGAATATGATTTCGCAATTCCTAGTACACACATTAAAGCCGAAGATTTACACCTGATTGGAAAAGCTGACATTGCTTGCCACTCAAAAGCATTAATAATATGTATCTATTGATATCCCTCTTTTACAAAGAGTTGTTCATCAACTATATAAAATACACCCATATCCAGTGTACCAAAAATTAATTGGAAGTACAACTGGAACTGCATATATCACGCTGATACTCAATTAACCATAACTTCTTCAAAAGTTATCCAAATTAACTTTTTTGTGGAGGTTTTGGAAACGATTATTCGTCAGCCTTACGCTGAATATAATGATTTTGGATAAAAGGAATTATTTAAGCTTCCTTTTGTAATTTGAAACATATTTTCGAGATTTTCTCCAAGTGTAGCCGTTAATTTTTTTCCAAAATTATGTTCAAGAGAAAGCTTGACTTTCTCCCTTCAAAATGCGCCAGTGTCAAAAGTGGGGCAAAAGGAATTGGTGGAGATATATAACACTTCTTGCGCGCGTTTTCCGCGTCGCAGTGCAGCTAGGCGCGACAATCGCGACGTATCGTCTATTTCGGACTTATTTGATTGTACTTTTCATGATTTGTTTTCAGAACTGTTATTTCTGGCTTGAGAAAAATTTAAAATAAAATGAAATTTATAATTCAGTGTGATTTTTTAGTGTGAGTTCCCTCTCACATCGAAAATTGAGTCAAATGATATGCTTATTATACTGTATGTTCACGTCTCGATCTTCTTTGCCTCACAGTTTATTTCGGGAAAACATCACATACTATTGATGATGAATATTTGCTCACCATGAGAGTTAATTCAGCAGAAAATTTCAGGGAAATTCAAAAAGACTCGCAGCGCGTGCTATCCTACCAGCGTCATCTAAAGATCCGATTTTGACTGCTGAAGCCTTGTAATCAATGGGCCAATGAAAATCACGCCATGACTACTCAAGAAGTTAAGAGGAGATTCGCATAAGCAAACACAGTGCCTGAAACACAAAAATATCACTCTTTCGTTTCCTCTGCTGAATTAACTATCATGTTGAGAAAATATTATTGAGCAATAGTATCGTATATCTGGGTAGCCTATTCACTAGTGACAGAAAAATAGATGGGCAGTTAGATAGGCGCATAAATAAGGGTAAGCAGGTTATCGGTAGAGCAGGGTTCATCCTCACATATAAAAACATATGACAAAATGCTAGAATGATCATACATAATTCTATATTTGTATTGACTGTACTATACGGCAGCGAAATATGGACCTGACAAGAAAAGGACAGGAGTAAAATTAATGCGATTGGCATGAAACTTCTGCGCACAATATGCTGGAAAACACTGATGGACAAAGTCCGAAACGAGATAATCCTCAAAGGACGTGCCACAGAAACTAGAGCAGTATGCCAGGACAGAAAAGTGTGACGACAAATATTTTGTAAACAGAGTGACAATAGAGGGAATGACGCCTGAAACAAATAACTTGGATATTAATGTGCCGAAGTGGGGAACCACACGTAACAATTTTGTGAGGCTCTTTACTTGGGGTGATCGCTAGAAAGATTGATCAGCAACTTGGGTCGGAGCAGTGTTGTGGAAAGAACGCGTAATTCAAATAAATAACACGAGAATTCTAGACCAATATAAAATATCCAAACTTTAAATCTACAAACCTATCTACCTTATACTTATATACCCATCTGCACACCACTATTTTCCAACCGAGCAGGTCACGCCTGCTCCGAAAGGGAAATGGCGTAATGGTATAATAATAGTAGATAGATAGACAGAGAAACATTTATTTTTCAGCCTGCTGGCCTTGAAAAATAGACTTGCTTACAATTCCATTTTTACAGATTTTTCTTAAAACTAACCCCTAAAACTAACATCAATCCATTCCTTATTTCTAAGCCGCACGCTCTTATCGCCTTGCCTTCCTCGCTTCGCGTCGCCTCGCTCGCCAACCCCCGTTTCCGCTCTAATACCTACTACTTATCTACTATTTACAATATTTACATCTTCCACTGTCCTTTTTTCCCCCTTTTCATGCAACAATACCTCCATGCTTATCTCAGAACCCATTGAAACCCTCCATGCACCCATACTTCATCCTCGTTATAAGCTCCTGACTTCCTTTCTCTCCTTTCTCAAATAAATATTGCGCTCTTGCCCTTGGCATAATAGTTCCTGTTAAACCTTGACTCTCTTATTCTCTCTTCCCCTTCTGTCTTCTCTCTCTGCATGCCATTTTGCTTAACCAAGTCATAAACCTTCCTTCCTTCCTCGTGCATCCTTCTCACTTCATCCATCTGTAGTCCATTCATTCTAAGATACCTATACCTCTCAGCCACCATCTTCCAACCCCCATTTCTGTTCTCCTTCTCCCACCAACACTCCCTAACCAGCCTACTTCCCCCCTCTTCCAAAAATTTCTCCTCATATTTACAAGCCCTGCTCCCTGCTAGAATCCCTACACTCGTTCTCCCCGTCTCCCTCCTGATAATATACTTAGGCGTAGTCCTTGCCAACCCCACGGTCCACTCTAAATACCTCTCCTGCGTTCTATTTACCTCTTCACTTTCCTTCCACCACCACACCTCTACTCCATACAATAGCACACTCATCAACAGCGAATCAAACAATTTCATCCTACGTTCAAAATCATCTATGAATAGCTTCTCTCCCAACTCCCACACCTGCATCATTACCACATTTGCCCTCCACACTCTCTTTTATGTGACCATTCACTCCCCCATTCCTCCGAAACACGAAGCCCAAGTACACAAACTCCTTCACCTCCTGCACCTCATTTCGTTTCCACTTCCACTCTCCCCCCTTATCCCTTCCCCCTCCTTTTCTGAACACCATAACCTTGGACTTTTCCGCATTCAGCTCTAACCCCTTCTTATCCAGGTATCTTCTCAACCTCTCCATCATCTCCTTTAAGGCCTCCTCGATATTTGCCAGCAACACTATATTATCTGCATACGCTAGCGACCAAATTCTAACCCCTCCTATCCTGACTCCTCCTGAAACCCCGGCTTCAAGCTTACTTTCCATATCCGCAGTTAAAATCGCAAAAAGCGTTGGGCTAACTGGACACCATTGCCTTAACCCCCTATCCATCCAGAATCCTTCCGAAATCCCCTCCCCTCCTCTTACCTTGTCTATGGTCTCTTCATATATCTCCCTCACCCTCTCAATTAGGCCTCTCTCTACTCCTTTATCCTCCATCGCCTCCCACAGCCTCCCCCTATCCACCGACGGAAACGCGCCTTTGAGATCCACAAAAAACACGTATACTCTCGTCCCCTTCTTCGCTAATTCTCTATCCACGACGTGCTGCAGAACGTAGATATTGCCAATAGTACTCCTGCCCGCCCTAAATCCCGCCTGCGTCTCCGGCAATATTCCTTTCCCCTCGACATCCTTCCGCAGTCACTCTGCCACCACCATCGCGTATACTTTATACGCCGTATCCATTAGCGTAATCCCTCTATAATTTTCGTGTCGATCTCTATCCCCTTTCTCATACAGTGGCACCATTAACCCTTCTCTCCACCCTCCTGGGAATCCCTCGCCCCTCCATACTTTCTTCACTACCTCCTTCAGCCTCTCCCTAACCTCTTGTGTACTAAACAGTCATGATTCGTTCTCTACCCCATCCAGCCCTGCTGCTTTTGACAATTTCAACTTCCTTATCTGCTTCTCCATCTCCTGGTCATTCAACTCCTCCATCTCTACCTCCCCCTTTCTTCTACTTTCCTCATCCGTCTTCCTTGAATATGAGCCCTGGAATAATTCTTTAAAAAATTCCCTCCACTCATCAGTCCCTATCTTCTCGTTGACCCCCACCCTACGCTTCCTAAACCTATTTGTTATCTTCCAGACGTCCCCACCTGTCTTAACATTTGCTAACTCCTCTTCCAGATCTTTCTCCTCTTCCTGTTATTTCTTCTTATACGTCAACCTGAACCCCTTCATCATTTCTACGTACTCCTCCCTTCTCGCATTACCCTCTTTCCACTTCTTGTACTTCCTCTTCACCTTCCTTTTCATTTTTTTACATTCCCTATCTCATCACGGCTTCACCATTCCTTTCTTCTTCTTTCCCTTCCACCGACTCCCCTCCAAAACGTACCTTTCCTAGCTGCTCCTGTTACTTTTCTATCGCCTCCCTTGTCCAGGTCACCCTCCCCCCTATCGAGAGTTCTTCCCGCCTTGTCTTCCCCCACCCTCACCTCTTATCCACAGACTTGATGGCTGATGGTATGATTCCACCCTCCCCTCTACTGCGAATTTTGCCGTCTCCTCCCATCCTTGCATATTCATAACCACATAGTTTATCACCGATAACCCCACCTTACTTACATATGTGTATTGTCCCTCTTCGTCCCCAGTTGCCATACCATTTGCCACCGCCCTTCCTTTATCCTCCATCTAGTCCCTTAGAATCTCTCCCTCCATTCATCCATACCCTCCTCTCTTTCACCCAGCAGGTCTTCCGCCCTCTCTTTAATTCTTTCCATCACATCCTTATTGTACACTGTCACAAACTTACACGTTATCCCTCCTATTTTTATTTCCCTCATTTGCACTCCCTCCCCCTCGTCCTCTCCATGAACGTTTTCCACTAATCCATCTCTAATCCCGGTTATGATTCCCCCACTGGCCCCTCCTTTCTTTGTCACTCTGACCGCCTCCTGGTGTCTCCACCTATAAACCCTTGGCAGCTTTGGCTCTATTCTATCCCATTCCTTTCTTTCTACCCACGTCTCTATCAGTCCCACCACATCAAATTCCTGGATATACCGCCAGAACTCCTCGTCCTTATTCATTACTCCTGCTGCGTTCCAGTACAGCACCTTCACTACTCCTCTACCCTGCATTACCCCCACCCCCTACTTCTTACGAAACAAATCCCCCTGCACTTCCTTCAACACCTCTTTCTCCTCGTCCCACACCCACATCTTCCCGTCTACTCTTATTTTCCGATATCCCACCTTCGCCGATCTCCCTTCTCTCCTCTCCCTCCTAGCCCTGTCGTACAGCATTCTCTGCACATCCCTTTCTTTTCTCGTAAAATCGTCATCGATGAAAACTCCCTCCTCCTGTATCCTGTTCTTATTTTGCATTACCCCCAACTTTTCTTCACAGCTCTCCAACTCCACAACCTCCACTTCCTTCTCCTTGCTCCCCTCCAACTTGATTTTCCCTACCCTACCTTTAACCCACCCTATGCTTTGCAGCAGCTCGTCCACGCCCTCCCTTTCTTCTACACTCTTTACCTTCAACCCTCTTATCACGATATTATTTCTCCTGTCTGCCTTTTCTTTTCTCTCCACTCACAACTTCATTGCCCTTAACCTTTCCCTATTCGCCCTCTCCTCCTTTCCATTCCTACGCTCTCCCACTTTATCCTATATCATATTCTCTACCCTCTCCCAGATACCTTTAATATCACTCCCACCACTCCCGTCTCCTACTTCCATTTCCGTCCTGCCCTCCACCTTCTCAAGTCTCTTTTCCGTCTTTTCCTCCCACAAACTGATCTCCTCTTCCATCTGTTTTATGTTAACTTCCTTCTCTTTCCTTTCCCTCTCTAACCCTTCTACTCTCTCCCTCAGCTCACTCACCTTCTTTTCCTATCTCTCATCTCTGATTCTCAAGTCCTTCCTAATGCCTTCCATCTGCTCCTTAGTCCCCCTCACTTCCTCCCTCATGCCTTCCATCTGCTCCTTACTCTCCATCACGTCCTCCCGCAGCCCCCTCATCTCGCCTACCAGCACCCCGAGAGCCTCCTTCTCCGCCATTCCCTCCATTTGGGGGGGGGGGGGGTTGACCTAGGTGTTCCAATTCGATTTTGTCTGGACTCTCTCGGCTGTCTCTATTCCTCTTCAAGAGATCCTCCCCGCCACTTGCGCTACTCGACCCCGAACCGTTCGCTGTTGTCCGACGTAGCATGTGAAAAATTTCCTCCCCGTCTATTTGACTAGCAGCACTGACAGCACTCTCACTGTTTCCCTCCCGCTCTGCCGCTGGTGACTGGGAGCTCTCCATACAGTACCCACCGCAGCCGACAGATGTCTCTGAAGACTCGCCGCCAAATTTTCCCTTTATTTTCCTTCGTTTTTTTTTCTTTTCTATTCCTCACAGTCCCTGCAGACACCCTTTTCTCTGCCTTAACATCCCCTGACTCTGCTAAAACCAACCTTAACCCCTCAAAGGCCCAAGTGTCCCGACCACAAACTCCTCCGACTCCTTGCCACCCTAACCTCACTTTCTCTACCTACCTAAATCCCTCCTTACTACCACGCCAAAAAACACTTTTTATCTCCCAATTCACCCCTCACAACTATATTCACCTCCTGTGCTTCCACCCTCACACTCCACTCACACCTTTCACACAAATTCCGTAAAATCCTCTCACCACCTGTCACCAAACACGGTCTCACTTTCCCGAAAAAATCTGTGAGGCAAAGAAGAACGAGAAGTGCACATACAGTGTAATAAGCAAATTATTTGACTCAATTTTCGATGTGAGAGGCGACGGGGCTTACACTAAAAATCACCCCGAATCATAAATTTCATTCTATTTTAAATTTCGTTCAAGCCGAAAATAACAGTTTTACGAACAAATGATGAAAAATACAATTGAAGGAGTGCGCAATAGGCGGTACGTCGTGATCGTAGCGCCTAGCTGCACTGCGATGCAGAAACCGCGCGTCAGAAGTGTTATATATCTCCACTAATTTCCTTCGCCCCACTTTCGACCATGGCTCATTTTTAAGGGAGATAGTTAAGCTTTCTTTTGAACATGATTTTGAAAAAAAAGTAACGGCCGCACTTGGAGAAAAACTCGAAGATCTGTTTAAAATTATTAAATGAAGCTTCAATTTTTTTTTCTAATCCAAAGTCATTGCAATCATCTTGAAGCTTATGAAGCCCCTGTATGTTGACAACCCGTCGTAGTAGAGACGTTCTCCAAAGGGAATAAAAAGAGGTTCATTAGGAAAATAAATTCGCGGACTCTCGAGGAAATCGGAGACAACAAGTTTTTAGGCGTTTTCTTTAACAGATCAAGAATATCATAACAATTGTATAAAAACCATACACGACACTTTTTGTGGAGCAAATCGACCAATATATTTTACTTTAACCAGCTCTTTCTGTGAAATTATAATGTTAATTAAGCTATCCAGTGAAGCGTTTCAGAATTGTGACGTAAGAGTTACCCTGAGAGAAGAACAATTTTGGGAACTAATACATTCCCCCCCAATTTGTTTATAATCAACAAAAACACCTGAAATACTTCATGTTAATTGCCCAAATAAGAAAATTGAAAGAGAATATATTTCTAGTTCCGGAATACTCCAACAAGGAAATGGATGCATTGCAAGAACAAAAGAAACTATGCTAACTGGGATAGCTATGAATAAAAATAAAGAAGAATACATCCATAACCTAGGATTTTCGTTAAATGTGACTAACATCTCTTCTGTCATATTCAGCTTTCCAGAATCCATATCAATACTGAATAATGAGTTGCAAATACAACCCGGCAGAAACTGGAAAGAATTTCAAAATGGGAATCCATCGGAAGAAATCGAAAGACAACTATTAAGCTTGGAAGAACACCAACAAAACCACCAAATAAAAAATCATCCTATAATTGGAACGTCATTCACCTTCACAATAATAATATTGATATCAATAATGATATATTGTGGAAAAAGAAAATATAAAAAATTCAAAAATACTCCAAACAACGGCAACACGGAATTAAAAATCATATCTCCGCTAATAGACAACGCTACATGCAGCAGCATAAAAAACGACTCAACACAGCAGGCACGAGCACCGATAACCAGTGTCCGAGTAGCCTAAAAGAGGTCATCATTCTACCCCCATTTTTAACCACCCACTTCAACTCTTCATCGAGGAAGATGAAAGATCTTAAGGAGGGAGGACAAGGAAAGCCATTGCATTTTTCCAAATTTTTAAAAATTGCATGCGCAACCAAAATTCCACAAATACCAAAAGCTAACTGCCATTATTCTCATCAGTTAGAAGAAAAGCTTCAAGTGTAGCTGACAACATACACCTATTCATCACAAGCAGGCTCGCAGCCGCACAGTAGTATAAGCAATAAGTATCAGGTATGACGTCACAGGCCATGATGGCCGCTTCAATGTGCGAAACATAAATCAAAAATACACTCGAGTCGAACTGATTTTTTTTTCTTTTAGGACAATAAACCACCATGCGTTTGGCGTTGTTTCACAATAACGTCGCATTTGAAGTTAGAAGTTCGGAATATTGATTGATTTAAAAGGATATTTCGGGGATAATCTCGGATATGTTAAAGAAATCTCTGAAATACCGTAAATTCCTTGATTTATCGTATGCAAGTTCTTTGAAAAAGGATTAAAATATTATTATAAAATTCAGAGAAGAATCATAAAATTAATCCCTGGAATTTGTCAAAAAAAGCACTAACATGTCAGTATTTTCAAGAAAGAAAAAGATTTGAAATTTCTTCCAAACCAATAAAATCAATTGAAAGTTCCTTCGAATCCCAGCGGACACGTTCTGTAAGTGTACCATAACAAAAAGGGAACATTTATACATAACACTGTTACAATCGTGTGCCATAACAATTACAGAACATAAGGGTCACACTGTTCTGTAACGCTGTTACTGTAAGGATTCGTAACAGTTCTGAAATTCTGTTACGTAACTAATATAGAACAGAGTGATAGAACTGTTATGTCACTAGAATTTCACACGTGTTCCAAGAACGGAACATAAAGGTCACATTGTTCTGTAACGCTGTTACTGTAAGGATCTGTAACAGTTCTAGAATTGTGTGATGTAACTAATATAGAACAGGGTGATGGAACTGTTATGTCACTATAATATCACACGTGTCCCAATAACGGCACATAAAGGTCACGTTATTCTGTAACGTTATTACTGTAAGGATATGTAACAGTTCTAGAATTCTGTGATGTAAATGATATAGAACAGGTTGATGGAACTGTTATGTCACTAGAATGTCACACGTGTTTCAAGAACGGAACATAAAGGTAGCATTGTTCTGTAACGCTGTTACTGTCAGGATCTGTAACAGTTCTAGAATTCTGTGATGTAACTAATATAGAACAGATTAATGGAACTGTTATATCACTTCAATGTCACACGTGTTCCAATCACGGAACATAAAGGTCACATCGTTCTCTAATGCTGTTACTATAAGGATATGTAACAGTTCTAGAATTCTGTGATGTAACTAATATAGAACAGAGTGATGGAACTGTTATGGCACTAGAATATCACACGTGTTCCAAGAAAAGAACATACAGGTCACATTGTTCTGTAACCCTGTTACTGTGAGGATATGTAACTGTTCCAGAATTTTGTAACGTAACTAATATAGAACAGAGTGATGGAACTGTTATGTTACTTGAATATTACGCATGTTCCAAAACAGAACATAAAAGTCACATTGTTCTGTAACGCTATTACTGTAAGGATATGTGACAGTTCTAGAATTTTGTGATGTAACTGATATAGAATAGAGTGATGGAAGTGTTATGTCGCTAGATTGTCACACGTGTTCCAAGAACAGAATATAAAGGACACACTGTTCTGTAACACTGTTACTGTAAGGATATGTAACAGTTCTGAAATTCGGTAATGCAGCTAATATAAAACAGAGTGATAGAACTGTTACGTCACTAGAATGTCACACGTCTTACAGAAATGGAACATAAAGGGCATACTGTTCAAAATAACTTGTAGCTGGCAATTCTTAACCCATTTTGGATTTTTTTTTCTTTGAAACATTCAGCATCAAATTCTGAACAGATTTATGTGGCTTCATTTTTTGATTTTTTTTTTAACTTTTATGTTAATGCAAAGAGTGAAGAAAAAGTCAATTTTTTTCGTTTTTTTTGTTTATCTTCGTTAAACATTTTTTTCCATGATCAGCATTGCATTGATCAAAAAAATAATACCCGATCAGAAAAATTTGACATCCGATATTTTTTATTGATTTTATAAACAAATTATACAAACAAATGCCTAGTGTGGAAAATTACAGGCAAACAAAAATCTTTTTTTTTCTCTTAATTTTTCTCAGATTATATCGTCAGTGATGTTTAATCGTGGAAAATTATCTTTCAATATTTTTTATCAATTTTATAAACAAATTATGTAAACGAATGCCCAGTTTGGACATTTGAAGGCCGAAAGAAAACGCTCTTTCTTTTAAATTTCCTCAAATTATATTGCTAGTGATGTTTAGTAATGGAAAATTTTCATCCGATATTTCTTGTTAATTTCATAAACAAATTATATAAACAAATGCACAGTGTGGACATTTAAAGGCAGAAAGAAATCATTTTTTCTCCTAATTTTCCTCAAATTATGTCGCCAGTGATTTTTGATGAGGAAAAATTATCATCCGATATTTTTTATGAATTTTATAAACAAATTATAAAAACAAATGCCCAGAGTGGACATTTAAGGGCCGAAAGAAATGGCTTTCTCTCTTAAATTTGCTTAAATTATGTTGCCAGTGATGTTTAGTGATGGACAATTATCATCCGATATTTCCTATGAATTTTATAAACAAATTATATAAACAAAGGGCCAGTGTGACGACAATGGAGTGGCAGCATTCTGATATTATTCTAGATCCTGAAGCTCTCGAGCTCCTTATTCCAGATTAAATACTTAGGAATTGAAACTTGATCGCGACTAATCAATGGAATCTTAAGAAATTTACAAAGGATTATGATACACAGCAAGTGTATGCTTATTTTTGTTGTACATATTTCCATCTTCAAACATTCCTAAGAAAACCACATTACGAAAATTGAAAGAAACAATAATTACCAAACAATTACATCACTGGCTACATACTTCGAGGCTATTTGCAAAAAACGAATGTTTTCTGCCTTTAAACATCCACAATAGGTATCGGTTTATGTAACTTGTTTACAAAATCAATGAAAATATCGGATAATAATTTTATTTCTGCCTTCAAATCTCCACACTGGGCTTTAGTTTATATAAATTGTTTATAAATTTATAAAAAAATAACGGATGAGAATTTTCCATCATTAAATATTACTGTCAAAATAATTCGGAGAAAATTAAGGCAAAAAACGATTTCTTTCTGCATTTAAATGTCCACACTATGTATTTGTTCACATCATTTGTTAATAAAATCAATAAAAAGTATTGAAAGATAATTTTCCAGAATTAAACATCACTGGCGACCTAATTTGAGGAAAATTAGAAGAAAAAACGATTTCCTCCTGCCTTTAAATGTCCACACTGAACATTTGTTTATATAATTTGTTTATGAAGTTGATAAAAAATATCGGATGATAATTTTTCATCATTAAATATCACTAGCGATATAATTTGAAGAAAATGAAGAGAAAAAACGACTTTTTTCTGCCTCTTAATGTCCACAATAGACATTTCTTTATAAAATTAATAAAAAATATTGGACGCCAAATTTTCATGATTGGGCATTATTTCATTGATAAAAGCAAGTAATTTTAATGCAAAAATTTACTTCGCAAACGAAGAGTCCATAGTGTAGACTGTTTGTTGAGTTAATTTGTGTATAACGATTAACTTCACAATGTCGCGGACGAATTGTCAATAAATATCAATTGGACTATATTTTGGAATATCAATTTATTTGAAACATTTTAGGGTCCTTCAAAACCACACCGGCCTCCCTTCATTTTGGCTGAGACCAACTACTGTCCGGTCACTCCATGACGGAGAGGATCAAAAAGCTCGGTGATTTACACGACATGGTGAAGTTACATTTAGATGCGAAACGAATTCTAATATGGTCCGGCGGACGGACCCGTCTTCGAGGTACAACAGATTCCCTTTGGATTTGGGGAGTTCAGAGTCACGGCCGCCGCTCTGGATCCCACATTCGCCATCACGGAGACTTATGGAATCCCGCGCGTTAGGGCCAACCCTGTCTCCACCTCCTGAGGACTGTTTCGCTGGGAAGAGGGGTTCAACAATACCGCCGCGGAGTACTCCGCGGAACCACACCAGGAAAAATCCCAAAAGGTTCAATAGCCAACAGACGAAGAAGCTGCCGGAGTTGCGCGCCCGAATCCTCAGCGAATTGGGGCACCAGGGACCCGACTACGTCCCAGAGGAGGCGTTAGGCACCGGGAGGCCAAGCACCAAACGCTACACAGGCACTGGAATACAAAAAGAGAATAATGTGTCTCAAGTTCTCAATAAAGAACATTAATCTCTTCTCGCAGAACTAGTTCATTCGTAGGATAGATTTACACCCAACCCTTTCTCTTTTTTTTATACCAGGAATTATTATTCACCAATGATTGATTAGTAATCAAATTATTCTTGCGATAGAGACTAAGAGCACTACAGATGAGTACCAATCCCATTTTTAGTTTTTCTTACTCACACATTTTTTTGGTTCCTTTTGTTTTATTTTACTATTGGTTTGCTTGTTGGGCATCTCTCTTTGACTCACATGATGGCCATAATTCCAGACCACCCTTTGCTTGGAGGAAAGCGCCAGAGTCGTGACGGATCTTATTTGAGGATTTCGCGGTCTGGTACGGGGGTGTTGTAATATGGTGAAAATGCAAATAGCACTAATTTTCCTTGACCGGTCAAGGTAGAGTCCCTAAGTTGGACAAGGGAAGACCTTAATTGCACCGTGGGCCTAGAGAGATGCTTGGAAAGCGAGCCGAATTGATTATGAATCTTTTACTGGCACCGGAATATCTATGTCTGTTTAGGTTTGGCTTCGCCGTAAGGTTCTCAATATTCACTTCGCACGATGACACCCCTTAGCTAGGATCAACGACTTATTTCGCTCTCTGGGTGACGTCACATGAGGCAACAACTAATTTGGCGGGCTCACGGAAGGAAATCCTGGGATCAACGACTGGCCACTAAAGAATTCGAGATATTCAACTTTTCAAAATTTTCCTTAAATGATATCAAAATCCTTGATTGTTTGAAACCATAATTTTTAATTCAAAAGGTTAAACAGTTTTTGTACGCGATCACGCTGGAAGAACCTTCTTTAATTCAAAATTACGCTCATCGTTTAGAGAGGAAGGTTTGGAAGGTCCGATGCGCGGCGGATTGGTCAATTCCAATCCCCCCCGCGCGCGATCAGTCATTGCACTGACCAGCTACTCGCTTCCGTGGAAATCCGGAGAGAGCATTCTGTCTTGATCGTTTCGAAGGAGAAGTCATTTTAAAATTGGTAGCTAGCAGACTTAGTAAAAATGTTTTTCACGCCACTAGACTTGGAAAAGGTCCTACAGGATATTTCACGGATTCCTCACACGGTGGTCGGGAAGCAAAAAAAATTCTGCATGAAACACCTAAGAAAAGTGAATGTGGCATGCTCTTTCGGGTACCTACGAATGCTCGAAAATCATTGAGACAAAATCTGAATAGATCCTTTTCGCGAGAAAATCACTTTTTTGTTCAGTCAAAAGTACCAATAATCGGTTTTTTCGGGAATATCTCCTAAAGGATGTATCTTATCACTAAAATACTTCACACATGATTTGTAGAAAATTTGATTTCCTTTAAAATGAGCCCTATAACTTTGAAAAATCTTCATTAGTTGCTGAGATAGAGCGCATACTTTATCTAAAATATGATTATCGGTGTTGGTAATGGAATCAATTGCTTTCAAAATGAGCCCTTGAACATTCGAAAACGTTCAATAACCACCGAGATAGAGCATCTCAACGTGGACCCTTTTTGATCATTTTTCACGAAAATCGTTGAAAATCAGTTTTTCAAAAATTGCTCATGTCTTAAGATGCTAAGAAAAAGTCGAATCAAAATCTGAAAAAATTCTATATATGAGAAATTTCTGAAAAACTGATTTTCAACGATTTTCGTGAAAAATGATCAAAAAGGGTCCACGTGAGACGCTCTATCTCGGTAGCTATTGCACATTTTCAAATGTTCATAGGCTCATTTTGAAGGCAATTGAGTCCTCTACCAACACCGATAAACATATTATGGATAAAATACGTTCTCGGTAACCAATCAATATTTTTGAAAGTTATAGGGCTCATTTAAAAGGTAATCATATTTTTGACAAATCATGTGTGAAGTGCCAGTAACACTTCTGTATGCACTAATTGTGCCGCTCGGTATCTTTGGTTTAAAAAGTCCACAAAAGTCCCCTGATTAAGAATATCAAGGGTACTTTTTCGAAATTCAGGTCTCTTTTTGCTGAAACAATTTTAATTAACAATTTGATTATTAATTGCAAAAAAAATCTAAAACTATGTTTAAAAAGCTCATGGTAAAACAAAACTTTAATGTGTCATTGAAATTCTCATAGAACTAATCGTTTCCAATTATTGACATTATTTTTGTGTAACTCATGAGTATATCACGCTGATAACCAATGCTTCATTCAATTTGTAAAAATTTTAATCGTTTTATTTATAACAAGTTTGATATACAAATGCATATATTTGATAAAGCTTTTGTTTCAAAACGTGACTTCCAACAAAAAATTTATATTCGTGTTTTTTTAATAGTTTTTTTTCAGTTAGAACCATTTGTTAACTATATCCTTATAAACAATTAATTGCAAAATAAGTTTTGGTCTGTGCCATCTGTAATTTTACAGTTATGATTCCCGACTTTTCTATTTGTATAGTAGCTTTGGTAGCCTGTCCTAAGATGTTTTTTGTAAAACGTTTGTTTTACATTTCTTTCGAAATTTTTCGGTTCAATAGGTGTTGCGAGTGCGACATGAAAGAACTAAAATATTTGGCCACGAAACACCAGATGAGCTACTCGAAGATCCCGAAAGAACTTTTAAAATAAACTTTTTTTACATACTGCTGGATCAAGAGTGTGCATCTGTTAAAGAACAATTCCAACAAGTAAAAGATTACAACAAAATCTTGTATTTTTTATATATATTCTGAAAACATCTTCTAAACCCAATCTTTCAATGCGATATTGTAAACAATTAGAAGAAGCACTGATGCATCGTAAGGAAAGTGAGATTAATGGTTGAGATCTCTGTGATGAGTTGATACACTTGAAATATACGTCGCCAGAAAATATCACAAGACCCGTCGAAGCATTGAATTTTTTAGTTGAAAATTATTTGCACGACACTTTTCCTAACGTAGGGATCGCGCTGCGCATTTTTCAACAAAACCTGTCACAGTGCCATCCGCGGAAAGAAGCTTCTCAAAGTTCAAACTAATTAAGACATACTTGAGATCGACTATGTCAGGTGATAGATTAAGCGCTCTCGCGATGCTATATCGATCAAGAAATATATTTTGAAGTCAAATAGATCTTTCTGATGTCATCGAAGAATTTGAGAGAGCGAAAGCTCAAAAAATAAAATTTATTTGACTCTTCGTTATACCAAGCACCAATGATACACAGTTAGAAGAAAACCTTACAATTTAATTTGATTCACTTTCAGAATTGCCTTAAATTCACTAGGTAACTTAATTTATGATATTGAGGTAAATGTAACGTGAGTCTGTATTGGCGAATAGTGAAGTATGGTCGAAAACGAAAAAAAAGAAAACGAAAACGCATTTAATTGTTTGAATTCAGTCCACTGAAGACGTAAATTTATCTTGATCGACGTACTGTCTGTCATTACTACCTCAATCTCCGCATTCTAGATCTTACTTTGTAAGCCAAGGATGGCGCACTTTTTTCAGCAAATCGTGCGGACTTTTAAGTTTTCGAGCTAACGCTGATCTTACCGCCGTTGCGTTCTTCTTTTGATCACACCCCGAATCCCTAGCTATATGGGCGGAATTCAAGAGTTTCTTTTTACTGTGTAGGTATCGAATGCAACTGTGTTAAACCCTCTACCTACAAGTATGCAGGAATGTATGTTATGTCTGTATATGTATATATTATGTATTTTTATAATTATTTGTATATATTTATAATGAAGATTTGAATTTTGAATTCCTTGAGAAAATCAAACAATAATTTTTCAATGATCAATAACCTATTTTGAAAAATTTAATTTAACGGCACATTCATTAATTAATAGAGGAAAGGGCTCGAATTTGATATACCAACTCCTTTTCGATGGATTGCCGGGACTCTATGAACCGAAATTCGTCCAACAATAGGTCATTCAAAAGGTTATTTAATAACCTTTTGGATGGTCTGATTAATTTTTTCATATCATCAACAAATTTTTTTTCAATAGAGATTTTCCGAAAACGATTTTTCCAAAAATCGGTAAATGGTGGCTCTAATTTGATATACCTATAAAAACATCGAAATACATGAAAAATAAGCAAGTTTCCGATATGCCAATTTTTATTGATATTATTTAGGATGATACAAAGTATAATCGAATCTAGTATTTGACATTCTGAAATCTGCAAAGAAGCCAAATTGGACAATAAGCGTTAGTATACACACTACACTCGGCATTGTTAAAATCACATGCATCCACACTAAACAAGGAGAGACATAAACACACATACGTGCATGAATACGTGAACCCATTTTTTTAACATTCAGGAAGCTGAATAATGTCTAACTCTGATTTTCTTGTATATCAAATTCGAGCCACCCATGGTATATCAAATTAGAGCCACCCGGTACAAAATGTTCATGTTGAAAAAGCATAACCCCTAAACAGAAGCATGTCCATATCTACCGAGCAATACTATTCTACTAACCCTACTTCACCAGGTCGCCTTCTAGAGTACACAGACCTTACCCTCGCATGCGGGGCTCTGCGTGGGTGGACCTTTATTTCCCTAGCTACTCGTGGGAATAAGATGGCGACAAATACGAATTTAAACAGGAGTAAATGTGAGGAGTTGGAGGGAGATCTGGACGTCGTGGAGAAGCTTGACAGGAGTCAAATATCTCGTGCCAAACTGGAAATAGTGGACGCGTATGAAATTGTGGAGGAGAGTCGAGGACACATTCATGAACTCAAGGATGTGCTGGAGGAGCTGCAGGAATTCTGCAGAAACCACCGAAATGTGCATATGCCCATTAGGGAGGGGCTATCAAAGGCGATGGATGTGGTGGACCAGTTGAAACGGTCCCTGATGTTTACGCACGCATATTATCAAGACGCGATAAAATACGTCGGAAAGGAGGTAGGTAAGAGGTACCTACAGAAGGAGAAGACGAGAAAGGTCATGAGTCAAAGCGGGACTCAACCTAAAGAAGCCGTGAAGGCCCCCACTACCCAACTTGGGAAGCGCCGAAGGGAGCCTTCAATGAGACCCGTGGAGACAAATGCTGTCAAGCAGGAGAAGAAGAAACTGAGGACCCGCAATACCATTGTGGCGTCCTCGACACTGAGGGGCGGGGACGTAGAGGAGATCACTCCTGCACCCCCAACCATGAAGAAGGAGAAGCAGAATAGAACCCGACCTGACGCGGTTCTGATAAGACCAGCCGAGGGATCGAGATATGCTGATGTCCTCAGGAACCTCAAACAAAAGGTGAAGCCGGACACCCTTGGTGTAAAAATCAGGGGTGTCAGGCAGACCCGAAGGGGAGAGGTTCTGGTGGAGGTAGGGCCGGCCACGGATGGCAGATCAAAGCTGTCCGCGGCCATTAAAGATGCTGTGGGGGGCAGGGGGAACGTGCGTGATCTCGTGCCCCGCGTGGAAGTCGAGGTCCTGGACCTCGACTTGATCACCGACGAAGAAGATGTGGAGGCTTCGGCCCGAAAGCATTTCGGAAAGGCAGCAACTGGCGAAATAAAGGTGAGCATGACAAGGAAGGCCTTCAGAGGTAACCTGAGGGCCTTCGTTGAAATGAAATAGGAACTGGCGAAAAGACTCCTCCGCACGGGACACCTCAAAGTGGGGTGGGTGTCCTGTCGGGTGCGGTGGAAGACAGAGACGATAAGGTGTTACCGTTGCCTGGGCTTTGGCCATAGGGCGGCCGAATGCAGGAGTCCAGATCGTACCCACGCCTGTCGGAGGTGCGGCAAAGAGGGATACAGGGCTGCGGCATGCGAAAATGCGCCGCAGTGCTACCTCTGCGCCGCTAAAGAAGAGAAACACCGGACCGACCATCTTCCGGGTAGAGTGCGGTGCGCGTCGTTCAGAGAGGCCGCCTCTGCGAAGAAGCCGGATGGACGACGCAAATAGCAGACTAGACCCAACCAAGATGCCGAAGGCCGACGAGCCCGGGTTGTGGTATCACCACACCTTGAGGGCGATGCGTGCATGTTGGTTGGGTGAGAATCGTAGAAATGCCAGGCTGGCACATAAAAGTTGGAAGCCGAAGCGCGGCTTAGTGGCCTTACCCCCATGTCCTTGAAATAAGGCGATAAGCGGGTAGGTGCCGTTTGGTAAGTCCCACACTCACCTTCGTTCCTTGTGGACTACGCGCCCATGTGTGCATCTCACGTGTATATATTTTAAATATATATGCGTGAGATGCATATATTGGGCTCGTGGTGCCCAAAGTTCGAATGTGGCTGGTGCATGAGCATTTTCCGTTTTTACTCCTTAGAAAAAAAAAAAAAAAAAAAAAAAAAAGAAAACCCTTGTTCACTACTACATTCAACATTTATTGGAAAAACTACATTTCCGAAATAATGAATAGAAATTTAAGACTTCCCTGGAATGAACTCAGGATATCCGATTTTTCATTTTTCTGTCTAACACTTTTTGTGATGCGTATGAAACAGTGAAACTGCTACTATTTTCCACTACACTTAAGAGCGCTCAGTTCCTACTGTTACCAACCTAGTACGTGTTTTAGTTTTCCAGAAACCCAGGTGGCTCAAATTCAAGCCCTATATCAAATTCGAGCCATTTCCTCTATATATTCAATTATTGGGGGGCGGGGAAGGGGCGCCGAACTTAGCGGGATCAATTACTTACAAGGAACCATTTGTAAAGTAAACAGTTGTTTTCTTCTAACCTGAAACTTGAATATCTTTCTTCCGCGAAGGTCATGAAATGAGTGTTACTGAAGCTTCTGAATCAAAAAAGCCGACGATTGGTTGCGTTACCCTGTGGTATTTTTTTTGCAAGTGTGCATTATTGTTTTCTCCATTTACGGTTTTGCATTCCGACAGACAAAAATATAATGTCTAAGATTTAAGTTGCGAGCAAACATAGAACAAATGGGTACCATGATTAGCTCGTATGGAACTCTAGACGTCTTAGCCTCAAATCTTGAACAGTATATTGTTTTTTGGCAGACTTAAAAACCACAAATAAGCAAACTATCACTGAAATGGTGCTTATCTGGGTTCAAGCAATTAGCTTAAGGAGAATAATATTATAATATGTAAGTACTCACACTGCTACTGGTTCTTTGAATTTCCCACACTGTTGTATTTGGAACATCAAATCACCACCATTTACATACTCCATTACAAAATATAGACGATCCTATAATGAAAATTATATAAATTTTATTTCACTAGAATTATAATTATGTCCAAAAGATAAACTGTGAAAACAGTTATAACATAGTCATAAATACTTTGCCTTTATACGGGCCTAAGAGCCAGGTTAAGGAGTTAGGACTAACCGACGCCAGGCCTTTTCCCGAATTGGCACCATCGCCTCGTGATTTCGCGTGTCACCTTAATAATGAGAAGATGTGCAACCGCCCTGCACGGCAAGTATGCCAAACTTACACGGATATCAGAAGAATTATATTATAGGTTAGAAAGTCAAGGCCTGGGAAGACATAGATAGAATAAAGTGGTAGAAAATAAAAGGTTTTTCAAAATTCGAAAGAGATGAAGAACGATTAGAATTGGTTCAGTTAGAACAGAAAAAATTATTAAGAAATGAATACAAATAAAAAGCATAGCTACACAACCGATGATAATGCAACCGAGCTTCATTGGTTCCTAGAAAGCAACGCTGAATTTTGGAAACTTGCGGAAGAAATAGTTAAAGTAGTTGAGCTAGGCCGGTTCAGCAGCACTACTACGCTGTTCAAGCTGCCACCGACAGATGGCGCCACTGTTTCGTTCCAAAAGTCGGTAATTGAACTGTCGGTAAGGTAGATCCCTGGCGCAGACCCTTGGCTCGGTCAATAAGGATCTATTGCCTCTTAAATTCTTACTCGTTAATCCTTCCGAATGACTTCAGTCGTTAAACAGTGATCGAAATTTCTAGAAAGCTGGAACGAATTCACGGTTCGCTTAACGAGTTGGGTCCATGCAATACCCACCAACCAAGAATCAAATTCTGCGGATTCCCGGAAAAAGATCGAACCTTCTGGAAACGTTGGCATGATCTCTGACGAATTTCTATAGATCGACGTTTCTGGAAGGCTTGAATGTAAGCTCTTGCTTTCGACTTTGTCAATATCCGTGAGCATTCCCAAAGCATCGATATTGGACGTCGTCTCTTACTGCTCTGCAGAAAAGATGAATCGGTATATTATCAACTTGCACATATAATGGTACATATTCAACATTGAAAGTTCTATACGTATTTTCAATACGTATATTTTATATACGTATATTCAAAGTTATATAAGGATATACGTATTGGTAACGGTGGTCGGAGCGGACGTGTGGATTTTCTGCTCTCCGGACTATTGTATTTTCGAGTGTTTCTCTTGCTCTTTTTCAAATGAAAATTTCCACAGGAGGACTCAAGGTGCTTGTTTGTTTGAAGTGTGGCGCTTTAACCCATCTGGCCTGTGCGAATTTTAATATTTCAAAAAAAAAAAAACTTTGATAAACTCAAAAAGGGTCAAGCAGATTTCTTCTGCATAAAATGCAAAGGGAAGAGCATCAGCGACATCTCTACAGCAGCCAATGGTAGTTCGTCTGGGAAACCTACAACTAGTATTGGCAATGCAGATGGTGCATCTACCCCTCACGTTCCTGCCCCCTCGGAAGCAATGACTACCACTGACCAGCCTGATCTTCCTGCTATGATCAGAAATGCTGTCTTGGAAGGACAAAAGGATGCGCTTGCGCAGTCTCAGTAGATCCTTCCAGGATTACTGAATTTGAAAATAAGCAGCAAGCGTTCAATGATAATCTTTTAACATCCATTCAAACTATCAAAGCTGATATTGCTGATAACTCCAATCGAATTCCTGTGCTCGAAGCTGGCTCAGAAATTGGAAAAGAAAATATAACCAAAATCAAACAGGATGCCAATGATTTAAAATTAAAAGTGGCTACCCTTGAGCATGCGCTTAACGTAAGCGAGCAGGCGGCTCTTTAAACGACTTTGGAAATTCATAATTTCCCTATGAAACCTAATGAAGACCTTTTTACGAACATTGAATCGATAGCTAAGGCTCTTGACGTTCCCTTTACAAGGGAACATGTGGTAAAAATATATCGAATTATAAAGGCATCTGCGCTCACAAAATCCTTCAACCCGCCAATTATTGTCGCGAAATTCGGCCATCAACAACTGCTAGATAAATTCGTTGGAAGACGCAAGGTCTTTAGAGACTTAATAATAGATTTGATACTTTCACGATGATTCATTATAATAAATTCAAATTTAAAATTTAGAATTTAAAATTTAAAGATTTTTCGGGTTTCAATCGTGTGCGAAACTATGAATGTTGCCGACGTTTCGTGAACATTGCAGTTCACTTCTTCAGGGCTGACCTGAAACTGAAGTTCCAGGTTATGTTGTTCTTATATATGTATTCTCTACGATGCCTGTGATTGGCCAGAGTGCCCCATGGTGGGGACTGCTTGAACTTTATTGGCCAATCAAGTCTTTTTTAAAAAACCCGGGAGGACGAAAAGCCAAATCGGATTGGTATTATATCCATTGTCCCTATTGATGTTATTAGGGTGTTTCAAGATTTCGATTGCTTCTCTATGTTTTCTTGGAAATTTATTGTACGTTTTGGCAATGACGGTTGTTTTGTCAAACAAAATACTATGTCCTGTTTCGATATGATGCTCAGCTACTGCTAATTGTGTGAAATGTTTTAGCCTAACTTTACTCTCATGTTCCTTTACACGTTGACTTACCGCCCTCCCGGTTTCTCCAATATAGACTTTACCACAAGAACAAGGGATTCGATATACTCCCGGATCGCTGAAAGGTTCCTTTTTATCTTTAGGGTTGTTTAGATGTTGTCCTATTTTTGCAGGTGGTTTAAATATAGTTTTGATGTTGTGTTTGTTGAGAATTCTTCCTATTTGTTCCGTGATACCTTGAATGTAGGGTAGGATGGTGGTTGTTTTTCTCTCTCTTTCTTTAGTAGGTTGTGTTGACTTATTTTCTTGAGTGTATTTTCTTATTGCTTTATTAATTTGTTTGTTTGTGTAATCGTTTTGTATTAGGATTTGTTTAACATTTTGTAATTCCTTTTGTAAGTTATCTTTATCTGTTATGGAGACAGCTCTGTATACAAGGGAATTGATGACCGATTGCTTTTGAGATGGGTGGTGGTGGGAGGAGGCATGCAGGTATCTGTTTGTATGCGTGGGTTTTCTGTAAACTTCATGTCCTAATGTGTTATCAGATCTTTTATAAACTAGTACGTCCAAGAAAGGTAATTTTCCGTTTTGTTCAATTTCCATAGTGAACTTGATATTAGGGTGTATTTGATTGATGAAATCGAAAAATTTGTTTAGTTCGTCTAGTCCATGTCTCCAGATGACAAAAGTGTCGTCAACGTAACGGCACCAGAATTCCGGTTTAAGCTTGGATTTGTTAAAGATTTTAGTTTCTAAATTTTCCATAAAAATGTTGGCTATTACAGGTGAGATTGGAGATCCCATTGCTGCTCCTGTGGTTTGTTCGTAGAATTGGTTATTGAAAGAGAAATAGGTATTAGTGAGACAGTGTTCTATTAAAGGTGTGAGATTGGAGGGGAAGTTTGCAAATGATTTAACAGTATCGATTGTATCAGAGATGGGTACTTTTGTAAAGAGAGATACTACGTCGAAACTTACTAGGATGTCTTGGGGTTGAATGTGAATTTGTTGTATTTTTCTGATGAAGTCAAAAGAGATTTGGATGTGTGTGATAGAGTTTCCTGTGAAAGGCTTTAGTTTTTTGGCGAGGAAGCGTGCTAGGCTGTAAATTGGAGAGTTTATTGCGCTGACGATCGGTCTGAGTGGGATGTTGTTTTTGTGAATTTTTGGAAGTCCGTAAAGTTTTGGAGAAATAGGATTAGTAGGTTTTAATTTAGATATTGTATCGCTGTCAAGATTTGAGTCTTTTAGGAGGCTTTGTGTTTTTCTGGTTATTGTTTTTGTGGGGTCTTTTTTAAGCTTTTTATATGTATCGTCAGTAAGAAGGTCCATGATTTTGTTGTTATAGTCTTCTTTATTCATAATTACTGTTGTGTTGCCTTTGTCTGCGGGTAATATTAGGATGTCTTTATTCTGATTGAGTTCTTTAATAGCTGTTTTTTCTTGTTTTGTTAAGTTTGAGGAAGGAAGTTGGGCTTCGCGTAAAATGTTGGCTGTCCTACGTCGTATGTCATTTGCTTTTTCGGGTGGAAGGGTGTATATTGTTGATTCCAAATTACTGATGATTTCTTCTTTTGGGATTTTGGAGGGGGCGACTGCAAAATTATGTCCTTTAGATAAGGCTGAAATTATTTCGTTGTTGAGATGATGGTTAGAGATGTTTTTTACTGTATTAGTTAATGGTGCGTGCTTTACTGGAAGTAATTTGTCAAATTTCATTTTTTGTTTCTCAGTGCGAAAATCTTTAATCCGTTGGGATTGGTCAAATGATATGCGGTCCAATGTGGACCAAATGTCAAATCTGAGAGTGTTTGATAGAAAAAGATGAAGTTTTAATAGTTTTTTGGAGGTGCTATGCAAGTCAAATTTGGTATGTTGTATCATTACTTTTAAGAGAAGCAAACTTGTTTTATGCAGAATTGATTTGGATTTAGATGTTCCCAAATGGTTTTTTAACTGTAAGAATTTTGGGACGATGTTATTGTCCCTACACCGTTTTAAGAAAGCTAAAGATGTTAGTAGTTTAGCTTGAGAAGACCTGAGCTTACCAATCAAGTTCAAGCAGTCCCCACCATGGGGCACTCTGGCCAATCACAGGCATCGCAGAGAATACATATATAAGAACAACATAACCTGGAACTTCAGTTTCAGGTCAGCCCTGAAGAAGTGAACTGCAATGTTCACGAAACGTCGGCAACATTCATAGTTTCGCACACGATTGAAACCCGAAAAATCTTTAAATTTTAAATTCTAAATTTTAAATTTGAATTTATTATAATTAATCATCGTGAAAGTATCAAATCTATTATTAAAGAACTCTACGGGGAGAGTTTCCTTACTAAAACTAACACTTTTAGTAAGCTCAGGTCTTCTCAAGCTAAACTACTAACATCTTTAGCTTTCTTAAAACGGTGTAGGGACAATAACATCGTCCCAAAATTCTTACAGTTAAAAAACCATTTGGGAACATCTAAATCCAAATCAATTCTACATAAAAGAAGTTTGCTTCTCTTAAAAGAAAGGATACAACATACCAAATTTGACTTGCATAGCACCTCCAAAAAACTATCAAAACTTCATCTTTTTCTATCAAACACTCTCAGATTTGACATTTGGTCCACATTGGACCGCATATCATTTGACCAATCCCAACGGATTAAAGATTTTCGCACTGAGAAACAAAAAATGAAATTTGACAAATTACTTCCAGTAAAGCACGCACCATTAACTAATACAGTAAAAAACATCTCTAACCATCATCTCAACAACGAAATAATTTCAGCCTTATCTAAAGGACATAATTTTGCAGTCGCCCCCTCCAAAATCCCAAAAGAAGAAATCATCAGTAATTTGGAATCAACAATATACACCCTTCCACCCGAAAAAGCAAATGACATACGACGTAGGACAGCCAACATTTTACGCGAAGCCCAACTTCCTTCCTCAAACTTAACAAAACAAGAAAAAACAGCTATTAAAGAACTCAATCAGAATAAAGACATCCTAATATTACCCGCAGACAAAGGCAACACAACAGTAATTATGAATAAAGAAGACTATAACAACAAAATCATGGACCTTCTTACTGACGATACATATAAAAAGCTTAAAAAAGACCCCACAAAAACAATAACCAGAAAAACACAAAGCCTCCTAAAAGACTCAAATCTTGACAGCGATACAATATCTAAATTAAAACCTACTAATCCTATTTCTCCAAAACTTTACGGACTTCCAAAAATTCACAAAAACAACATCCCACTCAGACCGATCGTCAGCGCAATAAACTCTCCAACTTACAACCTAGCACGCTTCCTCGCCAAAAAACTAAAGCCTTTCACAGGAAACTCTATCACACACATCCAAAACTCTTTTGACTTCATCAGAAAAATACAACAAATTCACATTCAACCCCAAGAAATCCTAGTAAGTTTCGACGTAGTATCTCTCTTTACAAAGGTACCCATCTCTGATACAATCGATATTATTAAATCATTTGCAAACTTCCCCTCCAATCTCACACCTTTAATAGAACACTGTCTCACTAATACCTATTTCTCTTTCAATAACCAATTCTACGAACAAACCACAGGAGCAGCAATGGGATCTCCAATCTCACCTGTAATAGCCAACATTTTTATGGAAAATTTAGAAACTAAAATCTTTAACAAATCCAAGCTTAAACCGGAATTCTGGTGCCGTTACGTTGACGACACTTTTGTCATCTGGAGACACGGACTAGACGAACTAAACAAATTTTTCGATTTCATCAATCAAATACACCCTAATATCAAGTTCACTATGGAAATTGAACAAAACGGAAAATTACCTTTCTTGGACGTACTAGTTTATAAAAGATCTGATAACACATTAGGACATGAAGTTTACAGAAAACCCACGCATACAAACAGATACCTGCATGCCTCCTCCCACCACCACCCATCTCAAAAGCAATCGGTCATCAATTCCCTTGTATACAGAGCTGTCTCCATAACAGATAAAGATAACTTACAAAAGGAATTACAAAATGTTAAACAAATCCTAATACAAAACGATTACACAAACAAACAAATTAATAAAGCAATAAGAAAATACACTCAAGAAAATAAGTCAACACAACCTACTAAAGAAAGAGAGAGAAAAACAACCACCATCCTACCCTACATTCAAGGTATCACGGAACAAATAGGAAGAATTCTCAACAAACACAACATCAAAACTATATTTAAACCACCTGCAAAAATAGGACAACATCTAAACAACCCTAAAGATAAAAAGGAACCTTTCAGCGATCCGGGAGTATATCGAATCCCTTGTTCTTGTGGTAAAGTCTATATTGGAGAAACCGGGAGGGCGGTAAGTCAACGTGTAAAGGAACATGAGAGTAAAGTTAGGCTAAAACATTTCACACAATCAGCAGTAGCTGAGCACATATCGAAACAGGACATAGTATTTTGTTTGACAAAACAACCGTCATTGCCAAAACGTACAATAAATTTCCAAGAAAACATAGAGAAGCAATCGAAATCTTGAAACACCCTAATAACATCAATAGGGACAATGGATATAATACCAATCGGATTTGGCTTTCCGTCCTCCCGGGTTTTTTAAAAAAGACTTGATTGGCCAATCAAGTTCAAGCAGTCCCCACCATGGGGCACTCTGGCCAATCACAGGCATCGTAGAGAATACATATATAAGAACAACATAACCTGGATCTTCAGTTTCAGGTCAGCCCTGAAGAAGTGAACTGCAATGTTCACGAAACGTCGGCAACATTCATAGTTTCTTTAGAGACTTCTCTACTGAAAATCTCGGGTAGCCGAGAAAGGATAAATACCCTGTTTATCTACGTGAGGCTCTGTCACCTTTGAACCGGAAAATCTACGCCATTGCCCTGGGCCTCAGAAGAGACAAAATAATAAAATATGTATGGATTGCGGGCGGAAAAATTTTTGGTCGCAGATGGAGGAACTCCACGAATTTACCTGGCTAATATGCAGACCGTCGAGGGACTTAAATAGAAACTATTGCGTCCTAGTATCATCCTCAGTATATATGTTGGTAAATATAACATAACTTGTAAATTAGACCAATTTCCAACTCATCTAACATACTTAATAATTTTCTCAATTAAAAATTTGTATTCAATAACACAAAGGTTTCTCAGTCATTCTAACTGTGCTAATAGAATCTATTATTTTCTACAAAAACATCTGCTAAATCAAAGTAATCCTGATTATATTGCGTTCCAGTTTTTATCTGAAAGATCTATTACTGTATCGACTGTACTAGATTCTATAAAAAATGCTAAAATTGTTTCTAGCCCTATTTCAGAGATTTATGCTTCTACGGTATACTTAAATTTTCGTGCTTCAGTACCACTAAAGATTCTTTTAGATTTATATCTACACTGCCACTTCAGCAACATTTTGATTATGCTCAACCCTATTTATCATTACTTAATTTGGGCTCTGTTGGTTCTTGATCATGTTATTTCTATTTCTACTATCTGTTTCTATGTGCTACCATTCTCTCAGTTTACTTGCAACATAAAACTTACCATTTGACATTTTCAATGGATATCTTAAATAATTGTCATGTTAACTTTATAATGCGCATTACATTTATAATTTTTACCTTTATATGTGCCTTATTCCTTGTTTTTATATGTAATAATGTGAACGGGACTTTGTTGGATAATGTATGTCAGACACTTCTGTATTTAATTATACTTGAACGTTTCTTATCACTGTCAAAATGGAAACCTTAAATATTTGTCACGTTAACGCTCAGTCTTTACCTGACCATTTCCACGAATTCAAACATCATTTTATATCCTGTTTCTACCATATCATAGCCGTATCTGAGACCTGGCTTACGCCTAACATTCCATCTAGCCTCATAGCACCAAATCATTACACACTTTTCCGCGGAGATAGAGATGAGAGAAGAGGGCGTGGGGTATGTCTCTACATTCATTACAGCGTAAGGGGTGTACAGGTTGGAGTGAGTCCTCCTGCCAATGATCCTATTGCTGAATACCTCTTTCTCAAGGTATCTTCGTCTCACGACAGCTTGTTGGTGGGTGTGATTTACAAACCTCCTAATACCTCCTCCTACTGTAGGCAACTTGAGACTGATATTTTTGACCTCATACCACATTATAATAAAATTGTACTTACTAGTAACTTAAACACAAATCTTAATGCCACCAACAATTTAACTGACTATTCAAAATCAGTAGTATTCTCCACCGGATTATCTATAGTTCCACATAATACTACGCACCACACCGATCATTCTAGTACATGGATTGACATGATGATTGTTGACGATCTAGACAAGGTATTTTCTTCTACTCAACACTCAATTTCATTCCTCTCAAACCACGACCTTATCAGCATTCAATATCAGTTCTCCTTTGATCCTTCCTCTAGTTTATCTCCTCAGTATATGCCCAATCTTAAAAATATAATTGAAGACGAATTTCTCGAGCACCTCTCCACTTGTGACTGGAAAAGATTTTTATTGAAAAATATATAAATAGAAAGGTTATTTATCTAACAAAATTTTTAACTTCAGCTTCTGACAAATTTGCGCCTCTTCATACCCTGAAAGCAAAAAAGAAGTCCACTCCTTGGATTACATCTTATATCAAAGACTTGATGAAAGAAAGAGAGAAATACGTAGATTGGCTAAAAGGACAAAAAATAGTATTATTCAAGCCGAATTTCGTAAACTGAGAAACTTAGTTCAAATCAAAATCAGGACTTCATGCAATCCATATAAATACAATTTTATTAAAAACAGAAATAACAATGAAAACATCTGGTTTCTCTTAAGGCGACTTGGACTTATTCCTCCAAACACTCGGCTCCCGATAACAATTTTTCAACCGCAGATCTTTTAATAGCCTTAATACAAATCCCACACTCCTTGCACTCAACACTTCTTCCTCTCTCGAAGTTCCCTCTACCTTTGATGATACTAAATTATTCTTTTCTGACATATCGCAAGAAACACTGATTGAAAAACTCTTAGAGGTAAAATCAAATGCTCAAGGTTCTGATGGTATTTCAATTAAAATGATTCGCTTAGCTTTACCAGACATTTGTCCTATTCTCTTGCGAAGCGATAACGCATCTCCACAGGTGAGAATATTTTCTGATACTTGGAAAGAGGCGGTTATTCGCCCTATTTCTAAAATTTCTTACTCTACCTCTCCCAAAGATTTCCGCCCGATATCCATCCTCTGTGCCTTGCCCAAATCTTGCAAACGCATTGTCCATCAGCAACTTACTGCACATATTGAAACTAACAATTTAATGGACCCAATGCAATCTGGTTTCGTGCCAGGCATAATACTCTTACAGCTACACTTAAAGTAACTTCTGACCTTAAACTGGCAATTGACATAAGGGAAATAACTGTCCCCTGAGGGTTTACATTGTTCTTGCAAAGGTCCTTTGTTATCCGTGGTGCTCGCCTTTGAAACAAGCTACATATAACCATTAGAAATGCACCTTCACAATTTCATTTTAGAAAACTCCTGTTTGATGACTTATTCAACACATCAAATCCTACCCTCGAAATCACACATTGGTTGATAGCCTGGATCCAATTTTTTGTATCATAGTTTATTCCTTACATTTTTTAATACCTTTTTCTGATTTAAATCGTCAAATCGATCGCCGTCACATTCTAATTGTAATATGTATCACCTGTTCCTTATAGGGCTATTAAGCCCTAGGAACCTTTCATGGATAAATACAAATACAAATACATTTCTTTGCAGACGTGGCGATCCTTGGCGGTTTTCTATGAAACGAATCTTCGAGAAGGCTCGAGACGTAAGGAATGAAGTATGGATACAGGATGTGAGTGCTAGTGATTATGCTAGGATAGATCAATTGAAGGCTTCTAGTCGGTTCGATACACTAGTTGCCAACGGCGCTGGAAAACACATGCTTACATTCTGGAAAGATCGATCAAAGTTTCCATAAGGTTCGTAGCACGCGGGGCTCTACATGCATCCAGTTGCTAGAACCACTGATATTGGATGTGTAATCTTTAGCTAAATTCGAGAAAGAACGATCGAGGCTTGTAGATATTTCCATGCATGGATTCTCAAAAGTAATAACCCCGTCTCGAAAGTGCGACTGTTCTTTCTCGAATTTAGGTAAAGATATATAGGGCCGCGCAGTTGAGTTATTCAACATTTATCGGTGTGGTTCACCGGAGTACGCTTTTATGACACATGAGGATGCGTACTACCGTTCGGTTGTAAAATAGGGCTGCACAGTAGAGTTCTATGATACATATAGCTTCTCAGTACACATTTACGACACTTAAGGATGCGCAGTAGACTTCTGTTATACGCATGGACGCGCAGTACAGTTTGTTGGTATATATGGCTGCGCAGTAGAGTTCTGCAACATATACTAATGCGCAGCATTTTCAGACACTTACGGATGCACAGTAGACTTTCAGAATACACATGGATGCGCAGTACTGATTGGTGATATATGACTGCACAGTAGACTACCATGATACACAAGGAGGCACAGCATAGTTTGGTAGTATATATGGAAGCGCAGTGGCACTCTGCCACGTATGCGGCTGCGCAGTACACTTCTAGGGTACTTCCGTATGCGCAGTAGGCTTGTGTGATGCACGTGGCTGCGCAGTAGGGTTCTGCAACATATCCCGCTGCGCAGTACACTTTTAGGACACTGACGGATGTGCAGTAGTATTTTACAGTGTAAAGGGCTGCGCAATATACTCATACAGCATGCAAGACTATGAGGTATTATTCCAGGAGTTCTGTAACGCACTTCCACGCCAACATGAATGCCTATCATTCTGGAGACTTGTGTCTGAACGATATTTCTGAAGATTTTCTATACATCGAAGTTTCTGGACAGGGTTATTATTTTCGAGATTTCCTGTATCGAAATATCTAGAAACTTAAAATATTCCAAAAATGCAAAGTTTCTATAAGTTTCTGGATGTATCGATATTGGATCTAATCTTTACCTAAAATCGAGAAAGAATGATCCAAGTTTCTAGAAGGGGATATTGCTTTCGAGATTCCCTGTATCGAAATATCTAGAAACTTATACTGAGGTGTGTAGAGTGGGGTTGACGTCTAACAAAAGCTGGATTCGAGCGGAGCGCAGTCATTCCGTTTCCGAACTCAGTCTAAGAAACATCAAAAGTTAATAGTGAATAGTGATCAAAACAAATAAAATAATAATCATTAGTGAAGTGGATAGAGTTTGAAAGAGTGGAAAGAAGAAGAAAAGACAGTTGAAAAACTTTAATAATAACTTCTACAGCAAGTGTTAAGATGCTGCTCGACGATTGTGTGAAGCTTGTTCCCATTATCGAGGAAGATTCAACCCTCATTTCACCGTGATCATCGTCTGGAAATATACAGTTGGATAAAGTCAACAAATGGAGAAACCAGTGCATGATGTGCCTAATGACTGTGCGAAAGGAGCTTCGTAGAAAAACCCCAGCACTGACAATAAATCAAAAACGGAAAAGCCTAAATATAATTGAAGAATTTTTATGTCTCAAGGCTCCTTTTGATTTGCTTATTAAAAAAGGAAGTGGTGTGCAAAATAATACACTAAAGCGTGATTACGTCAGCAATAGAGTCACATGGATTGATGTTGATAGAGCGTTTGATAGTAGAATAAAGACATGTGTTCGAAGGACCTGAAAAGATTTGAAGAAAAAAATAATATACCAGTGAACGTGTATGGCCGGATGAAGAACAAGAAGAATAAATTTATGGTGGTTCCATTACATCTTACTTCCCGGAAGAGGAATATCCACGTGAACCTTCTCCGAGTAGAAGAAGAGTATGCTAACGAAGAGAGTAGTGACGAAGAAGACAGACAACTATCTGCAAAGGAACATACAAAATATATTTGTGATCGATGTCTACACTACTTTTCATCTGAAGAAATGTTGATGGCTTATACTGAGAATTGCAGAAAATTAAATGACTGTAAAATCGTTCTACCGGAACCTGGGAAGAAAGTTACTGAATTCAAAAACTTCAAGCATCGAGGGAAAGTTCCTTTCATCATTTATGCGGACTGCGAGTCCTTGTTAAAACCCGTCGAGGAGCAGGGAAAAAAATTAAACACGGAGGTGTTGCAAAAATATGAGGTTTGTTACATCGGATATTGCCTCAAGTGCAGCTACAATGATTCCATATCTTTCTGTGAGTCCTGCCCTGAAGATGTGGAACCCGCGATGTGATTCTCTCTGGAGTTACTGGAAATTTCAAAGGAATGTGACAAGATACTTGCATCATCAGTTCCTATGCAGAAACTGACTCGAGAGCAAGAGGAAGTTTCCATGGATTCCACAATCTGTCACATCCGCGGAAAGGCGCTGCATCCTCCGATGGAATAAGTGCGCGACCATTGTCATCTGACGGGTATGTACCTCGGTCCAGCGCACGAACATTGTAACTTAGAATATCAAAATTCGCTGTTAAGATAACTGTTGTGTTTCACAACTTCATTTCATTTACAAAGTATGTTCCGGAAACTCAAATCAAATTCAGGTTCACAGACTGATTTCGATTCATGGCGTCGTCTCTGGAAAAGTTAGCGTCGTATCTCAGTGTCTCGAAAGAGAAAAAATTGAACTTCTCATGAGAAAGGGTGTTCTTCCTTACAAATACCTTGATTCGAGAGAGAAACTAAAAGAACTTCAGCTGCCACAAAAGAAAATTCTATAGCACTTTGAATGAATCAACAGTCTCTAATGAGGATTGTGCACACACACAACAGGTATGGTCTGCGTTCAATCTGAAAATCTCAGCGAATATGTGCAACTATACATGATGACAGATGTACCACTTTTGGCTGATGTCCTTGAAGGTTTCCGAGAACAATGTCTCAAGGCTTATGACCTTGATCTCGCACACTACTATACCACTCCTGATTTGACTTGGGATGCCATGCTCAAATATACAAAAGCAAGATTAGAACTCTTCAACGACGTTGATATGTTGCTGATGATTGAGAATGGCGAGAAGGGTGGAGTGAGTCAATGCTCAAACCGATATGCCATTGCCAACAATAAGTATATGACAGTATTTAACGAAAATGGGGAAAAAATCTACATAATGTGTTAGGTGTACAAATATGTTTCGGCCGGTTTTGATCAAAAATTGGGGATTTACTGTGAAAGAATGGTACATTATGTTTTACTAAAAGTATTGTCCATCACTTGACACTACTTTTCCCCATCTTTCTGGAATCATACGGATACCACGTCGGAAGAATGCTTCATCTTTTGTGCCCTAAAGGAATCGACCCAATTTTTGGTATCTTCATATGATTTGAAGTGCTGGTCAGACAGACCATGCGCCATCGATCGAAGTACGTGGAAATCAGAGGGAGCAATGTCTGGTGAATACGGCGGGTGGAGTAAGACTTCCCACTTCAGTGTTTCCAGATAGGTTTTGACTGGCGCTGCAACATGTGGAATATTCTGCAACACGTGCATTATCATGCAGGATAATGCACTTTCTCAGCGTCAGTTCATATGGAACCCAATTTCATTGCTTTCGAATCATTCCCAATGATCTTAAACGATGTGAAATTGCTTGTTGAGTCACTTCTAATGTACGTGCAAGTTCTTTTTGCGTTTGGCTCGAATCTTGATTCAATAATTCTTCCAATTGCGGGTCTTCGTACACTTTCGGCCTTCCGCAACGTTCCTTGTCTTCGATGTCAAATTCACCGTTCTTAAACTTCTGAAACCACTCACGACAACTTCTCTCACTTAAAGCAGCCTCACCATACGTTTTTAGAAGAAATCAGTGCGCCTCAGCTGCAGATTCCTTCAAATTGAAGAAGTAAATCGGAAGTTCCCGCAAATGACGCTTATTCGGCTCAAAACTCGACATTTTTGTACACAAAAGAATACATTACACTGATAAAAATTCACTAGTGCTTCAACGTTATGTTGCTAACAAATGTCCAACAATTTTGACTCAAACAACCTGTATGGTTGGGCAATGGGACAACCACTTCCTTATGGTGGTTTCGAGTGGGTTACAAATTTGGAAAATATTAATTTCAATGGTCCTGACGATTTGCCCATTGGCTATATACTGGAAGTAGATTTGAATTATAGAACCATACTCCGTGACGCACACAATGACTTTCCGTTCTGTCCAGAACACACAAAACCACCAGGGTCGATCCAGGAGAAGCTCCTAACTACTCTCCTACCGAAACGAAAGTATGTTCTCCATTGCCGGGCGCTCAATTATGCACTAGCTAATGGTCTCAAACTTGTCAAGATTCATAGAGTTCTCAAATTTAATCAATCTACATGGCTCAAGGAATATATTGATCTAAATACCACCCTGATAACAAACGCTAAAAATGAATTTCAATGAATTTATTTAAATTGATGAATAATGCAGTTCACGGAGAAACAATGGAGAACGTACGAAAACATGTCAATGTGATACTTGTGACAAAGTGGGAGGGTAGATATGGAGCTGAAGCCCTCATAGCCAGACCAAATTACCAAAGTCGAGCAATATTTAGTGAAAATCTAGTGGCTATTGAATTGAGGAAACCTCAAGACCTATTCAAAAAACCAATATATGTTGGGCTTACGGTGCTTGATGTATCTAAAATCCTGATCTATAACTTCCACTATGGCTACATGTGTGAAAAATATAGCAACAATTGTAAACTATTTACGCTGATATGAAAAACAATGTATGCCAATTCGATACATCAGACCATCCTCGACACAATATTTTCGGAATGCCGCAAGCCAACAAGAAAGCTTTAGGTCTAATGAAACATGAATGTTCACGTCAAATTATTACGGAATTTGTTGGCTTGCGGAGCAAGATGTACAGTATCCGCGTCAACGGTGAAGACTTTGTTAAAAAAGTGAGAGGGGTGAAAGCAGCCGTTGTAAAGAAATCAATCACCTTCGATGACTATACTGAATGCCTAAGAAACTCGACTGTACAACACAGAACACAATATGCAACAAGATCCAGACTTCACAACGTTGAAACTATTAAACAAATAAAAATTGCGTTGAGTCCTTATGACGATAAACGATTGTTATTGAAAAACAGTACTGATACTCTTGCGTGGGGTCATTACAAAATTATGGATATCGATGATGATGATGATGATGATGGTTACGAAGATGACGTACTTAGCGATAGTGATATGGAACCTGTGGATCTTCTCGCGCAAGATTAGTTATAAATAGTGCTTAAGAGGTTTTCTTATTGTAATTAGTTTGTAAATAGTTGTGAACATGATTAAACTGAATAAAGAAGACAATATATATGCGTATAAATTGCTTTTATTTTCTAAAACCTTACATCTAGTTAGTAAAGGCGTAGAATTAACATAAATTTAACACATAAGCTAATGGTTAGTTTAGCACTCATTTCTTTCATCATTTGTTTAACATCGATTCATCGTTGGTTCATCGTTGGCTCAATATTGGTTCATCGTAGGCTTAACATTGGTTCAACATCGATTCAACGTTGATTCATCGTTGGTTTTACATTCGTTCAGCATAGATTTAACGTAAATTCAACATTGCTTCAACGTTGGTTCAACATCGATTCAACATTTCACAAAAGTTGATTCAAGATTGCACGAAGTTGATTACATATCTGATTTATCTATCCAGCTGTTGCGTGAACCGTCAAGACTTAAACACTTTACAAATATTTTGTTACCACGTTTCTTGATTACTTTTTTCACAAGGTATATGTCTGGATGTTTAACTTTAAGAAGTTCTTGCTCATAATATCCACAAGCAAAGGTTGTTTTTGATAGTCTTTGAGCCTGTACGTCACTGCTTTTAACAGGAATCTCCCAGGCCTACTTGGAGAAAATATCTATAACGGTAAGTAAATATTTGTAGCCATCATTCTCACGGGCACAGGGTAGCATTTCAACTAAATCTGCCTGCCACGTATCGTCTATACCACGCATTTGCACGCAACGACGTGGATAATTATTTCTAGCGAGTTTATTTAGTTCTGTCACTACTGCCGATTTCTCCTTGTCCATTCTCAAGTGCATTTATTCGAGCGTTCGACTGGGCAATGAGATCAGTGTTACGGACTGACAAATCTTGTTGGGTGTCAATCTGCAGCTTTTTCAGTTTTTTGTTGGTTGATTCTTCGAGTAAAGGTATCATCAAACTATTATTGTCAATCTCTGTTCGCATAGATGATGTGACTTGATACACAGTACGTATCTCGTTTTGTACAATAAGCTGTACAAGTCCCGAATTGACTGCCTCGTATTGTTCTTTGGCCTCACTAACGTTGGAAACTCTCTTGGCATCTACGTCGTAATGGCTGTAAGAGGTAATCTTGAATCCATCACCGGGTGGACCACGGCTTCCTGCAGCGGCTAAATCCAGGTGACGTCCAGATACGTAGATACTCATCGTGATACTGCCGAAAGCGTTATGAGTACCCTCCTTATATATGATTTCAGCTTCCCGCAGTTCCTCAATGATTGATATAATTTCATTGTTGTGGCTCGGTTTGCCTGCTGCCTGAGACGCTAGGAGCAGACGAAAATGATCAACTAGTTCGTTTGGGTCGTCCCAGTAGACATATTCAGTGCTAATATTTTTTCTTGCTACCATATACTGTAGCAGGGAACCTCCACCTTTGGACGATCGTCTGCGCGATACGTTGAACAATTTTGAAATAAAGTTCTTGTACTTATTATTGTTTCTAGTGCGAATGGATTCACTGGAACCGTATCGCTTCTTGTGTGCATTTGTAACAATTAAAATTTCGTTATAATCGTTTCGATAATCAGTGGTTAATTGGGATTCTTCTGGATTTTGTTTAAACAAAAGTTCAAGCAGACCAATGGTTTTCAGATATTGTTTACCACCAACATTGATATATTGTCCCTCAAAACTGATGGGTTTGTCACCAATCATTAGGCTGCCATCATTGAGTTTACGCACATCATAAACTATATCCAAATACTGCTTCCTATTTTGTTGTAGTATCCTGAGAAATTAGATTGTTGAATACTCGTAATTATCAGCAGGCTCAGTCACGGCATCTTCTTGAAGCATAGTTGTATCTTGCTCTCCTTCAGCATCAGCAGTCATAATAGAAGCAGTATCGTTGTCCTCCTTCTGCTCATCCTGAAGGATTTGATATGTCAACCAGTTTCGGCAGTGGCATGATGATTGGCTTGAACGTTTCACACATTATCTGTTCAGTGGCTTCTTTACCCATTTTAAGCATTCGATGTTTACGAAGAATCACCTCAATAGCTTTAGCAATTTGACGGAGCACCACCTTCTCTTTGTGAAACTTTTACATGTTGATGTGTTGAAGTCTTAATTTATAATGGCATCATTTCCACTACATGACATATATTTATAGTAAGATAAAACAGTCCAAACCTTTTCTGTATCTTCCTTTATTGAGATCGCTGTCCTTGTCGATGACAACAAATCCATACTTGTCAGTATTCCAACATGTTGCACATAAGACTCTAAATTGTAAATAACTCATGTCAGTGTCACATGATCGTCATATACATGTCTTAAATTTTTTTCATTCTGCTTGAAAAGTACCAGCAGATTGACGTTATCTCGAACCAGGTGTTTAGGTATTTTCGCGTAAGTTTGACATAAGTAAAAACTGAAAACATGAGCGTGTCTACCTATACAGAAATAGGCTCGAACATTGTCCTGTTTCTCGCAGGCAACATCATGAAATACGAGGGTCGTTCAGTAAGTCCTTAGAAAATCGAAGATATGGCGCTTGTAGTATCAAAAATGGTTTGATTTTAGTAAGCATCATTATTCACTAGACAGCTGTTGAAATCTCATTTACATCCATTACACAGTTCTATTTTTATTGTCGATTGAAGCAAAAAACTTGTTTGGATTTAGAAAAATGGAAACAACTGTGTTTCGAGTTGTAATTGATAACTTACGTTTAAAAGGCTTAACACCGAAAGAGATCAAAGCTGAGTTACATGAGGTTCATGGCACATCCTTTCCTGTGTTTGCAACTGTTTACAATTGGGTAAATAAGTTAAAACGTGGCTGTACATCCACAAAAGATGAACATCGTTCGGGACTGTGAGGTGATCGTCCGGCAAGGTGATGGCCACGGTTTTTTGGGATGCACGTGGAATCATCTACATAGATTACTTGGAAGAAGGACAAGCGATAACTGAAGAGTATTATGCGTCGTTATTCCACCGGTTGTGCGAAGAAATCAAGCAAAAACGTCCTGACTTGAGAAAGATCCTCTCCCATCAAGGCAATGCACGGCGGGTGCACACATGCGCAGTTTCGATTACCAAAATATGGAATTAAAACTCGAATTATCACAACATCCACCGTATTCACCGGATTTGGCCCCCAGTAACTTTTTTTATTTCCAAACTTGAAAAAATGGCTCAGCGCACAACGGTTCACGACGAACTAGGAGGTCGTCGCCCAAATGGATGCCTATTTTGGAGACCTTCTGAAATCCTACTTTTTCGACGGCTTAACAAAGTTGAAGGAACGTTTGAAAAAGTGGATAGAAATGAAAGGAGATTATGTTGAAAAATAAAAAAAAATCGACACAAAATAATTTGTGTTTCTATCTTTTTCTAAGGACTTATTGAACGGCCCTCGTACAATTGTCGAATTCGGTTGAGCCTCACTTGGCGGTATTACTTCTTCATGCTCCCTAAAGGGAATATACTCAGCTCCATCTACATCATTCAACACCCATTCCAAGAATTTGTACTTTGGTTGTTTGAGGGATTTCGAGTAGACGTAGACGTTTTCAAATGTCAGTACACTTCAGCGTAAGATTAGGGCAAGTAATGTACTTGTCTTTCCGCCATTTGACAATCCACAAAACACTGCCCGAATGCTGTCTGGTAAAAGGCTACCATGTCGTTTCACCCTATCCTTTTTTGATAACCTCCGTTCCATGAAGAATGATTGTGCACCAAAAAGTGAACAAAGTATCAAGCTGTCATTATCGAAGTAAAGGATTGATCAACAAAGTCATCAACAACTTGCCTATTGCAGATCATGTACTAGCTAGTATAGCCTGGCAGCGCGTTTTTGCTAAAGACGCTGGAATTAGCAAGAAAGCGGCAGGACTAGCAATAACTAACGTGATGAATGCCAAAAAGAAACTCGGTATGGGGTTGAAGAAGAAACCTGGTTCACAGAAGAGAAAACCTTGTATGAAAAAGAAGCCAGCTGCAAGAAATAAGCTAATAGCTTTTAGAAAGGTTGTGAATGCAGCTCAGGAAGCGATGAAACGAAGTAGTGATGCCAAAATGGATTTCAAGTCCGCAGTCAGAGGCGCACAGGAAGCTGTCGAAAACGTAACTGATAAACATAAAGTGCAAAATCCACGTGTTCTGCCAATCCTATTGCTCTGGGAAGAGTTTTACAACTAAGACCCTACAGAAAAGGATTAGGTCTTCATATGAAACCTTACCGAAAAGGACAGGGAATTTGTCTGAGACAGGTGCCAAAAAACTTGCAGTGAAGCTACCTCACCATGCACTTACTGATACCGATCTTTTCAAGTATGCTGAAGCTCTGAAGATTCCAGATTTTCGTGGAGTATTTATGCGCAATCAACTACCAGTGGAGGGACCCCGCGAAATTGAGCCAGCTATTGTAAATCTTGATGATATCCACGGCCCTGGTACCCAGTGGGTAATTTATAGAAAGATCGATGATGATGTCCTATACTTTGACAGTTTCGGTAATCTTCGTCCACCTTTGGATCTTGTAGATTACCTAGGTATTGGTAGCGTGATAAAGTACAATCATAACAAATATCAGGATTACTGTAATATAACCAATGTCAAGTTATTCCTCAAATCACAGTACTATCCATATCGTAATTCAAATCTGTACTTTGGCCATAATCCGTTTGCACTGCTGTATGAGATGTATGCAAACTTTTAGGCAGCCTAGTATGGTAAAGAGCCTTAACTAATGTTGAAGAAAAGTGATTTCAAAAGAATAAAAATAGAGATGATTTCAGCAGTAGAGTTCATTTTTCATCGATATGGAGTTCATCGTGGACGTGCAAGGCTTCAAGAAGCCCATCAACCAGTTCGTCTTCAAGGAGTTAGCTATAATTAGTATTCAGAAAGACGCTCAACCTGTGGTCTACCTGTTTGAATAACCCTACTATTAGGACTCGCTGCCTGCTAAATACAAGCGTGAGAATTCATGGTTGACGCACAATTGCCCTGGTTGGAATGGACTTCCCGTGACATACCCTATGAAGAAGAGAGGCTTATAATTCGAGATACACTAGGCGGTGCTAGTGCAGTCTACGTTAAAGGATTGGAAAAGTAAAAATGTGCTGCACAGTTTTAACAAGATGCTATCACCACCTTCAATGCTGAAATGCAAATCATGCAGTACGAAATGCTCTAGCTCTCAAGACCTGGTTTCTGACTCCTAGGGATCAACCAACTATCAGGCATTACGCTGCGAGTAAGATCGATTAAAATGATGATGATGATGAAGATATGACTGAGAGTAAAACCGACTACAATGATGATGATGACAATATGACTAAAATCGTTAATACTTTAGATACTTTCTTGAGGAACACAAGGTCAAAGACTTTTATAACAATTGTGAATTCATGTTTTAACTACGCTTACCATTATCACATTGTAGGTTAAGATTTTCTCTTGTGAATTAGGCTTAGTCTTTTTCTTGAATGAACCAAACATTTAATTTGACATCGAGTGGAAGATTTATTTAAAACCATTCAGTTAGTTTAGAATTAGTTAAGAATTCGTTAAGCTGATTTTAAATTTTATTAGGAATCTTTATTTCCGGCGTTAAATATTACGAAAATAGTTGGGTAGAACTCCAAATATCACTAACTGTCAGCGGTCGACAATCACAGACGTCGTTGGGATGCGTTTTCAACGAGCGATAGTTATTAGAGTGAGCAATCCTTATAATTTACTACCTGCGTCTATTCCTCTAGAACTAGAGGTATCGAGAAAACGCGTTTTACGTCCACACCTTCTAGAAATTACGATTTACAGAAAATCGCCAGAGATGACTTCATAATTTCTGGAACGTTCGAGATAATGAATTTTTAATATGTATCATAATAGGTGGAAGTTGAAACTTTTGATTGATATGTCCCGCAAAACCGTTAGAGACTACATTCAATATCGACAGTTTCAGAAATTTAATGCAGGCAGCAGCTCCGCGTGTAACGAACATTATAGAAATTTTGATCGATCTTTCTAGAACGTAATTACAGTGGGGGTAATGGGGTATAAATGGAGCATCCGTTTTCAGTGGCTTCAGTCTATCGTTGAGCACAGTGCAGAGGTAGCCATCTAGTAAAATTAAAAACAGTAAAAGTGAAAAATGCTTTTGGAGAAGATGGACCTCAAAGGTATTAACGCAGTTGGCCACATGGATGGAGTTTTGCCTACAGGACCACCTGCAGCTCTTACCCTGGAGAAGAAATACGCCATTTCAAAAATTTCTAAAGTACACACGAAATATGGTACAAAAATTGTGGCTGAGTTGGAAAACCAGTATGCAGTCTTCTTGCCAGGCAGGATCATAAAAATGTTTGAGCCTGATATGTGTGACGAGACGTTTGAGAAGTTGGAAGAAGAAGCTGCTACAAAAAAGCTCTGTTTTCGTTATTTGGGAGAAACTTATAACCTTTTCGAATTTAAATATGTGCAATGAGTGCCATTTACTTTGTAAATTTTATATACTGCAAAAAAGTTTGTGAACAATATACAAATTATTCAAAGGTGAAAAAAGCTGCGTATTTGTTTAACCGTGTTTGCTTCAATTAATCCAAAACACATATGTAGAACCTAGATTTAAATTAGATTTAATTTATGGATACTTGGATTCAAATTTAGCGCGCTTTTCGCATTTCTCAAATTGTGTGCGAACTTTAACTTCCTTCCAGCGTTGGATATTTTCAGACATCGTAGGGTTGGAGCCAAAATCCAAAATATTTCTCGCTGTCATTCTTTTCAACGCTGGACTTCTACGAACGTCTTTGGGTTGAATTCAAGTTTCGAGTATTAAACATTCGAGTGAGTAGTCATTATGATTAACAGCGTCAATGCTGAAACTGGAAGTGCGTAGAACTAGAATTATCGAGACAAAACTTTATACTTAAGACCTGGAAATTTCGACGTATGGAAAATCGTTAAGAGATTACCACGTCTGCAGAGAAGAATCTTCTGGAAGGCTCGAGGCGTTGAATTTTGAATATGTGCCATTACGGGTGCAAGTTGGGTGACGGAAAACTTTGCACGTAGCAACTTCGCACGTGCCCAACTGTGCACGTCGATGGCCGGACGGACAACTGTGCACGTCCAAGACCACAGGAGCCCATCTGTGCACGTCTAAATTTCGACGTGCACAGATGGACTCCTGTACACTTTACCATGCACAGATGTCACTTCCCTAACAGTGCACGTGCACATATGTCACTTTCCCAACTGTGCACGTGCACAGATCTCTCTAGACCAACTGTGCACGTACACAGATGTCCCTTTCCCAACTTTGCACGTGCACATATGTCACTTGCCCAACTGTGCACGTTTATATCCTTACGTAAGGGTAGTACTTAAGTTATTCAGAGAGTTCAAGGAATTCAGCGAATTGAAGAAATTCAACAAACTCAAGTAATTCAGAGAATTCAACGAATCCAGGAAATGCAGAGAATCCATGGAATTCAGAGGATTTAAGTAATTCAGAGAGTTCGTAAAATTCCGAGAATTTCTTGCATTCAGGGAATTCGAGGGATTCGGAGAATTCAAGGTATTCGAGGGATTCGGAGAATTCAAGGTATTCAGCAAATTGGAGGCATTCATCGAATCCAAGAAATTCAACAAACTCAAGGAATTCAGAGAATTGAAAGAATTCGAGAAATTCTGAGAATTCAAGTAATGCAACGAATTCAAGAAATTCAGAGAATTCAAGGAATTTGAAGAATTCAAGGAATTCGGAGAATACAAGGAATTCGAAGAATTCGAGGAATTCGAAGAATTCAAGGAATTCGAAGAATTCAAGAAATGCGAAGGACTCAAGGAATACAAAGAATTTAAAGAATTCAAAGAATTTAGATAATTCGAGGAATTTGAAGAATTCATGGAATTCAAAGAATTCAGGGACATCAGAGTGTTCAAGGAATTCAGAGGATTGAATGGATTCAAGGAATTTAGAAAATTCAAGGGATTCAGAGAATTCAAGGGATTTCGAGAAAGCAAGGCATTCAGCTAATTCAAGGAATTCAGCGAACTCAAGGAATTCACAGAATTCGACGAATCCAACGAATTAAGAGAATTAAGAGAATACAGATAATTCTAGACATTCAGCAAATTTGAAGGCATTCCGCGAATTCCAGATATTCAGCGAATTCAAGGAATTCAAGGAATTCAGAGAATTCAACAAATTGAACGAATTCAACAAATGTAACGAATTCAAGGGATTCAGAGAATTCAACGAATCCAGGGAATGCACAGTATTAAAAAAATTCGAGTAATTCAGAGAGTTCAAGGAATTCAGAGAATTTCTTAAATTCAGAGAATTCAAGGGATTCGGAGAATTCAAGGAATTCAGGGAATTCAAGGAATTCAAGGAATTCAAAATAGTCAAGGAATTCGGACAATTAGAGTAATTTAGAGAGTTAAAGGAATTCAGATATTTCCTAGAATTTGAAGAATTCTAGGAATTCAGAGAATTCAAGGGATTTAGAGAAAGCAAGGCATTCAGGGAAGTCAGAGAATTCAGTGATTTCAACTAATTCAGCGAATTCACTACGAATTCACGAAAATCTATGAATTCCTTGAATTCTATGAACTCGTCGAAAGTGAGGTTCGCGGGATTTTCAAACTTTTGCGCATGTCCGAATTCTTCCTCCCATTTGTTCTTTAGAATTGAAAACATTCTGGTCATATTCTTAGAAAGTTTACCATTTAAAAATCGAATTTTGGGCTGCAAAATATTATAATTCAACTAAGAAATATCGATTCCAACAAATTTTAATAGATTTATGAATCTTAACTTTGGAGTGATACGTACAGTTATGATATTCGGAACCAATTATGAATTGTTGTACGAGAAAGCACTCAAAACTAGGCCAATTTATGAGATATGATAAATAGAGAGAATTAGTACGGTTTTATAGTGGTTTTTATGCAAGTTATAAACCCTTACGTAAGGACAGAAACGTGCGCATATGGGCAAGTGACATCTGTGCACGTGCACAGTTGGGCAACGAACATCTGTGCACGTGCACAGTTGGGCAAGTGGCATCTGTGCACATGCACAGTTGGGCAAGTGACATCTGTGCACATGCACAGTTGGGCAAGTGACATCTGCGCACGTCAAAATTTAGACGTGCACAGTTGTCACTGGGACAACTGTGGACGTGCACAGTTGGTACTTGGACAACTGTGCACGTGCACAGATGGCACGTGCACAGTTGTTCGTCTGGACCTCGACGTGCACAGTTGGGCACGTGCAAAGTTGCTACGAGCAAAGTTGACCCCATCCCGTGCAAGTTGTTAATATATCAATTCATCTTTTCCGCAAAGCAGTTAGAGACTATGTACAATATCGATGCTTCGGGAAAGTTTACGGATATTGAAAATGTCGAAAGCAAGAGCTTACATTCAAGCCTTCCAAAAACTTCGATGTATAGAAATTCTTCAGAGATCACGTCAACGTTTCCAGTAGATTCGATTATTTTCAAGGAATCCGCAGAATTTTATTCTTGGTTGGTGGGTATTGCAGGGATCCACCTCGTTAAGCGAACCATGAATTCGTTCCAGCTTTCTAGAAATTTCGATCCCTGTTTAACGACTGAAGTGATCCAGAAAACTCAACGAGTGAGAATCTAACAGGCAATAGATCCTCTTTGAACGAAACTCCTAAAAAATCAAAATTCTAGAAAGTTGCAGAACTTGGAGAATCCCTGATCGCTCGTGTGCCCCCTTTATAATGTTGCTTGTGGGTTCGGTCGGCAGAACAGGGACTATCCTTAATGGCCGAGTCAAGAGTCTGTGCCAGTGATCTACCTTATCAATAGTTCAATTACCGACTTTTGGAACTGACCAGTGGTGCCATATATCGGTGGCAGCTTGAACTACGTAGTAGTGCCGCCGAACCGGCCTAGCTTAACTACTAGTTGATTATGAAGAAAATGAGAGTAATGAAATGAAAACACGAGAACTTGCAGATGATGTTCGACAATTGAATAAAAGGATGGATATGAGCTTCAATGTAACCACACAATATTTGCGAATCAAAATAAAAGGCCACGAAACTTACGGAATACATTTTGATTCAAAGAAACGGATTTAGAAAATAACGATCAAAGCAACGAGTTAACAGAGGAAAGCTTAAAAACTACGAAAGGTAGGCGTAGCGTTCAATGGGCGGAATTTTAGAATTTCTGAGCACATTGCAAAGATATTTAACAACACGAAAAGGAAACACGCGACACTTTGAAACTTCAAGACGAAACGATACGGATATAGTAAGAGAGGATAAAATTGAAAATAATTCACAAAAAATTCCAGCATCATTATTTCCGTTTGGACTGATTCCAACTCCATTTAAAATAATCTCCAACTGGTAAATGAAGTTCAAAAATAATACAGGAGCTTGTCCAACTTATTCTTGAAACAGTTGAATTAGATTCAAAAGGAGACATAACAATTGCTATAATCACATTCTTTTCAGTTTGGATGCAATTTTACATGATGAAGCTTGGAGTTGGTTTCAAGTAGATAGAGATAATTGAGATGATTGACACAATTTTATGAACGATTTTAAGAAAGCATATGTAAATATTTAGTTTGATTCACTAATGAAATTATAGATTCAAAACAAGCTTTTCATACATTTGGCCACGGAATACTGATTAAAGAACTGGACTCAATAGGTATTGTAGATATTGCTCTGAAATTATTATAAAATTGTCTTGATAATATAATACAATATGTCTATGTAAACGGAATTAAGAGTGAAAAATTATATGTAAAAACAGGAGTGCCTGAGAGATATGTTCTTGGGCCATTTCTGTACATACTGTATATGGAGAGGTTTGTCTTTGCTAGGATTATATATTCAAATTTTCATGTAAGCAGTTGTTACGGTACTTGTGTAGGAGGGTAAGGATTTTAAAGAATCATAGATAATGATAAACTAAGAGATAGTGTAATATTGCGAATGGTTCAAGCACAATAAGTGGTTGATCAATGACAAAAAAAAGTCTACATCACTTTTGCATTGGAATACATACAAAATTTAACAATGCAAACAAGAGTTGGGAACGAAACTATGGCGCAGTTGAGGAGTACAAATATTTGGGAATTATTATTGATGATGAACTGTAAGAGAATTGTCACCATAATGCGGGACTCGGCACGGCCCTACACGAAAGGGTTGCTGGGCCGCTCACGAGACGGAACGAAATCCCCCGAGGGTATCTGAAGTCCCGAGCAACAGCACAGCAGTTGCTTCCTCTGCGTTCGCTCGACTCAACGTCGACTGCTCTCGCCTTTCGGCTACAGTGCGGCTTTTCCCCCTTATGCCTATCATTAGTGCTCTTCCGCATCGCTCTTCGGCTATCGTCCCCTGGAACGCCAAATTTCGCGATCTACTAGAGGAACTTCTACGAGGAAGAATCTCCACCTTTAACTCAACTGCCCTTTCTAGGACCACCCTGTCGTCCATGCGGACAATCTCTAAGACCACCAGTTCTTCGCCACGGACTGGCGATCTTCAACCAGTAAGTAGTAATAAATTTTCAACTGTTTAATTACCCGACTTCCTTTCAATGTATTCAACCTTTTGTTTCTCGGCGTCCTGATCCCATTTCCCTCCTTGGTAGGCACACCCGCTATACTTGGCGCCCAAAACAAAAACCCACACTTTTCTATGGATATGCGTTTGAGATTATACCATTTATACGCGAATATTGTTGCAGGTATTCGCATATTCCAATTAAGGGATTAAACGAATTACGCAACGGAAATCATAAACGGAAATGAAAATAGGAATTTCTCTCGGCAGTCATAAAAATCAAAACAGATTCTAGTTTAAAAAAACGAAACTAGAGCTGATTAAAAGGTAAAACGAAAAATTGGGAAAAATTATAATTTTTTTGGGGAAAGTAAAAACTTATCTCTTGAAAAATGAAATCAGAATCTCGAAAATTACCAAAAGATGAAGGAAACCTAAGAATTGAAATAGCATACATTTTTATTTTTTTTGTTGAATGTTACAATCGCCAGACCTGGCGAAACGCTGAAGCGTGTTAACGAGTCCCCACGCGCAACACGTACCCTCGCGAGTCAAACGCAAGGTCACGCGTCGTATCTCTTGAACGGAGGATCCTACGACGAAAGAAAACATATGTTTGAACTCTCTATCCGTTAAATGACAAATTAAAATTTTTATTAAAATTTCTCGAACGAAATTGCAATTTAAACTAGGCACCTAAATGAAATGAACATATAGTGTGCCCTTTCCGTACAAATCCTCACTCAATTCTAAAGTAAACTTGGTACAGAAAGTTCATCCCACACTTTGCCGAAATCATCTAACCATTAAATAGGTAGTTGAAAAAAGCTAAAAAATGAGATTGGGATTATAACTAACCTCTGCACCAATTTTAACCTGTCCAGATGTAACACAACCCTTCCAACTCGAAACCAACTCGATTAACACGGGTTTAGCAGCCATACTTACGCAGACAATCGACGGCGTAAATCACGTAATCGCTCACCCGAGTAGAAGCCTAAGCGGCGAAGAATCTCGGTTTTCGGCATCCGAAAAAAAATGCCTAGCGGTAGTTTGGGCCGAACGAAAATTTAAGCCATACTTAGAAGGTTATAGCTCTAAAGTAATCACGGACCACCTAGCGTTGTAGTGGCTCCATAACCTAAAAAATCTCACTGGCCGATCAGCCAGATGGGCATTAGAATTACTAGAATATGTCTACGAAGTCATATATCGTGAAGATAGTTCAAATTTTGTCCCTGAATCCCTCTCGAGATCAGGGGAACCATCATTTGAAGACAAATCTTTCAGGGGAAGCTGCGCAACTCGTTCGTCACATTTCGGTAACAAATGAGAATTATACTCGCTATTGAGAATTACTGGAAGATAGATATGTGAACAAACGTGTCTTAGTACATTCTCATTTATCCGGTTTATTTTCACTTCAGCCAATGAAAGTGGAATCAGCAAGCTCGTTGCGAGAACTTTACAATTCAACTATTGATTATGTGGAGGCATTGGACTCCCTAAATGAACCGGTAAGTGAATGCTCATCGATTCTTGTATATCTCACTGTCGAACGGCTTGATCATCAGTCTCTTCGAGATTGGGAAACATCGATCGGCAGTTCAAAAGAACCTCCGACATTTGAGGAACTTAAGACGTTTCTCAAAAATCGTCTCCGTGCATTGGAAGCTGTAGAATCAACAACAGGCTGCTGTAAGCAGGCATCATCACAATCAGCAACGAAGTCTCAACATCAGAAACGTAAGTTAGGGAAGCAACAGAAATCGTCGCAATCAACTGCAATGCAGTCACGGAACAACAACCAAGAAAATCGCTTCAGGATAGAAAATGTTTCATGTGCAGAGAACAACATTTTTTGATGTCATGTCCACAATTTCGATCTCAAACCGTGGCCCAAAGGAAGGAATTTGTAATTCAAAGTCGATAATGTAGCAATTGCTCAGGGTCCCAAATGATCGAAAACTGCGCTTCGAAAAATGTTTGTCAATTGTGTCAAGGGAAGCATCACAAAATTCTCCATAAATCACAGTCAGTTCAAACTCAACATTTTCCAAGTTCATCCACTGCTCCAACTCCGCAGGCTAACTCTCTTGCAGTTTCAGTCATGCAAGTTTCCTTGAATGAAACAACTTCGGTGTTGTTGACCATCGCGATGGTCTTTGTGACTGCACCTTCCGGTCATACTCTTTATGTTCGAGCATTTCTTGATCAAGGTTCTGAGGTCTCAATTATTTCGAGATCGCTCGCGCAACGATTGCAACTGCCTCGGACTAAAGGTTCCGTACGTTTGTTAGGCGTCGGTGAAAGTAAATCCGGAACTTCACGAGGATCGGTTGCCGTCGAAGTTAAACCTCACTTTCCGTCAGATTTTAGGCTCAAACTTGAAGCTCTTGTTCTTCCAAAATTGGTGGCAAGACGTCAAAAAACCAAATTTCAAATCGACAATTGGCCTCATCTTGCAGACCTTCACTTGGCAGATCCTAAGTTCTTTGGAAATCATCCAATTGATATGATTTTAGGTGTTGACGTATATTCAATTTTAATTGAGCCAGGCCTTCGAAAAAGTAACTTTTCTGCTCCTGTTGCTCAGAAAATTGTTTTAGGCTGGATACTGTGTGGACCAACGTGAGAGGAGTCGTCAATTTATAATTCTCCAGTCAGCACATTTCACTGCTGCAAAGTTAATGAATTGTACTTTGACTTACACAAATTTTGGGAAGATAACCTCTTAGGACTCCAGAAGAGGAGGCTTGTGAACAGCATTTTTTAGAGACTCACTCTAGAACAAAAGAAGGAAGATACGTCGTTCGTCTTTCAACTTAGGATGATGTTGCAAAGCTAGGAAATTCATATTCTTCAGCTCTTAGGTTGCTACTTCACAGGGAACAACGTTTCACAAGGGATTTTCGACTTCAGGATGCTTACACCGATTTCATGGAGGAGTACAAACGGCTTCAGCATATGGTTTCTATTAAAGGGTCTTCTGATCCAAGGAATGATTCAAGGTCGTTTTTTCTTCCACATCATGGGGTGTGGCGAGACTCAAGTCTCACAACCAAGCTCCGAGTTGTTTTCAACGGCTCTCGAAGCTCAAGTCGAGGAGTATCACTGAATGATTGCTTGCATGCAGGTCCTAAATTTCAACTAAACATTTCAGATGTCCTACTTCAATGGCGTAGACATCCGATTGTATTTTCAGCAGATGTCGAGAAGATGTACCGCCAAATTCTTCTCCATGAAGATGACCAGGATCTACAACGAATTCTGTGGCGCACGAGTCCTCCCGAGCCTATTCAGATTTTTCGACTTACGACTGTCACTTATGGCCTGACATGTGCTCCATATTTGGCTGTTCGTACTGTACAGCAGCTCGGACTTGATGAAGGACATCAGTTTCCTCTAGCTGCTGAAGTCATTAAGAACAGTGTTTACGTCGATGATGTCTTGTCAGGAGCTGACAGTTTGCAGGACGCCGCCAAACTTTACGGTCAATTGCTTGAGCTTTTCAAGGCGGGCGGCTTTCCCCTCAGGAAGTGGACTGCGAATTGTCCTGAGCTTCTGGAACAAATCCCTGTGAACCTTCAGGCTTTATCTTCAGATATTTCGTGGCATTCTGAAACTTCAGTATCGATGCTTGGGTTAATCTGGCAGCCCGAAAGCGATTGTTTTATCTTCAAGATCGAGCTTACTCCTATCAATGATGTCATCACTAAACGTCTCGTTGCCAGTCGATCTGCGCAACTATTTGATCCACTTGGATGGTTTTCACCTGTGATTGTGGTCACAAAGATCATTCTTTAGGGACTTTGGAAGCTAAAAATCTCTTGGGATGATCCGCTTCCTGATGAACTTTCTCAACGCTGGAAACGATACAACGAGGATCTACAATATCTTTCATCAGTTCGAATTCATCGATGGATCGGATGACGATCTTCGGGTTGCTCATATGAACTTCATGGCTTTGGAGATGCTTCAGAACGGGCTTATGCAGCTGTTGTTTATGTTAAATCAGTTCTAACAGCTGTGAATTTTTCTGTGGTGCTTATCGCATCAAAAACAAAAGTATCACCTGTGAAAGCTGTCGCACTTCCTCGTCTTGAACTGTGTGCGGCGGTTCTTCTAGCTCGCCTCGTTGCATATATTCAAAGCATTCTAAAACTTGATGCTCCACTCCACATGTGGTCCGATTCAACAACTGCACTGGCTTGGATTGCAGATTCACCTTCGAAACGTAAGACGCATATCGCGAATCGAGTTTCGGAAATTCAAACCACTCTTCCTTCAGCTGTGTAGCACTCTGTTCCGGGCAAGGACAATCCAGCTGATTGCGCATCGCGTGGTGTCTCTGCTCGTGAGTTTTCGTCTTTCTCTCTCTGGTGGAATAGGCCAGAATGGCTGCCCAATCCAAACGACTGACCATCTGGTCCCTTGGAACCTCCGGAACGCTCAGTTGACATGGAGGAACGGGTCACGGTCAATCTTGTGACTCGTGAGAAGCAACACTGGTACTTATTTCGCCTATATTCGCCCTTGGATAAACTTCTTCGAGTCACTGCCTTTTGCTTTCGATTTTACAATGCCGTCAGACTTTGTTCTATGGTATCGTCGCCTTACATCACTGCTTCTGAGCTTCATCAAGCTCGTCTGCGCTTGATTCAACATGAACAACTTCGTGTCTTATCAGAAGAAATTTCAGCCTTGAAGAGAAAGGATAAGATCTCAAAAAGAAGTAATCTGATGAAGTTCAATCCATTTTTGGATGGTGAACTTCTTCGAGTTGGAGGACGTTTAAAGCATTCTCTACTTTCGTTTGATGAGAAACATCCCTTGCTTTTACCATCAGATTCAATTTTGACTAAGCTTTTGATCGAGGATTGTCATCGTCGTTGTCTTCACGGAGGTACTCAGCTTACTCTTCGAACACTGAGGCAATCTTACTGGATTCTGCGAGGGCGAAGTCTTGTTTGGTCTGTGATTCATCATTGTGTTCCATGTGTGAAGAACCGAGCAGCTATTCCGCAACAACTCATGGCTGACTTACATTCAATTCGTTCAACTCCATCCAGTCGACCATTTTTGAACACTGGTGTCGACTACGCTGGACCGATCAAGCTTCGAACACATAAAGGACGTGGCTTCAAGTCTTTTAAGGCCTACATTTGCATCTTTGTTTGCTGCTCCGCTCGAGCAGTTCAATTAGAAGTAGTTTCTGATTACATGGCAAGTGGCTTCATCGCAGCGTATCAACGATTTTCGTCACGGCGAGGCGTTTGTGAGACATTAGTCAGCGACAATGCAAAAAACTTCGTTGGAGCTGACCGTCAACTTAAACAAATGTTCGCTGGGGCATCTGAAGAGTCCCAAGCCATCGCTTCATTTTAAACCTCAGACGGCACCGAGTGGAAGTTCAATCCACCTGCTGGGTCCCATTTTGGCGGACTTTATGAGACTGCAGTAAAGTCTACTAAATTCCACCTTAAACGAACGATGACAACTGATTCAACAAATGCGCCAGCATTTCTGGAAACGTTGGTCTTCTAAATACCTTAAGGAATTTCAACCTCGTTCCAAATGAAGAACCTTACAGCCTTCCATTCAGCTGGGAGATCTCGTTCTTATTCGAGACGAAAACCCACCTCCTACCAAGTGGGCAATGGGACGGGTTATCAAACTTCATCGTGGCAGCGATGGTCTACTTCCACGTGCGACAAGCAACATAAATGAAATAGTGAAAAAGTGATTCAATTTCGTCTACAACGAAAAGCGGGCGGTATGTTCAAGATTTACATGCAATTTTTCTTGTTCTTATTAATTCCATTTGTTTTTATGTATTTCAAATTTAATTGCTGCATTCTTCTTCTATCAGCTGAGACGTCACAATATTTATTTCTTCAGCCTGTCTTTGGTGATTATATTTACACGTACACGTCTTATTACAATTATACACACACTCACAGATTCGCTCACTCTCGCTGTCTTTTCCGAATTTTCGGCTGCCGTTGAGCTCAGTCCGCCTGTTGCTGGCAGCGAGATTAGTCATTTTAACCAAATGTAATTTGTTTCTCCTAATTAATAAATGACCGCGCTTTTTGGCGTCAGCCTTGTTAACTGAAATGGATTTTTGTGAATTTTTTATGTAACCCAGTGCAGTACTATCCGTCAAACAAAAATGAAACAATGAAGTAAAGAAATACGGTCCATTACATTAATTTCAGTCAAAACAGAAGCAGCTGATATCATGGGTCCGCTACCCAGTTCTGAAAAGAGAAAAAACCAATAAATTTTAGTGCTCGTAGATCTATTTACAAAATGGGTCAAAATAATCCCAATTAAAAAGCAAACGGGATCACAATAGAGACAGAATTCCACAAACGTGTAATTTCTGTGGAAGATGCCATGCATCCTCTTGTCGAGGAGATGTTCGCGTAAGTTTTTCTCCTGTCCTTCTTTGATCCAGGCCTTCATGAGAGACTACTGAAGATGGATAAGATCTGATGCATTTTGCCCACCCCTGTTATTGAAGTCAAGGCCGAGTGTTTCAGCAGCCTTCTCCGCTGCTTTGTACAGAAACGCCCCTATGCCCACTTCTTCGTGTTTCCAGACCATCTAAGACGAGGGTCTTGTTTATGTGCAACTATATGTGCTGTATCCAGAATGATTCTGTTCTGAAGATACTCAAGATTCGAAATTTTGCTACCACCTAGTTCGTTACAGATACTTCGTTCCTTGCCGACAGTTCGGAAGACTATATCCGTCATATGAGACGTTTGGATCTGCATCTGAGAGGATCTTTCATAGATGTCACGTCCGGAATGCGGCTCTGTGGACGCTCAGTTATGCACAGGTCCCTCCAGCACCAAGGTGTCGTACAGCGCTTTTATCGACGAGCTCAGGCTCTTCGGGAATGCCATTAAATTTCCTTTCTTCAAATAAATCCTGGCGCCTTTCTCAACTTGAACTCCATTCCAATCTTCTGAGTGTACTCTTTGACAATGTCTAGAGCGGGATGTAGTTTTCCTTTATGTTTAGCACAGATCTTGAGAAGATCCATGTAAAATACATGAGTGACACTGTTAGTGATCACACGATGTTTTCCAGATTAGATGGTGAATCTGGTTTTTCAAGGGGGAAGTTGAATCGGAAGTTTTCCGGTAATCAATCCAGGCCATCGATAGGAATTGTTGATAGGATGCTGCGCCTCCACAAACACATCGATCGATAAGCAGGTTATCCCGACATCCTGCTACGCCTTTCTCTGAGCCGCCTTGTTCGTACATCTCTCTCCACAGAGGTCCAATTGTCTGAACAATCCCAGCATTGAAAATATCTGTAAAGGTCTCATACAGTGTGTTCAGACAAGTTGTTTGCCCGTGATTTGCAGAGTCAGCTAAGTTGTTCGTCTCTGACAGGAGAACTGTACGCCCTTCCACCAACCACTCTGGAATAGGCTCTTTCGACTTTAAATACATATAAAGGGAAAATTCGAGCCAGATGCTGGTGGGTTGAAGGAAACTTCATCCACCAGAAGGTCTTGATACCATCTGGTCCCGGAGCGAAAGCGTTCTTCATGCTTCTTAATACGTTATTCACCTCCTCGGTAGTGAAAGGTGGGCATTCCTCCTCAGGTGTCATGAGGGCAGTGCACAGCTTCTTGAAGCTATTTATGTTCTTTGAGTTTTCCTTCCGTGGGTGCTGGACTTCATAGACTCCTCTCCAAAATGCCTCGACCTCCTCTTGTGTGGGCGGGTGAACGACAGTAACTGGAGGGCCTTGGAAGAGTCGAGATGGGTCAGACAAAAACTTTTGATTTTCTCTGACCCATCTCTTTCACCGCTCTAGACTTCTCCTAGCTTTAGATAATCTTCGTATTCTGTCAACAATATGCTGCCTGATGGTCAGTGGCTATGTTTTGTTGATTGTGTGATGACGGATCCGCGGTTCGCGTGCGAACTGTCGAACCTTGGCAGTGAATGTCCTGCCAGATGTTATGTAGTCAATCGCACACTGGATGCAAGAGGCGTACTGTCTTGCCCAGCCTATATGTTTGCTGAGTTGATGCATTCGTCTTCTGGTCTTATGATCAACCGTTGGTTTAGTTTTATGGTTTGTGTCTACCAAAGCCCTCGCTGCATTGTACACACCATAATTGATAGTCCAGACGTCGGACTCTCCGGAAAAATCTCCATGAAGCTTGTCATCCAGTTCAGCCAGATTTTTGGGCTTGAGAGAAACCTGAATGTTGATGTTTCTCCGGGTGCTGAAGCATTGTCATTGGCTTCCCCAACTCTAGGGTAGTCAGCATTGTTGTATGAACCATTGTCGCAAGCCCTGAGCGTTAGATTGTTCTGAACCGCACTCTGAGAGGTCGCCCGGTATCCCAGAGTGAACGTTTGAGACACCTCACCCAGGTGCCATTCAGCTTTCAGCACGGTTGTCACGCCTTCGCTTAGGGTTTATTCCTTCGGGACAATCCATAGACAACTGTCCACGACTGCTTGTTGATTATTATAACGATATTCAGCAGAAACCCTTGGTACAGACACCCTCTATCCGCAACCTGAGGACGCGTTTAGTGGCTTTGTCATAGGCCCTTCGGTTTGATTCCCAAGGAATAAAGACCGAAACCGAATATATAACATATATAGCACACACACATATATATATCTATATATATATATATCTCTAT
>CAKNXH010001607.1:228261-289022 GCA_932178445.1 Andricus quercusramuli
TAGAGTCAATTGTCCGAAACGAGAAGTGCCAGATTTTCTGGAACTACGATTTTCGGGCAGCAGTCTCCGTTGCGCACTCGAGGCCTGACATTGTTCTCCAAGACTTCGAGAAACGAACGATATTCATGATCGAATTCTCGGCTCCGTCCGAATACAACATCACTGCAAAGGAGAAAGAAAAAGAAGAGAGGTAGCAAGACCTTAAAAGAGAGCTTCGTGTCCTCAAGACACACGAGGGTTTCGCCGGCCTGTCGTTGTGATTTCGACGTGCCCTGTGACCACCCATCTCACGGATGTGAGACGTGGCCATAGGTGTATTTTACCGCGGTTCTACTGGGGGCTATTGACATTTTCTTTTTAGATGGCAGTTGCTCTTAGTGGTACCCTGCGGTGGTTGTTTAACTTTTTTTTTAATTATTTATATATATATATATATATATATATATATATATATATATATATACATACATATATACAGTGAGGCCAAATTCATAGTAGTGATATTCATAAGTGCGAAAGAGATGCTCTTATGCGCCATCCACTGGTGTTTCATTTGCTCTTACGCTTCTCTATGACTACTATGAAGTTGACCTTACGGACACATATAGTAGCATAGAGGTGAGTATCCCCGCCTGTCAAGCGGGAGACTGGGGTCCGATTACCCGCCAGAGAGTCATTCGGTTTCGGTTTCGATTCCTTTGGAATTATACCGAAGGACCTATGACAAAGCAATCGATCACGTCCTCGGGTTGCGGATAGAGGGTCCCTGTACCAATCAGTCAAAGGCAATTGCGAAAGGGTGTTTCCGAAGGAATTAACCCCATAGCGGAGTCCTAACAACCGTGCTCAAAGTTGAACGGCACCAGGGTGGGATGTTCCGAACGGTGACTCTGGGATACCGGGTAACATCTAAGAGTGTGCAGCCTTATCCTTGCTTGCGGGACTCTACAAGGATGCGTGCGGTTTGAAGCAATTGAACGCGCGAGGCTCCCGGAAATGGGTCGGACAACAATGCAGACTACCCTAGATTTGGGGGAGCCAATCAAGACGGAGTCAATGCGATGGACTGGCGAAATTTCAATAATTTTGTGTGGATGGATCGACTCAATGACGACCTGTTAGAGTACTACCATACCAGTATAGCCCTTGAGCGGGATGGTTACATGGCACGAATGCAGGCTCTGTGGTGCAAGAAACACCCAGAGTTCTAGCACTTTTCGCGTCATCATCTGCGAAACCATGCCGAACAACCAAATATCTGGCTGAACACAAGCTGCTGAAAACAGACAGCATATTGCTGACAGAATACGGGTACTATCTGACGTTAGGATGAATCTAGAGCGGAGGGAGAGGTGGGTCAGAGAAAACCAACAATCAGGGTCGGCGAAACGTATTGAGACGAGGTGGGTGGTTTCGCTGGCCGCGGGGGTGAGCCGGAGGAGACGGAGGAGCAGTAAGGACTTTCAGAAATTTCAAGTGAGTAGTACTACTCACCGTATCTAGGGCTTCCGCCACCCCTGCCGACAGTTTTAATCTGACCCATCGCGACTCTTCCAAGACCCTCCAGTTACTGTTGACCATCAGCCTAAAGAAAAATCGGTCGAAGCATTTTGGAGAGAAGTCTACAAAGTCCAGCATCCACTCAAAGGAGGCACAAAGAATATGAATAGCTTTAAGGTACTATGCAGTGCCCTCATAACACCTGAGACAGAATGCCCACCTATCACTACCGAGGAGGTGAAAAAAGTGTCAAGAGTAATAAAGTCTGCTCCAGGACCAGATGGTATGGAGAACTTCTGGTGGAAGGAGATTCCTGCAATATTCCAGTATCTGGCATGCATTTTCGCCTCATATCTGAAGTCGGAAGAGTCTTTCCCGGAGTGCTAGGTGGAAGTGAGCACAGTGCTCCTTCCAAAGATAGGCAACTTAGCTGACCCGAAAAATTACAAGCCAAATACTTGTCTGAACACCCTGTATAAGATCTTCATAGCTATCCGAAATGATAGGATTGATAGCAGGATGTCGGAAGAACCTGTTTATCAATAGATGTGAGTGTAAAGACGCAGCTCGCTACTAGTACCTCCCATCGATGGCCTGGATTGATTACCGAAAAGCTTGCGATTCAACATCCCATAGACTTATCATGTGTCTGTTGGAAAGCGTGAAGGTCAATCCGCACATCGTGAGGTGCATAGAGAGATTGATGCCGCATAGAAAACAAGATTTACTTCTTTTGCTTCACATTATTGCCACTATCTCTCGCATTTCGCCATTCCGAAGGGTACTTCTGCGGCAAACCAAGAAATCGAGAACAGATCACTCATGTACTTTACATAGATGATCTTGAGGTCTATGCTGAAAATACAGAGAAACTACACCTTGCTCTGGGAATTGTCCAAAAATACACTCAGGAGATTAGAGTGGATTTGGGTTAAAAAAATACGCCAAGGTTTATTTGAAGTAAGAAAAACTTAATGTCATCCCTGAAGACCCTCAGCTCGTTGACAGAAGCGCTATAGGATACCTTAGCGCTGGAAAGACTTATACATACCTGGACGTTCTACAGAGCCGCATTCAACATGTGACATCTATAGAGGATATTCTGCGAAGCAGATGCAAACGTTTCATTCGGCAGATTTGGTCTTCCGAACTGTCAGCGAGGATAAAGGTATCTGCAACGAAGATGCTTGCCTTGACTTCAATATCAGAGGTGAGCAAAATGCATCAAATCTTATCCATTTCGAGTGCTCACTCCTAAAGGACTAGATTAAGACAGCGCAAGAGAAGAACTTCCGCGAACGGTACGTAGGGTTTCATTTTAGTATTTCAAGACGGTGTCGTTCTCACACTAGCATATCGTGACCGCATTTTATGTCAAGAAGTTCCCAATGATAGGTACAGAGCGTGTCATACGCACCCTGAGTATCAAGGAGACATACTGTCTAGTTGTCCAATTCATGCGGGAACGCCCTACATCCAAAGTCACAATGAGGCACTAAGAGTACTTTATTACCACCCATGCCACTCTCACGGCATTAGCTCTAATACCACTTCGCTGAACACTGCTAGAGAAATACAGTCAATTTTCGGATATGAGAAGTGCCGCATATACTGGATCTTCATTTTCTTCACAATTTCTTCTGTTGCGCATTCAATGCCTGAAATGGTTCTTCTTGGCTTCGAGGAGAGAAACATGTTCGTAATCGAATTTGGGGCACCATTTGACAAAAACATCATAGCCAAAGAGAATGAAAAGAAAGATGAGTATAATGACCTTGTAAGGAAGTTGCAACGATCTCACCCAGAATATTCTGTTAAGCTAATGGTCCTGATCATCGGCTCCCTTGGAATCGCGAAGTTCGGAAGACCATATCTGTCGGAGGAGACGTTTATATCTGCATCGGAGAGTATCCTTTATAGATGTTACGTCCTGAATGCGGCTTCGTGGCACGCCCAGGTATGTATAGGTCTCTCCAGCGCAAAGGTGTCGTATAGCGCTTCTGTCAACGAGTTCAGGATCTTCGAGGATGCCGTTAAGTTTTCCTTTCTTCAAATTAACCTTGGCGCATTTCTCTAACCCGAACTTCATTCCAATCTCTTGAGTGTACTCTGTGACAATTTTTAGAGCTAGATGTAGTTTCTCTTGATTTCTAGCATAGAGCTTAAGATCATCCCATGTAAAATACATGAGTTACCTTATGCTTTCGATTTCCAGGTTTGCCACAGAGGTACCCTTCGGAATGGCGAAGTGCGAGAGATAGTGGCAATAATGTGAGGCAAAAGAGGAGAGGGCTCATGGTGTCGCCCTGAAATACACCTCTCTGAAAGGTGATACTGTTAGTGATCACACGATATTTTCCAGATAAGATGTTAAATCTGGTTTTCCAAAGCGGCATTAATCTCTCTATGCATCTCACGATGTGTGGATGAACCTTCAAGCTTTCCAACAGACAGATGATAAGTCTATGGGAGGTTGAATCAAAAGCTTTTCGGTAATCTATCCAGGCCATCGATAGAGATCGTTGATAGGATGCTGCATCTTTACAGACACATCTATCGATGAGCAGGTTCTCCCGACATCCTGCTACGCCTTTCTTCGAGCCACGTTGTTCATACATCTCTCGCCACACAGGTTCAATTGTCCGAAGAATCCTATCATTTAGGATGGCTGTGAAGATCTTATACAGTGTGTTCAGACAAGTTATTGGCCTGTAATTCTTAGGATCAGCTAAGTTGCCCGTCTTAGGCAGGAGCACTGTGCGCTCTTCCACCAACCACTCCGGAATAGGCTCTTCCGACTTTACTATCCGACCTATTCCGACCTATCACTACCTCCTCGGTAGTGATAGGTGGGCATTCTTCCTCAGGTGTTATGAGGGCATTGCACAGCTCCTTGAAGCTATTTATGTTCTTTGAGTCTTCTTGAAGTGGATGCTGGACCTCGTAGACTCCTCTCCAAAATTCTTCGACCTCCTCTGGTTTGGGCGGATGGTCGGCAGTAATTGGAGGGTCTTGGAAGAGTTTGGATGGATCAGATGAAAATTGTTGATTTTCTCTGACCCACCTCTCTCTCCGCTCTAGACTTCTCCTAGCGTTAGATAGTATTCGTATTCTGTCAACAATATGCTGTCTGATGGTCATTAGCTTTGATTTGTTGATTGTGTGATGACGGATCCGCAGTTCGCGCGCGAACCGTCGAACCTTGGCGGTGAAATTCCTGCCAGATGTTATATAGTCAATCACACACTGAATGCGGGATGCGTACTGTCTAGCCCAGCCTATCTTTGTGCTGAGTTGATGCATTCTTCTTTTGGTCTTATGATCAACCGTTGCTTTTGTTTTACGGCTTGCATCTGCCAAAGTTCTCGCTGCATTGTACACACCACAACTGATAGTCCAGATGTCGGATTCTTCGGAAAAATCTCCACGGAGTTCATCATCCAATTCAGTCAGATCTTTGGGCTTGGGAGAAACCTGAATGTTGATGTTTCTCCGGGTCCTGAAGCATCGTTCTTCCTCTATTGGATGCCTGTTCGCGGTTGGTCTCAGTGTCGCTTCTCTTTCTCTGTTGCCGGCTTGTTCTGGATGCGGTTGAGTAGGCACTCCGCTTATATAACCCCTTTTCCTAAGGTTTTCGGCATGGTTTCGCAGACGTTGTTGCGAAAAGTCTGAGAGCTCTGGGTGTTTCTCGCACCACAGAGCATGCAGTCGTGCCATGTAACCTTCTCGTTCAGGGACCATACTGGCATCGTAGCACTCCAGCAGGCCGTCATTGAGTTGATCCGTCCACTTAAAAGTAACAAGATTCCGCCGGTCAATCGCATTGACTCCGTCTTGATTGGCTCCCCCAACTGTAGGGTAGTCGGCATTGTTGTCCGACCCATTTTCGGGAGCCCTGCGCGTTCGATTGTTTTGAACCGCACTTACCACAACTATGTTTGGTGTTGTCATTGTTGTTCCCACGAGCAGCTAGGGAAAGGGTTCATCCATCCTTGTAGAGCCCCGCATGCAAGGATAAGGCTGTATACTCTGAGAGTCGCCGATTTCCCAGAATCACCGTTGGAGACACCTCACCCAGGTGACATTCAGCTTTCGGCACTGTTCTCACGCCTTCGCTTGGGGGTTATTCCTTCGGGACCATCCCTGGACAATTGTCCGCGACTGCTTATTAATTATTGTAGCCATATTCAGCAGAAACCTTTGGTACAGGGACCCTCTATCCGCAACCCGAGGACGCGTTCGGAGGCTTTGTCATAAGCCCTTCGGTTCTATTCCAAAGGAATCAAAACCGAAAACCAAAAATATATATATATATAATATCTATATATATATATATATATATATATATATAAATATATAAACTGTCTAATTTCAGATAATTCTGAATAGCACTTTCGATATTCGATATCATACCTATGCAAAAATTATTGAGGTTTGTAAATAAATTCATAAATCTTAAATTATAGAGGAAACCAAGAAAAATTCAGATATTTTCATGTAAAATCACTTATGTTCTTTAATTTGAAAGATAATCTCTACTAAAGTTCCAATGTCGTTTGGGGAGCACTAAATATACTTCGTTTCGCCTCAATTGTATACAATAATGATTTTGCATTATTTGAAAAAAAAATCAAGGTGCACATAAAGTTTTTGAAATTTCAATTTTGTTGAATCACCCTAATGTATACAGACAACGAACCGACAGCCATAGTAGCGCATTAATTCTTCACTCGTTCAGTCAGACCAAGCAAATGCGAATGCTTCTAATAAAAATCCGGTTGTAGACGGTAGAGGCTATTTATTAAGTATGGAATTTCTATATTTCAATGTCCAAAACGGATTCACATGTGATTAATACAATAAAATAATAAATACTGACCATGGTTTGAAAGCAGGAATGAAGTTGCACAAGAAATGGTGGCTTATTTGAAAGCGCTAGTACACGTTTTTCAACCATTGTACATTCCACATCGTCATCTTGTATAATGATATCCTTCTTAAGAATTTTAATAGCATATAGTTCATCAGTACCCTTCCTTTCGGCTAACAACACCTTGAATATACCAAAAAATTATCTGTACATTTTTTCAGTCAAAGTTTCTACTTTTGCTACTAGTTAACATAAAAGGTATGCTCAGTCAACATTCTCATATTATACAGCAGAATGTTCCGTCGATAATAAAAACAAAGCCTATTCAGACGCTGTCTTCCAGAACCGTTAAAAACCCACAGTGAATATAAAATAATCAAAATATAAAGTTATAACGCAGGTTTAGTCTCCCTTGACGGGCTTGGCAGCAATGAACCATTTGGGAGATAACCGGAAATGCATGCGCGAATAAAATACATTTTCGCTATCAAGAATTAACGTCGGTTTTCAATTAATTCCAGAATAAATTTTTCTTTTTCTGAATCGAAGCAAAGAACCTTCATTGCAATTTTCTTCATGTATGAAGTAAATTCTATCAAAAATTGTTATTATAATACTAAATTAATCCTTCAAATTAAACTCCAAAATCAAGTTTCAAAAAAGACTGAGTGAGACGAAGAAATTCAAAACTGTCCTCCAATGGAGCTTTGTTCGAGGAAGAAAATTTCTTTCTCAACTTCTTTTCGTACTTGACTTCGTTTTTGAAAAAACATTACATTTTTTTTACTTGAAGGGTTTGTCTAATGGCTCCAAAGAAGATTTTTTTTCATTGGGAAGTAGCTGTAAGATAGTCTCGATACAAAAACAGAAAAAAATGTAGTGCTTGCAGCTTTGGGTTGAAGTCATTTCAACGAAACTCTCGCCGGAATGAGGAAAATAGCTACGAAAATAACATAAAGTTGAGCGAAAAAAAGGTTTATCATTGTGGCCGAACCTGAATCCGCACTCTGAAAATAAAGTTCTCTTCTGTCAGTCCTCTCAAGAGTGAACCTGGACATTTGAAGGCGTTGAAGTGTCATTTCGTCAGCACGACGATTTACAGCCAACTTTATTAAAAGAGTAAATTATTTTTTCACATTACACCTTCGAGATGTTTTTAATAGTCGTCAGGTTCATTTGAAAATATTTCAATTCAATGAACAAACTATACAAAAATGTCAACAAATCATATAAAAACAATGAGTAAATTTGTCGTCACAGTACCATGAATGCTATGGCGTCCTCCCCGAAATGAAATGGAGCAAGAGTGTAATGGAATTACCCAAACTTTTGATATATGATTTTTATCGGATCTTGCTAGTCCGACACCTACAGAGTCCTAAATATTCCATCGACCTTAAATTTCGAAGTTAGAACAAACCAAGCCTTCCCTACATTTTTTTAATCCCAAAGTGACAGCCAAGTTTGTTAAGTAGACTAATGAAACCATAATTCAAATAAAAAAAAACCTACAGACAGAATGCATATGGATCGTTCAACTATAACATCACGCTTTTTTCCGAAATGTTCACCCCCCCCCCCCTGACGTTTCTTCATAGTGAGTGTACATATAGAGTTAATATGGGCATCGCAGTACAACGGACCCACCCGCTGGACGTGTGAAGCACCACATGAACGATCCCATACTGGGAATTAGATCCCTTCCTTCGTGGGCGGTCACGAACACGGTCGATGTACAGAGTGTCCCACTTCCTATAAAACAGCCGGCAGTATGTAACAGTGCACAAAAAATAACCAAAAATTCCTCTAGAAAATGTTCTTACGAACCTTATTTTCGACAGAATAAGTCTTCAAAGTTGGGCCAAATCGACCCCGTCAAGGCATGTACCTTAACGACAGGAAGCTAAACGAACTGCTCAAAGAAGACCACAAAGAAGTCAAACAAACGGAGGTTTTCTTGCAAAAGCTTTTAGGAGCAAAAGTCATATCGTCACTGAATATGACAATGAGCTTTTGGCAAATCCCTTTGCACCCCGATTCACTCCAATACACGGCTTTATTAGACGAGGGCAAGTGCTATGCATTTTTAGTTAGCCTTTAGTTCTCAAAACAGCAAGGCAGCATTAGTGTGAGGATTGGACTGGGCTTTGAGCTGAATAGGTAATTTTTTAGTAAGCTTTGTGAATGATTTTCTTTGCTTATCAGAAAATGTTGCTCAACACTTTGAACATTTTGCAATCTTATTTTCTCGCTTCAGAGAAGCAAACCTTATTTTGATTACATGCGCGAATAATGCCCACAGATGGACAGAAATTAGCTACATTACCACTGAGCAAGAGCTCCTAGCTCTGGTGTGCGCGATCATCAAATTCAGAACGTACATCCTAGGGACCAAAATTATAGTTCCTGTGATCAAAGAGTCGTAGCATTTTTATGACATGTAGCTTTTTCATTTCAAGTATAACAAGATGGGCCTTAGTCATTCAAGATCACAAGCTTCAAGTAGAATGTATAGCCAATAATCAAAATGTAGCGGCAGATGCCATAAGTAGAATAACAATAGGCCCCACATCCACATCCCTCGAAACAAAAATGAAATGAAATACAAAAGAAATATTTCTATTATCTGAAATTTGCTCGAGTTATAAGAAAGCGATTGGGAAGCTGCAATTCTTTTTAAAGAAAAAAGTTCGCAAATATGACCCAACTACAATGCAAACTATATCCGCCGACAATGAAAATGAAGCTCTGTCAATCGATTGTTATGGAGCACTACCTGCCATATTGGGAGGATTCAAGTACATCTGATCCGCAATTTACATTTTTTCATATAATATGGCAAGTATGGCATTGTGATTTGACAAAGTGGGAATATGTCTGAATGAAGTCCATCACGATACCACTGATTTCATCCCTCTAGAGATTCATTTTGAAAACACCGCAATGAGCTTGGGAAAGTTGTGCTTAGCTATTGAACAGACTGGTTGACATGCCTTATGGTAGGATATCACAGTTAGTGTGCAGAGGATTTCAATGAAATTTGTTATCCTGCAAAGTTGTCTATCGAGATAAAGTATTGGACTCGAATCATTCGCCGATAATTTTCCTGACGAAAGTCTGTATGAGTGGACCTTGGGCAACTTTACTTGCATTCAAATCAATTGTTCTGCATAATCCTGGCTTTTTCCATCGATTTCTGAACTCGCAGAACCGGGTGATAACAGTCATAAAAATTAGCGTCTAGCAGACATACGTGCCTAAACTTATGATCGGAGAAGATCCAGGTACCTACTTTTCGTTGTCCTGGGTATCTCGGCATCGATAACCCGTCTCTTCCATTTTGATTCTCTCTTCCACACATTTTCCTTCTAGGCTCTCGCACTCGTTCTAGCTCATGGGCATTCTAACTCTTTTCCCCTCTCTCTCTCTCTACCTTGCTTTTCTCCGCACCTACCTTCTCGACTGATTCGAAAATCAAATTAAATGAAGAAAGTAAAAATTAGAAATGTAAATGATATTCAACATGAATCAATTTTCTAACTTCAACGAACACAAGCTCAGTCGGATTCACATGAAAACTATTTCGGATCAAATTAAACTTTTTATCTTAAGATTGCCGTACATTTATCATTTCAAATACTAGCTCATAATTGGTAAATATTACACTAGTTACTTTTTCCATTGCTGATAAGTTATCCTCATTTGTTAGGCGTGGGTATTTAATAACAAATTGAAAATTGTAAATTACATTTAATTCTTCTCAAATAATTCCACCCAAGAGTTTAGATTAAGTTGGAGTTTGATCTCTGGACGTACATAGAGTCGGTGGGTGGCTACCAAACTACACAAGTCCCTTTCTTCTTCTTTTGGAACTGATTAATCAGGCGCCGCAGACCTATCCTCCTGTGGTGCCAAAAGTCTCTCCAAAGGGGAGCTACCTACATGCTGCGTATTTTCATTGTGAAAGATTTTACCTACACAATACAGATTTAGAATACAGAGCTTTGTGTTTACCATTTATTGTTATCCAAAATTTTGGTTTTTGTTTCGTTTTCCTTTCCTTTTTTTTTCTCTCCACCATCAAAGCTTGAACGTCAGGTTTTGTTGTCTGTCTTATTGTATTTTTGTACTTGGAATTGAATCATTCGCCAATCAGTACAGACCACTGCCAATCGGTACAGACCTCTACCGTTCGTCCCCGATATGTACCCCCCCCCCCCCACACCCCGACGCCTTGCCTTCGCTCCTGAGGAGGTGCTCGACTAGTCCATTCTTGTCCTAGTATGTGGGAGCGAAGAGCGCAATTCCATAATAACTTATTATCTATACTCTCTTCCTGATGACCCCGTTGAATGTACCGTAAATCTTCAAACAAGCTCCGAGGAAATTATAATGAATTATAATGAATCTTCTCAACCATTCATTTCTAATTTTTTATGTAAAATTTGGGAGGTTATCTTGTAACTGAATATTGCAGTTGTAATATCGACTTACTTTATTTATTCTAATATGTACTATCAATGTATATCAAAGATCCGCTCATCACTGTATTCTTTACTGTATAATTTTTCGAAGAATGTTAGAAAATACTTTGACGTTAGGGTATATCGGAAACGTACCAAGGACACATTTTGAGTACCGTCAAACCAACCGCCCACCAAAATTTTGCATAAATATTGTAGATGGTTTGAAGGAAATGTTCAAACGATATTTCATAGAAACATTTTAATTACTTCTAAGTGAATCTTTCAGCAGGAGTCCACGAAAACATTTTATATACTCATTGGAAAATACTTCTGCCATATTTTACAGTAATATTTGGGATTCGTGTTATTTAATATATTAGCAATATGTTGTAATACGTTGGAAACTAATTGACACATATAATACGAAGTGAATTTACAACAGTCTGCGTGAATGAATGAGACTGTTGCACAAAAAAGCCAATGTCACTGAAAAAAACACTGCGTGTAAGTTCACGGCCTCAAGCGCGGAAAAATTTGTGTTTGTAAATTGACAAGAGAAACGTAAATAGTCTATCAGTCGGTAAAGAACAGCCCTCTTCCCTTCCCTGCTTTTCGCCTTCAAAAAAACCGTCTCATATCATGAGGAATATGTTTTTAAAAAATTGAGGTAGAATAACCAAACACTCAGAAATCTATTTTTTTCATGAAAACCGAAAAAAGTCGCGATAACGCGTCCTTTGTTCTTCGTCCTAGGCGCTTACCTGCCTCCTTGCCCTTCTATCACTTTGGAAAGGTAAACTTAAGGGTTGCCGGCCAGAGACAGGAGGAGCCTGTTGGGACACAAGAAGATCTGGAGCAGACCTAAATGACTGCTCCTGGTCTAACCATTACCCAAATTAATTTCCATCACAGCAAAGGCGCCTCTGCAGTTTTGCAGAGGGACGTGGCTGCGAGGCACACAGGTATCTCGCTGATCCATGAACCAGGGATAGTTCGAGATACCATGAGGGGATTAGAGGGGACTGGTCTTTTTTGTTACAGGGACCCCAAGATGGCTAAAGCAAGGGCCTGCATACTGGCGAAGGGAGTAATCGCTGTTCTGCTGTTTGAGCCATGTTCGAGATACCTGATGTTGAGAGCCACGGATCTCAAAGGAATAGGAAGGCTAGTTCTAAAACCGGCTCATTCTCCTTATGACAGCGATATCATCCCACCAGTGGAGGTATGCACACTGGTAGAATATTTCAAGGTAGTGAGTTAGTTTTAATACGGACGGAAAGTCCATGGAGAGCTTCCTCGGCACTCAAGCTATAAAGTATATTGTGCCACATCCTTACTTATTCACTCTCAGCAGTCGACCCCAGACCTCTCCCCTGGAGCCATCTGTATACCAGATTTCCCCCTGGAGAAGTAGGTTACCATTTGCTTTCAACAGATCCCGGCTTGGGATGCAGACGCGGAAAGCTTTGGAAGAGTTGAAGCGTTTTGTGATTTTGTCTTGCCTCATTTGTAGAATCGGCAGTGCGCTGATATCACTCGGGAGCCTAGTGTGTCTAGTCACCCGATTCCATCTATTCGCTCTTGCCAGGCGGCCCATCGCTTGTGCCACTCTAGCGCTTATCGCAACATGTAGGGGTTCCTCACGGACCATAAATCATATTGCTGCTGTTGGCGTAGTCCTCATTCCTCCAGTCAAACCAGTAATTGCTAGCGTTTGGAATCTTTGCAGCCTGTGCTGCGTTGTTTTAAGTAGGAGCCTGGGGTTTAGGACAGCAGAGTAGAGCCATGGAAGCATTTCAGGCCCTAGTCCCCACTTCACCCTAAAGGCTCTTCTGCACATCCAAAAAGTCAAGAGAAATTTCCTTCTTTGGGTGTCCAGGTGCCTTGCCCAGTTCAGCTTGCTATCTAGGATTACTTCCAGATATCTAACTGAATCTGAAAACATCAGCTCTATACCACAGAACACAGGAGCGTTAACTTCCAGAATTTTGTAATTTCTCGTGAAAATGACCAGGTTGGTATTTTCCGAATTTACCGAGAGCCCTGAGCTATCGCAGCATAGCTCTACGATGCGCAGCGCCGACCTTATAAGGCCCATCAGCGTTTCCAGATGGGCCTCCCTGACTAGAATTACAAAGTCATCCGCGTATCCCTGAGTATAGTACCCCTCTTTATTTAGCCTTCGAAGAAGGCCGTCCGCTACGGTGCATCACCGAAAGGGCGACAGGACACCTTCCTATGAGCAACCCCTCACTAGGCCTTCACCCCATTTGGGTTTTGAGTCTACTTCAGCGGAGCATGCTCCCTATCCAGCATACTAGCTGGTCCGGCACGCCACATCTCTAAGCCTCTCGACAGATGACTCCTGGAGGAGTAATGCTGAAAGCACTCTCTATATCCAAGGAAGCGCCCACAGCATACCCCTTATGCACTGTACCCCTCCCTCCCAGGTATGGGTATGTAGGCCACTCTGCCATAGTTCCATGCCGATGGCACGTGTTTAAGGGCTATTTTTGCCCTAAATAATTTCGTCAAAGGAGGCACGACTGCATCCATGCCTTTCTGTAAAAGCGCTGGATGGATGTCATTCGCCCCTGGTGATTTAAAGCGAAAGAAGGAACCTGCGGCTCATTCCACCTTTTTATAATCAGCGAACTCAACGGCGAAGTTCCAGTCGGCCCTTTCCACGCCTTGGCCCCAGCCTGCCTCCTCTTGATCGGTTCGGATTCGCTGAAAACTCGGAAAGTGAACTTCCATCAGGTGATTCAGCGTCGCTTCTTCATCTTTAGCAACTCACCACCATAGAGCCATATGAGCCCGAGGCGAGCTTTCGGATTTTTGGCCAGCATCTTGTCGAACTTCGCTGTTTCCGGAATATTTTTCGATTCCTACTGGAATACCTAATCACCACTGATTGAGATATTCTTAACACTGGAAACAACTCACGTTCCGTAACTCGGTCAGGAGGAAAGTCATCGACATCACTCTCTGTACCAGTAGTTTTAGAGATAATACCAAGAAGTGGAGAGTTTCAGATGAACCCACTCTCTCAGACCACTCACAGATAGAGTTGGTGTTGAAATCCATTATAACCGCTGTACCTAACTGGGTCAGAAATCCAAGAAGGATGAACTGGGATCAGTTTTTCACGGAATTATGATGTGCACTTTCAGAGGTTCCCATGTCAATTCGAGACGTGGATTCCCTGGAGATGACAGCCAAAATTTTCACTGAAGCCATCGAAGCTACTGATGGGAGTAATTTTCGACCTACAAGAGTCCGAAGGCTGGGGAGATACACTGGTGGAATGGAAGACTCGAAGAGGTTCGCAAGGAAACCAGAGAGCGGTTCAGACGTACCAGTACTGGCAAAACGAAGGAACTATGGACCTCATTCACAACGATAAGGGATGAATACACGGGTGCAACAGGTGAGGCAAAATAAGAAAGCTGGACCAACTTTTGGACAGACATCGAGAAGGGGGTTGAGGCTGCTGGACTGGATAAACTGCCTTCTTGAAATCCGGAGGCTATTCTCGGCACTCTAAAATTCTCCAGTGGTGGGTACTCAGAGTCGGATGGGGACACCTTGGCTTACCTGATCGAAGCAAATTTCCCAGGCTTTTCAAGGTTTCGAGAAAAGGAGGCGACATCTCAGAGGAGGACCTCAGGTGGGCCCTGAAGTCTTCCAGTCCTTACAAGACTCCCGGCCCAGATGGTAGATATTCATTTCTCTTACAGAGAGCTGGAGAGATGATCATAGGGCCGCTAGGGAGACTTTCTAGGACTAATCTGACGTTGGGACATGTCCCAGCGGCATGGAGGAGTACGAGAGTAGTCTTTATTCCGGAAGCGGGTAGGACCGATTATACCTTGCCCAAGGATTTCCGTCCCATCAGCCTTACACCGTTCCTACTGAAAACAGTGGAAAGACTTGCAGATAGATATAGCCGCGATAAGGTCTTGTCAAGTAGGCCCCTAAGCCAACAGGAATCTAACCACGACTAAGGGTGATACCAGTTTATGTCGAACCGTTGACTCGGGATGTTCGCAGGGAGGAGATTTATCGACCTTGCTGTGATGCATAGTAGTGGATGAATTGCTTCGTCTACTCTCGAGTCAAGGCCGCCACGATATAGACTATGTGGATAGTAATGCGGCAAGCACTGATGACAGTGAATTCATGGCGCAAGAACACTGGCAGCAGGTATGAGTGGAGAACCACGAGTACACTGAAACTTGAAGGACAACAACTGGAAATCAAAGAACGAGCCTAATATCTAGTAGTCATTTTGGATGAGAAGCTGTTATGGAGCGACTACCTGGAAAGCAAGTGCAAGAAGCCAGTAGCGACTCTATGGCTCTGTAGGAGAGCCATAGGGAAAAGCTAGGGCTTGAAACCGTAGACACTTATGTGGATCTAATCAGCGATCTTCCGAACCAGGCTAATCTATACGGCGGTGGTCTGGTGGAATGGGGTCGAGCTGTCCACTGTGAAGTCTCGACTGGAAAGGATCAGGAGACAGATTTTGAGAGGCGTCACTGGCCAGGCGCTACCTCTTCGACAACAAGTATCGAGTTAGCCTATCCACGGAGGAGGAATGGGTTAACGGACACGCATACCTGCCCAGTGATGGAGACACTGGTTTACAGATGGCTCCAGGAACGAGGAGAATGCAGCGTTACGGCGTGTCTGAACGAGAGTTAAATAAAATTATCATGAAGTTTTCTTGCACCATGAATCCACTATCATCAGTGCTTACTGCATAACTCGGAAGAGCACATCCAGATGCTGGCCGCGCACGATAACCAGTATATTGTCCGTATATCCTATGACGTGGTGGCCCTGACTCGAGAGTAGATAAAGTAGTTCATCCAGTACTGAGCACCACAGCCAGGGCGATGAAACTCCTCCCTGCGGACATCCCAACATGTGGCACGTTATTGAAGGCTCCTTCGATGTCCACAAAGGTTCCAATCGCGAGACCTTCCTCCTTCAGTCGACCTTCAATTGGGTTTACTGCTCCGCTCAGGGCCGTCTCCGTCGAACCCTGTAGGCGTGTTGCTCCTTGTGAAGTGGCCTCCTTGACAAGATCTTATCACGAATGGACAAGACCTTATCGCGTATGGGCAATTATTAAGCTTTGAGTATATTTATAATTGATATGGAAACAGCATTTCTTCGTATCACTGTGGCAACTAATACTATTTCAATGGACAAAATCCTAAATTTCAATCCAACTCTTGTGAAAATAAATATAATAATGCCAAATTTAACAACTAATGGTTTCTCCGTGCAAGCTGCAGAGGTGAGCAAGGATGAAAATTTTAGTTTTTCATTACAATAATGCATTTTCTAACCAACATTTTTGCTCAATATTCGACACACAAATCCTTATCAACATGTTCTTGTTATGTACTTTGAAAAATACGATATCGTTATCAGTTTATAACTTGAGGAAATAATATTTTACCATTAAAAATCGATTTTTTCACCTGTGCAAACCTCCACATCCTAATTTGTTACAGCGATTATTACCATATTTTAAAAAGAATTCATTAGTAAATTCAGTACGTGTTTATTTTACAGAATGAAAATTCAGAGATGACATAAATAGTAAAAATTTCAAAAAATGTTCAAGATGTCAACAATTCTGGAAACATGTATTGAGAATATGTTTCTATAAACTGTTGATAAAAACTGATTGTAAATCGGTTGAATAGTTGAGGATACAGAGATGAGCACAGGTGTTTAAAGTTGTAATGTTTCGTTGTTATGAGATTTTCGGCGATTGAAAATGATAAAATTTATCTACATCGCCAATTTCTAAAACCTAAGTTATATTTCCTCAGTATTTAAATGAATGCTTGAAATCACGTGATTTCTCAGTTTGAGTGTTGATGAGCGCCTTATCTTTTAAGAAAGACAGTGTGCGAGTAGCTGTGAATCGCGACAGATGGTTGTCCGATCATTTCGGATCTATAATATGATTGACTTTCAAAAAGACATTGAACTTAAGATCTTAAATAAATGTCTAAAATTGCGAGTGAGTGATTTGTGTGCCTTTTTTGAAATGGTCTTAGTCTGCCAAGTTTTGAAAATTGAATAAAAACTTGTTATTTTAATTAACTTTCACGATTCTTCTCTGACTATTCCTGATCTGGTAAAAATTATTTATTTTTACAAGTGCAAATTATAAACATGGTCCTTCGAGCCGGATTTAAGATCGTGAAAAAACTATTAAAAGTGTAAAATTAGTGCAGAAAAGACCAAAAGTGAGAAATTCCGTTAAGTGAAAGCACACGAGCAAGCTGAAAAATATGAAGGCTTGACGTCACAGAGCAAGGATCTAAGCTGGTAACAACATCTTCGCATGTGCGAAAAGGCAGTCGTCCTTCTCCAAATAGTCTGTGCTCTCTCGCAATGTTATTCTTCACTGGCTCGCTCTTTCATTATTCTTCACCTGAAGGAAGAAATTAAAAGTTCGCCAACTGATATTTGGATGATTGTCAACACATTTAATTTTAGACTTCATCGATTTCTAACCTTCTCCAGCGGTAAGATGACAACTTTAATTTACCCATGACCAGAGAGAGGCTCGTTCTGGCGAACAAAATCAATAATAGAGACCGTAGTATTTCAGTGATAACTTATTGACATTTTATTAATTATAAGGCTCTCGCACACTCAAATTGGCTCGCCTTGTCAGAGCACTTTAAAACTAAAGTAAATTAGTTCTTTGGTTTCAAAATTAAAACTTTTCAATTTTTTGGCTGAATTATCAGCAACTGTCAATTTAAATTTCTCCTTTTCGTGAAAATGGAGGCATTATTCTCTGAGTTATCAGAGATTTCTCAGGCGATTTTACGCACTGAAACCAACTTTAAGAATATTGGCAAGGCCAATCATACAGTGGCTAATGTCAAATCACGATTGGATCTTCTTGATCAACGCTGGAAAAGCTGTGAAACACTGCATCTGGAGATTAAAGCTGGAACTACGCCAGCTGAGCGTGAGAAATTAGAATATTTTTCAAAATTCAAATATCTCGCTATTGAAGATGCTTATCTCAATGCGCGAGATTTTTTGTACAATCAATTAGCGTTGCTTACTCCTAAACCTAGGGCTAATGAAAGTTTAAATCAGTCTCAAATTATTCGTCATGATTCCTTGTCTGTTAAGCTTCCTCAAATCACTTTACCGGAGTTTTCAGGAGACTACAAGGATTGGGAGAATTTTCGCGATTTATTTAATGCTTTAATAATTCAAAACGAATCCTTGTCTAATGTAACAAGGTTACATTATTTGAAATTGTCTTTAAAAGGTGAAGCTGAAGGTTTGCTAAAACATGTCTCGATAACTGATGCTAATTTTATCTCCACTTGGGAGTCGCTAAAGACTAGATTTGACAATAAGAGAGCTTTGATCTCAACACATTTACAATCCTTTATCAATATTCCTAATGTGTCGAATAATATCCTGGAAGACATAAAAAACTTACGCGATAAAACAAATGAGTCATTGGCGGCTTTCAAAAATCTGAAACGCTCAACAGAACATTGGAGTGATTTACTTGTTTTTATAATGGTTAAAAAATTTGATATTACTACTCTCAAGGAATGGGAGATGCATATTGGCTCTAATACTGATTATCCGACTTATCAGGAACTTGATACGTTTTTGGAAACTCGCATACGTATTTTGGAGGCCATTAAAGCTTCGAAAGCTGGCACGAGTTCTCAGGAAAAGAGCAAAGCTTCGAAACAATCGGGAGTTAGGAGCCTCAATGCAACTTCTAGCTCAAAGTGTCTCCTTTGTAAGGAGAATCACTCTTTATTTAAATGCAACCAATTCAAAGCTCTGTCGGTGGACAGGCGCAGGGATGTTGCGACGAATAATCATTGTTGTTATAATTGTCTCACGCCTGGACATCGACCTCATAATTGTGCTAGTAAATTCAAATGTAATAAGTGTGGTAGGAGACATAACTCCTTATTGCATTCTGACGATTATAAGTCTAATCCCTCGTTATCACCATCTAACGCTGCGTCGGTTACTTCTCAATTGGCAGTTTCAGGTTCTCTCGCACCACAATCAAATGATCCCGGCAATTCCTCTCAAGGGGTGGGGGTGAATCATGTTTTGCTTAAAGAAGCAGTAGATAATGAAGTTTCGTTTCATTTTCTCAATAACCATCCCATTTATCGCGCTCAACCTTACTGGCTACGGCTGTTATTTCCTTCCAAGCTGAAAATGGAAGAAGTCACAGATTTAGAGTTTTATTGGACCAAGGATCAGAATGTTGTTTCATTTCCGAGAGAGTAATGAAAGTACTGAGTCCACGTTACAAAAAGGTTAAAGCAGTAGTCTATGGGGTTGGAGGAGTTAATATTGGTTCTTCAAGAAAGTTGGCGAAATTTGATTTGATTCCAACAGAAAAGAACTGCCCTAAAGTCAACATCCAAGCTTTAGTATTGTTACACCTTACATCATATACTCCTCCTGTAAAATCTAATGTGGGGAATGAAGATCAATTAAAAGAGTTAGGGTTAGCGGATCCAAATCCCTTTAGCTCCCATCAAGTTGATTTGATTTTAGGGGCCGATAAATATGGCTCATGTTTATTACCTGGTCTCCAACAGGGTATATTGGGTTCTCTTACCGCGCAAAGTACCGTTTTTGGTTGGATATTATCTGGACCGGTTTCAACCACAAATCAAATGAAAATTAACATTCCAGTTACAGCACATTAGGCTATCACAGCAGAAGTTTTGCATGAAGACTTAACCAGGTTCTGGGAGTTGGAAGAAGTTCCCTTTAAAAATTCCTTGACAGATGACGAAATGTTTTGTGATGAGCATTTCGCCACGAATTACCAACGAACAGAAGACGGACGTTACATGATACGCTTACCTTTTAAAAACGGTCCTCCTATAAAAATTGGGGAATCCCTTGAGAGAGCTAAGATTGTTTTAAATAAAGTATTTCGTCGTTTGTCGGATAAATCGGAATTATTCTCACAATATTCAAGTTTCTTGTCAGAATATGAAAGCCTCGGACATATGGAACTTCTTGAAGAAAAGGAATTTGATAATTTTTCGCAAACTGTATATTTGCCTCACCACCCTATCTTAAGAGAAAGTAGTTCTACTACAAAGTTAAGGGTCGTTTTCAACGCTTCCAGCTTAACTTCCAATAATTCTTCCTTGAATCCTCATCTTCATATTGGCCCAAAGATTCTGAACGATTTGGTTTCAATTATTATGAATTGGAGGTCGCATCGCTTTGTTTATATGGCTGACATTGAAAAAATGTTTAGACGAATTCTAGTTTACCCTCGGGATTGCGACTATCAAAGAATTGTCTGGATTTCTCCTGATAAAAGGATCGTCGCCTATAGACTTTTAACCGTTACTTACGGTACTGCCTGCGCTCCTTATTTGGCTAACAAAGTGATTAAGCAGTTAGCTCATGGCGAGGGAAATAGATTGCCTTTAGCCCAAAATATATTAGAAAATAATATTTACGTCGACGACGTTTTGTTTGGTGTGGATAGTCAGATTGAGGCTAAAAAGGCGCGAGCTCAAGTAACACTCTTATTAGAAGCTGGCGGTTTCCATTTGCGAAAATGGGCCGCAAATGACCCCGAACTATTAGAAGATTGCCCCTCGGGAAAACACGAACGTGCTATCGAATTTCCGTTAGCGGAGGATGCCCAGCTGAAGGTTCTAGGTTTATTTTGAGACCCTGATTCTGATTCATTTCTTTTTAAAGTAACTTTTTCTTTAGTCGAAAATCCAACAAAACGGATTGTTCTTTCATTAATAGCCAAGTTGTATGACCCTTTGGGTTGGATAACTCCAGTCATAATAGTGGCAAAAATTTTAATGCAAGAACTTTGGCTTCGCAAACTCGACTGGGATGACAAACTACCTGATGATCTTAAAATTCAGTGGTTAAATTATCATGATTCGCTGGAAAAATTAGAAGCACTTAAAGTTCCGAGATGGACACGGCAGTTACAAACAAACTCTGAATTCGAGCTTCATGGTTTTTCTGACGCTTCGTCAAAAGCTTATTCCGCTTCCGTTTATATTAGAATTCTTAGTGAAGATTTAAAGGAGGCTCATGTTTGCCTGCTAATGGCTAAATCTAAGGTAGCACCTGTTAAATATGTATCAATTCCTCGTTTGGAATTATGTGGGGCTGCCTTGCTAACTAAGACACTAAAATTCGTCATAGAAACTATGTCGTTGGAAAAAATACCAGTTTACTGCCACACTGATTCTGTAACAGTTTTGGCTTGGCTAGGAAAACATCCTTCAAATTGGCCTGTGTTTATTGCCAATAGAGTTTCCCTAATTCATGAGTTAGCACCTCGCGCTAAATGGCGATACATTTCTACCAAAGATAACCCGGCTGACTGCGCTACTCGGGGACTCACACCCGAAAAATTGCTAAGGCATTCCTTATGGTGGCAAGGCCCACCATGGTTGGCTTTGCATTCCTCAAAATGGCCTGATTATCGCCACGCAGCCGCCTCGCAATCAAATTTAGAACAGCGGGCTGTAAAGAGTCATCACGTTTTGAGTGTGATCAAAAGTCCATTCGACTTGATGTTTAAATTCTCCTCTTGGCCAAAATTGCTTCGCGTAACAGCCTATTGTAAGAGGTTTATTGATGCCTTTGTCTTTAAGCACGCAAAATTTACTAAGCCAAAACCTGAATTTTCAACCTTTTCTCTCAATGCGATTGAAATCCAACAAGCTGTTATATTTTGGATTAAATTTGTTCAAGCAAATTCCTTTTCTCTTGAGATAAAAGCCTTAAAACAAGAAGATAGGATGATTGCAAAAAATTCGATATTAAAAAGTTCGAATCCATTTTTAGATTCCAATGATCTCGTAAGGTTAGGTGGAAGACTACGGCATGCTCCTATCAGTTTTGATGAGAAGCATCCTATTATTCTGCCTCGACACCACATAAGTGAGCTTATCGCCACGCATGCTCACCTTCGATCTTTACATGGTGGTCAGCAACTAACCTTACATACGCTCAGACAGCGTTTCTGGATTTTAGGAGCTCGATCTTTGGTTAAACGATTAATCAAAGGTTGCCTTGAGTGTACACGTGAGAGAGCGGCTCTGTCTCGACAACTTATGGGGGATTTACCTGAATTTCGAGTCACCCCAAATCGTCCACTCACACATTCTGGTGTGGACTATGCAGGCCCATTTAACGTTCGCTTTGCTCCAGGTCGTGGCAGAAAAAGTTACAAAACTTACGTAGCGCTTTTCATCTGTTGCTGTACGCGAGCTGTCCATTTGGAACTAGTTTCAGATTACTCGTCTGCCGCTTTTCTCGTCGCCTTTCAACGATTTTCTTCAAGGCGAGGGAGACCTGCACACTTGTACAGTGACAATGGTACAACATTCCACGGTGCTGACCGGGAATTAAAAAATTGCCTTTTGAATATCAGACAGGATACCGCTCCTCATTTTGGGGGTTTGTGGGAGGCTGGAGTTAAAAGCTTTAAACACCATATGAAACGAATTGTAGGCGCTCATAAGCTTACCTACGAAGAGTTTTATACTCTTCTTACTCGTATTGAAGCTTGCCTCAATTCTCGACCTATTGTGCCTCTTTCGAATGATCCTGAAGACTTCTCCTACTTAACGCCTGGACATTTTCTGATTGGAGCCCCTTTGACCAGCGTTCCAGAACCTTCATTGGAATTTACTTCGGAAAATCGTTTAACTAGATGGCAGTTGGTACAGAAAATTTCAGAGATTTACTGGAGAAGATGGGCTGTTGATTATTTACAGTCTTTACAAAAACGCTACAAATGGTTCAACAAAGAGTTAAATCTTGTGATCGGTGATATCGTTCTTATAAAGCATGATTCGTTACCGCCCTCTAGATGGTTATTAGGACGAATAATTAAATGCTACAAGGGAAAGGACGATGTTGTACGTTCTGTTCGAGTAAAAACTGCCAGTTCAGAATACGAATGTCCAATTACTCAGATTTGTCTCTTACCTGTCAGAGTGAAAGAAATAAGCGAAATTTAAAATTTTGTTATTCATTAGACTTAAAGGAAATTATTCTGTACACTTAGTGGATTATGGCGGGCGGCTATGACTATTAAGTTCTAGTTAGATATATACTATTTCTTTACGGCGGGCGGCTTTTGTATTGTGATAAATGATCGATTAAGCACTTATTGTTTTTCTCTCTTTTTTTTCGTGCAGTTACCACTCACGAGGCGGGCGGTATGTTTAAAGTTGTAATGTTTCGTTGTTATGAGATTTTCGGCGATTGAAAATGATAAAATTTATCTACATCGCCAACTTCTAAAACCTAAGTTATATTTCCTCAGTATTTAAATGAATGCTTGAAATCACGTGATTTCTCAGTTTGAGTGTTGATGAGCGCCTTATCTTTTAAGAAAGACAGTGTGCGAGTAGCTGTGAATCGCGACAGATCGTTTTCCGATCATTTCGGATCTATAATATGATTGACTTTCAAAAAGACATTGAACTTAAGATCTTAAATAAATGTCTAAAATTGCGAGTGAGTGATTTGTGTGCCTTTTTTGAAATGGTCTTAGTCTGCCAAGTTTTGAAAATTGAATAAAAACTTGTAATTTTAATTAACTTTCACGATTCTTCACGATTCTTCTCTGACTATTCCTGATCTGGCAAAAATTATTTATTTTTACAAGTGCGAATTATAAACAACAGGTGAGCACAGGTGAGAATTTGTTTTTACAATCATTCAACAATAAAGCATTTTTCATTCAAGAGAATGAAATATATTTCTATAAAATCTTATAGAAAATAAAGGATCAATAAAGTTCAGTGAACCTAAAGCCGGGACAAAAAATCCTGACATCTGGCTTTGAAGATTTATTACTTGGCAAAAAATGCAGAATTTTGAGAATCAGAAATTGGAAAAAATTCATGAGTATTCTTTAACATGTACTTTAGAAACGGCAGTTTTTTACTTTATTTAAATTATTCCTTCAATCAGTAGAGCTAATAATGTAGAAAAATGATTATCTCGGCTCTAAATAGAGATTTCAAGCTGAAATCCAGCTTCACAGAAGCTTCTTGACTTAGCGGTTTCATCTCAAATGTTAAACGGTCACGCTGATCCATGCCTGTGGCCTTCGATAGCGGGCACAGCGAGACCCTTCTTCTGAAGGGATCCGTGTTACAGTTCAATTCAACAATGCCGTGAAGGATTTTCTTCATTACGAATTTTTTAGTAGTGAAGCTCATTAAGATCGTGATCATTCAGACGCTTTTAATTCAGACATTAATCATTTTTATTGAACATTTAACTTTTGAGATGAAACAGCTGAATCAAGAAGCTTTTTTTAAGCCAGATTCCAGCTTGAAATCTCTATTCAGAGACAAGATAATTATTTTTCATATTTTCAGCTCAACTGATTTAAACAATAATTAAATATTAGTAAAAAACTCATGCATTTTTTTCTACCAAAAAAATCTTAGACTACTTATCCAATTCTGAAAATGTTAAATGCTCAAAATATGAAAAAGTCGGCCATGCGGAAAATAATAATGAACATGATATTAGTGAAAAAATATTCATAAAGCCCTGTGTTAAAACACAGTTTAACACAGGGATTGGGAGCAAAATTCTGGGTGAACGCTTGATGCGTTCCTGACGCACTCCTCGTCTGTTCATATTTTCCCACTGTACGACTTAAAGGTCTCTTCGCGCTGCACGAGGTAGGAAAAGTCGTATGGTGACCAGAGAGTGAATGGTCGTGGCTACCCGAAAACTAGGCATCCCTTTATTCGAGCGGACCACTTGAACGCGTAGCAAACGATTAGGCCAGCAGATTTGAACCGATGTGAGAAATCGTGTTCGAGTTCACCACTGGCGGCCGCCTACTCTTCATCACAGATAGGTATTCACCGTCAAGCAGCGTCAAACAGCTGAAGGCGAGCTGATGCGTGAGAAGGAGAAGAGATTCTGCGTTGTGAACGCTCATTGCACAATATATCTTTCATCAGATGGCGCTGCGTCAGAGGCTATACTGTTCAATACATAATATTAACTAATATCATTGTTGGGCTTTATTTGAACTTCATTTTTCAATTGTTATATTACATATGATCTGAAACAGTACTAATTATCTGTCTTGTTTGAATTAGAAATTATTACTATTCACATGTGTGGAAATTTGATGACTGAAGAAATACGGAACTAAATGTTTTTAGTTCAAGTAATGATATTGCACTCGGGGTCTTCATATTTGGTTGAGAATTCTATTATTATATTTATGGTGAAAAAATCGTCTATTTTGGTGCAAAATTCTACTATTCGGTTGAAAATTGAACCGTTTTTTGAAGATGTCTCCTTTTTGGTTGATTTTGACTATTTTTTATTCAAAATCAAAATATTGTTTGTCTGAGATGCCACCTATGCTATATTTTTCGCTGACAATTGATCTTTTAGATTGAAAAAACATACAACATTAGTGAAAGTTTTCAGTACTTGGTTAAAAATTAATTCCACCTGTGCAAGGTTCATCTCCTATTCAAGGAATATAAATGGCTAAAAATTTGTTTTTGTGGTCGTTGACAGTTATTTTTTTACATGAAAATTCAATTGTTTTAATTTTTGAAAATTACTCTTTTTAGGTGGAACTGAACTTTTTTTATTTGAAATAAAAAATTGGTTGTCTTTGTGGCCCGGAATAGCAACTATACTATTTTTAAATGATAATACATTTTTTTGCTTGCAAATTGAACAAATTGATAACATTTCTTTCCATACATTACTGAGAAATCTATCTTGGTTGGAAATTCAAATTCCGTTAAAAACGCGTCTTTCTTGTTCTCAAACTCACATCTTTTTGTGAAAATTCTATATTTTTTGTTAAAAATGAAACTGTTTCTTTGAAAATCAATCTGTTCTGTTTAAAAATTCACCTTCTGTTTTTGCTGCTTCATCTTTGTTGGTAAATAATAAATCTTCTTAGTATTACTATTAATAATATATTCCGTTAAAAATTCAACTACTTTGGTGCATATTCTTAGTCGTTGGATGATGTTTACTGTTCTTGATTTACAATTGCAATTTTTTTGTCGGGAATATTGTCAGTATTAGAGTTCTCGTTCAGAATTCATTTCTTTTTTTTTTTTTTTTTAAACATTAAACTACGTGGTTCAAAGTTGAACTGCGTTGTTGAAAATTATTTTTGCAATGAAATATTAGCTTCTATGGTTGAAAACTTGACTTTTTTGGTTGAATTTAACTGGGTTTAATGTAATATTAAATCTTTTTCGGTGTAACTTTAAAGTATGATAAATTTTCAGGTGAATTCATCTTTTAAGGTTGCAAATTCAACCACTTGGTTAAAATGTACAGTACTTCCTTAAAAATTCATCTCTATGGTGGAGAAGTCATTCATTTTGGTGAGAAGCCGTTTTTTGGGTTGCAATTTATCTTCATTGGTGAGAAATTTTATCTTTTTGATTGAAAGTGGAACCGATTGACTAGAAATTATTCGGTTTTTGATGAAGATTCAACTATTTTGTTAACAATTGGTCGTTGTTGGATGAATTATTCTGCTGTTGATTTCACATTGAAACATTTTCCGTCGAAAATTTTAAACTATTACATTTATTCTGATGAATTCACATTTTTCTTTAGAAATTGTACTACGCTGGTAAAGTTTCATTTTTTTGGTTGCAGATTCATTTCTTTGCTTCAAAGTTTAACTACTCATGATTTTTCTACAAATAATTTCCTAGAATTTTTTCATCATTTAAAATTCATCTCTTCGGTAAACATTTGGTTAAGATTCATCTGTTTTGGCTGCAAAGTAACTTCTTTCGTGGGAAATTCATCTTTCTGAATTTTCAAGTCTAAAGTTTTTTCAAATATTCCACTTATCGGCTTGAACATTCTTTTATTTCTGCAGAAAATCTTTTTTTTTTCATTGGAAATTTAACTATCTTGTTGAAAATGTAATACATTTCGACTTGAAATGTATGAAAAAAAGAAAACTTGTCAAATATCCGGGGTTTTGCGAGATCCTCGGATCAACAAAATTGCTAGGAATGAAGCCTTTTGCTGAGGCAATAATTATTTACGCGGAAATTATGAATTTTTCGAAAGGAAGAAAACTGCGGGAAGCAGAAGACAGCATTTGAACGGCGAGAACCGTTCGCAAATTTAATTTTTAACTCACAATTCTGACATCACAGAAGAGTTTTCAGTTGTCATTCCAAATCAGAAGACCCAAAACTTGATGATGGTGAACCTAAATTTTGCGAAATATGTCGCGAAATGGAGAAAAAGCCGTAAGAAAATTGAGATTCCTGTGTATGTGAGGACCATAAGACTGTATAGGTAAGCAGCAAAGCAAACTCAGGATATGCACCAGCTGTGAAATTCGTGCTCCGAATCTGCGATGCTCTGAAGTCTGCACCACACATTGTCACTCGCGAAATCGGGGCGCAAATATTTAAATTTTTTTGCAAAAAGAATCTGCAAATGCACCAATTTTATAGATGAATCAATTTATTATTGTATGTAAATTCGTAAATTTACCCAGTTTGAAATTATAACTTTGAAGTTATGATTTGAAAATTTTGAAATTATAAGTGATAAATTTATCAAGTTACCCAGCAATAAATTCCGAAACCATCAAATTCGATTTCTGAAATTTAGAAATTAGGCCCTCTGCAAATATATGCATAAACCCCAAGTTTATCAAGTGGTCCAACTATAAATTAATTGTATGAATTAGCTTGTAATGGAGGACACCGATTCTGGCCATCTTTTGTGAGCGAGGAGGGCCTCATTTGAGATGAAGAAAAGCTGAAACAGTTTACAAGGATGGAAATCGGTTTACGAGAAAACGGGTTACGAGAATTTCGCGCAAAATAAACATGAGTTTGAATTATGGGCCCATAGCGTAAGCAGTGGTGAGGTAATGGTCTAGGTTCTAGGCCACAGATTCTGCCGTCATGCGTTCGCGTCTTCGTACTCTCTTCAATTTTTTATTGTTTCTCATTTTTTGTTCCAATAGATTACCCTGAATATGCATAAATATGATAAAAACAACAATAAAAATTTTCAAAAATATATTTTAGGAATACAAAAATTATTTCGGGATTTCCGAAATTATAAAAACTAGTTATTTGTAAAGTTATGACAATTTTTTGCTGATAAATATTAATATTTTTTGAATAGCATGGAGCAACAAAAATCTTTTTTGTGATTAGCTTTTGTACGGCGGGGGTGCTAAAAAATTCCCTTTGTCCTACAATAAATTATTATCAATGAAATGAAGAACATGAATAAAATCAATAAAATTAATAAAACAAATGAAACGAATAGAATGAATCCAGTCAATAAAATCAATGTAATCAGTGAAACCCATATAAATTTCATTTTATTGATAATAAATTGATTTTATTGATTTCGGTGATTTCATACAATTTATTTATTTTATTTATTTATTTGATTGTATTTTTTTAGAAATCGAAATTTATATTGATTTTCTTTATTTTGCTACAAAATAGAATGAAAAGAATCAATATAATCAATAAATTGAATAAAATCACTACAATCAAGAAAATCAAATTCTAATCAATGAAGGAAAAATTAGACTGATTTTAGTGATTTTATTCAATTCATTGATTTTATTTCGTTGATAATAATTTGATTTTATTGTTTTCAGCGATTTCATTCAATTTATTGATTTTTTTATTCATATCGTTGTATTTTTTAATAAAATGAAGAAAATCAGTATAAAAATTCGATTCTTACATTAAAAAATACAATCAAATAAATCAATAAAATCAATAAATTGAATGAGATTAGGGTCAGTATACGTCAGGAATATTAGGCTCTGAAAGTGGTTGTTCGATTTTAGGTAAATTCCGTAAAATTATAGCGTTTTATAAAAGACATTTGGGGTTGGAAGGATTTTTGAAAATTTTCAAAATTACGGAAGTTACGCCATGTTGAATTTCGGCATCACATTTTTTGGAAATATGTATATTTCTGCAACCATTGAACAAATTTCGATAAAAATTGTAAGTTTTTAGATAAAAGTATACGCTCTAAATTTGAAATTCCAAAATAATTTTGGTTTTCAATTTTGACCAAAAAAATTACCAAAAAAATTTTGAATTTAGTTTTTCGTCAGGAAGGGGTAAAAATTCTCTTTTCTTGTCGAAACAATTCAATGCCTTATAATTTCACCTTTAATTTGAAAAAACTGACTCGGAAGAAATAACATTTCTCTTAATGACAGATTCAAAAGATCAAAAATGCAGAGTGTTAGTTGACACCGGCGCCATTCACTTATACATTGTTGAAAAATTTATAAAAACGTTGAAAAAACTACACTATAAAATTAAGAAATCAATAAATGATACGTTAATGGTAGCAAATGGCCAAAAATTAAGAATAATAGAACAGGATCCCAATTAAAATAGGTCATGCGGAAAAATATTTAATTATCAGTCCTGTACTAGGTGCAAGATTGATATGAATCATAGTTATCGATATGATAAAGATTAGGTTTGGGAATGGATCATGAGAAAAAGATTTGGTGGTTACCAGAATTACAAAATATTCAGTTTGCGACAGGAGCGAATTTAACTAAAATGCTGGCACCAGTAATGAATGATACCAAAAAAAAAAAGGAATAGGAAGAGTGAGGAAAAGAAATTAAAATTCGGATCAGAGATTAGCTTCCGAAGACACGTGCGAGGAAAAGAATCAGGTTTGAAAATGGATAATGAGAAAAAGATTCGGTGGTTACCAGAATTACAAAATATTAGGTATGCGATAGGAGCGAATTTAACTAAAATGCTGGAACCGGTAGTGAATGATATCGAGAAAAATACGTTAGTGTTAGCAAGTGGACAAAATTTAAAAATTATAGGACAGGTATTGATCCCAATTAAAATAGGCGATGCAGAAAAACATTTAATTATCAGGTCTGTACCAGGTGTTAGATCGATAGGAATCATAGGCACCGATATGATAATGATTAGGTTTGAAAATGGATTATCAGAAAAAGATTTGGTGTTCACAAGAATTACAAAAGATTAGGTATGCAATGGGACTGAATGTAACAAAAATGCTGGAACCGGTAATGAATGATACAAAAAAAAACTAAGAATAGGAGGAGTGAGGAAAAGAAATTTAAATTTGAATCGGAGATTAGCTTTTGAAACCACATACGAGGAAAAGACAAAGATTTGCTACCGTGTAAAGTCTCTTCTTTTGTTTCACCATACGCCCCACCATAATAGACCAGTGAAATTATACATAAAAATCGAGTCAATTAACAAAAATTCCCAAGGTCTTAAAAAAAATTGTATAGTGGTTGCTTATATGTTGAACATAAAATAAAATTTTGCAAAACGCGATCAGGTCGGCAATTTGTTTAAGAAAATCAGTTTGAAAAATTTGCCCCCCATTGCTCCACGAAAATTCAAAACATTTTGCAAACTTGACTAAGTAATTATAAACTCAGTCTCTATCGTGTATTAAATTTATAAAACGTTCGTGATGCGGCAACATTATTAATTATAAACAAATAATTATTTTGTTAATCACTCCCCAGCAAAAATACCGACGGTTTTGCAAAATGTTCTTTCTGTTTCTTTTTCATTGAGAAGAGACTATTGTATGATTTGAAAAACTAAAAACATAACGCACATTATCGTTTTTTTAAATTATTGTCAAATTTTTTGGATTTCGACTCCTAAAATTCCAGCGAAAACTGCAAAGTTTGCGTTTCTGGCTAGGAAATGTTGGAAATGTCGAGATCTTAAAATTGTCAAATTTGCAAAACGTTGCTTGGCCGGCAATAATAATAAAATTGCAATTAAGCAAGTTAGTTACTTTTGTAAACTAGCCGAAAATTAGGAACATTTTGCAAATCGTACTGAGTGATAAGCAACTCATTACCAACGTCATATTACATTCGCAAACTGCTTACGACTTGGCAACATTATTGATTATAAACAAATTATTACTTTGTTTATCACTTCCAGTCGAAAATGCCGAAGGTTTTGCAAGATGTTGTTTCTGCTTCTCTCCATTGAGAAGAGACCATCATATGATTTGCAAATTTTTATACATTTTTTAATTAATTTTGAATTTTTTGCAATTTGACTCATCAAATTCCTGCGAAAATTGCAAGTGTTGCGTTTTTGGGCAGCAAATGTTGGAAATGTTGAAATCTACAAAATATTAAATTTGCAAAACGTTTCACGACCGGCAGCAATATTAAAATTGCATTTAAAAAATAAGGTGCTTTTTTAAACTAGCATAAAAATACAAACAGTTCGCAAATCCCACTGCGTGATAATTAACTTAGTGCTAGCATCATATTAGATTTGCAAACTGTTTACTACATGGAAAAATTGAGAATAATAAACAAAATTATATTTTTTTCAATTATTCACCAGATTAAATTCTCAAGGTGTTGGAAAAAGGACATTTCAATTTCTCTTGTTTTTACAGGAATTCAAAGAAATTATTTAATGAAATTAATAGTTCTTTTTTAGTGTCCGAAAAAACAGTTAAAAAACAGTGAAAATTCCGAAATAACCAAGAACAGTGTAATGATTCTTTAAGAAAAGTCCTAAAGTTTCCGGTTGTATTCCCTATTTAAAAAAATGCTGACAAAAAACATATAAATATAGTATCATTATTTTCCGGGTTTCAATTGTCATAAAATATAGAAAAATTTTGCCATAAAAATAGGCAAAAAGTAGAATATCAGTATCCTAGCGTACGGCAGCTTATTCGGCAATTTAAATATATACTTTTGTGATTATACCCAGATGGGAAAATGCCCTCTGGTGGCTGGCGTATGTGCCGGACTGCGGACGGATTGACAAAATCGATGTGCCGGCACCTGAGGAGCTGATTGTGTCCGCTATTGCTGGTTAATACGCCCGTCTGACTGTCCGACACCTAGCATGCCGGTCACGTGCCAGCAATACTCAAGTCCAAAGTGCTATTTATTATAGGCTTTGGTAAACAGGGTATCCCACCACCTTTATCACCATTTGTACTATATAATAATGCAAAAAAAAGTCCCCTAACAAAAGGTTGTGCGAAGCTTAGTTTGGGCACGAAAAAGCTTCAATTTTGGGCCTGATCAACCAATGAGGAGTGAGCTTCGAGCATTAGCGACCACTTGTACGTGTATGTGTATGAATAGTATGTGCGTACAAGTTATCGCTAAAGCTAGCTCCTCATTGGTTGATTAGGCCCAACTTTAAAGCTTTTTTATGCCTAAACTAAGCTTTGCACAACTTTATGCTAGAGGACTTTTTTGTTTATTTTTGTGTGTATTATCACATAGTGCAAAATGGAAAATGGTATTACAATGATATGACTAAGAAAATCTCTTTATATTTAAATTAAGTGACAAAACAATGATTTATATCAGGATTTCAAGTAAATATTTCTTGTTCCCAACTTTAACGAGAGTAGCCATATATTTTGGAAACATCTCGTGACTAAAACTACGCGGACAAAGCTAAATAAAATAAAATCCAATAAACATTTACAATAATTTCAGGTCTGCATTTCGAGTAGCTGAGAAACATATATCTTCATGAAATGCTTATTATTCAGATCCCATTTATATTTTGTTGAAAAAATTAATTCAAAATATGAAAAATAATAATCAAGATATACAAGATACTGAAAATACGTCAGAGAAATTGCTAAAAATCCGGAGTATGTGCGTTTAAACATCTCTGTTCGAAATAGTCTGAAAAAGGTAAGAAAAATTTTCCATCAACTAATAGTAAAAAGCTTAATTTTAATTGAAGGAAAAGTAGAAATGGGTTTATTGCATACAAAATTTTCAAAAATCAAATACTTATTGTGGTGAGAAGAATTTTTATTACAAATTTTAACCTTGTGATAATTTGTAGCCATTTAGCATTTGTATTAAATTTCTTACAATTATTATTATTTCGTGAAAAAAAGTTCTTATTTTTGTCGAAATTGTATCAAAAAAACGTCTAGCACATTGCGATATCGTGTTATTCATTTTTCGTTTTTGTTAATAATTATTATTCTTGATTTTTGTTTTTCTCTTCGGAGACTCTTTTGGGTTCGAATAAAAGTGTTCTTCTCCAATATTTATATTTCCTGTGGATTTAATCAAGTTTGGAGTTTGGAGTTTCTTTTTACGCTGGAGTGGGGAGGTAGGTAGCAGCGTGTGTATCGCTTGAACATGGGGTTTCCTTCCTCCCTTTTTTGATCGCTCAGTTCGATCTTGACCTTTGTGAAGACTACAACAATTTAACGAATTAATTTAGTTTTCGCTGACTGAGGTAATTTTTCTACTGAATCGTTTACTCAATGAGTGTTTTTTCCGTTTCTATCTTCGAGTTTCCTCAAATAATTTTGTGAAGTGATTTTCCCGACTCGATCATCTTCTTGTGTTGCGGAGAGTGACGAGTCGGAAGACTTATACCTCCAGTTGCTTCGGGATCGATTGTTCTAGAAGAGCCATCGTGGTCGTCACTGCTACATCTGCTCTAATTTCTTAGCCAAACCTAAACAATTTTTTGGATGCAATTGAGATAACCCGTGTGTCGGATTCGGAGATTCAGATTTAGACAAGTTGAAAAGGTATTGAAATTGATGTACACTTATTTGGATTAAAATCAACAAGAATTCAAGTAAGTGAAACCCATTCGTAACATTCAGATTACAGTTGTCGTGCCAAGACCTATCGAGGTACTCTTGGGCGCTGACATTTACGGCTCACTTCTTCTCGATGGACTTCTTCACGGATCACGCGAGGCTCCCGTTGCTCTCCGCACTGTTTTTGGATGGGTTCTGATCGGCCCGGTTGGATTGTCCAAGCCATCAGATAACTCAGACCCTTCTATAACCGTAATGGCCTTAAGTAGTCATGAAAAGGACAACCTTGCTGAAATTCTGAAGCGATTTTGGGAACATGAGGAATTAAACATTCCCCCCATGATTTCACTCGCAAATCAGGAGTGTGAACGAGCCTTCATGGCTGGATGCCGACGAGACAGCTCCGGTCGATACATTGTGCGACTTCCTATTCGACCGTCTTGTATTCACACCCTGGGAGAATCTTTACAAGGAGCCAAACGAATACTCCATTCCGTGTGTCAGCGATTAGAGAAAGACGCTCTGCTAAATAAGAAATACACGCGATTCATGTCTAACTATGAAAAGCTAGGGCACATGCGCCTCATTCAACCTTCAGAGGTATTATCGGGTACCAGACCCACATATTATATTCCGCATCATGCTGTTTGGCGAAATGCAGATGGTCATCCGAAACTTCGCATTGTCTTCAATGCATCACAAAAAACAACATCAGGGCTCGCTTTGAATCATCTGTTATATACAGGACCAAAATTACAAAATGACCTCGCTTCCGTGTTGATGCGTTGGAGATTCCCTCGTATTGCCTTTTGCGCTGACATTGAGATGATGTACCGTCAGATCCAAGTCGACGATAGGGATGCTGATCTTCAGCGCATTATCTGGCGGAAGCCAGGAGCCAAAGAAGACAGTCACTATCAACTTCGGACGTTAACCTATGGAATGTCATGCTCTCCGTATTTAGCAACTCGGACACTTCAACAGTTAGCAACAGATGAAGCTACGAGATACCCTAATGCATCAGAGGTCATTCGCAATAATATTTATGTTGATGATATCTTGTCAGGCGCAGGTGATGAAAATTCTGCTGCCATACTTCGAGATCAACTGATTCAACATTTGAAGTCCGGAGGAATGCACCTGCAAAAATGGGTTTCCAACCACCCTCCTCTCTTAGCTGGAATACCTAAGTGTGATCGACTACGTCCAAGTTGGCTACAATTTGAGACCGATGGCCCGGTGAATGCACTGGGAGTCGCCTGGGATTCTGTCCCTGACGTATTCCGATTCAAGGCCCCAGCAATCGACAATGGCGGTTCGATGACTAAGAGGATGGTTCTTGCAGCCATCTCCGGACTGTTTGATCCAGTTGGTTGGCTCAGTCCGATCACCATCGTTGCGAAAATTCTGATGCAGGATCTCTGGAAGGCACGAATAGGTTGGGATGCTCCGCTTCCTAATCCTTTACTCCAACGATGGAAAATATTTCAGACTAATCTGTCTGATATAATCGACATTCATTTTCCACGATGGACAGGCTACCATCCGGATAGTTTGGTGGAAACTCATGGCTTTGGAGATGCTAGCAAGCATGCCTTTGCTGCTGTAGTTTACGTCCGAGTGCAGTCTCAGAATGGAACCTGCAAATCACAACTAATTACGTCAAAGACTCGCATCGCAACCGTTAAAACCATCACTATTCCTAGACTGGACCTATGCGCTGCTCTGCTCGTAACTCGGTTGATAAATTACGTACGCGAAGAGTTGAATCTCTCTCATGCTGTCACCTACGCTTGGTCGCATTCCCAAAACGTTCTGAGTTGGATACAAACAGACGATCCTTCTCGTTGGCCAATCTATGTCGCCAACAGAGTCTCAGAAATACAGCGAAATCTTTCCAACGCCTTCTGGCGTTATGTTCCTAATGCCGAAAACCCTGCTGATATCGCTACTCGAGGAACGGACCCTCATTCTTTAGCTAATCTTGCTCTGTGGTGGCATGGCCAACAATGGCTTCGACAAACTGAAGTTCACTGGCCAACGCTTCCATGCCTCCATGAAGCCTCTCAGGAAAATGACCAACACGTGGGGTCGACATCAATTTCGATTCGCCAAACTCATCGCAATCCTCTCACAATTAGCACCTTTTCATCCCTGACTCGCTTAACAAGAGTGATTGCGCGCTGTTTACGCCTCAAACTCCTTCTCAAGCCAGTGGCGAAGCGTGCCGAATTTATGAAGCAACGTCTTTCTCCTGAAGAAATTGATCATACTTTTCTGGCTTGCGTTTTCTGGACACAAAGCTGTCTTTTTAAGGACGAATTGGGCAATCTTCATCAAGGAAAATTACTGGAGCGGCAAAACCCACTCACTCGTTTACATCCATTCATCGACACAACTGGAATTTTGAGAGTCGGTGGGCCACTAGCGAACTCTCCTCTGCCTTATGATCAACGACACCCGGTCATCTTGCACGGTGAAAGTCCTCTCGCGAAACTTATTGTTGATTGGGCGCATCGAACCGCTCTACATGCTGGGTTCCAATTAACTTACTCATATGCTGTTCGCCGAGCATGGATTATTCGAGAACGCGTTCTTGTAAAGGCACATATTCGTGATTGTGTTCCGTGCACCCGCATCTGATGTCAAAAATCCGAGCAGTTGATGCAGAATCTTCCCGCTGAAAGAGTTACAGTCAGTCTTCCGTTTGAGAAAACCGGAGTTGATTACGCAGGACCTTTCGCAATAAAGTGGACTGTCGGGCGTGGCTACCGCACCAGCAAAGGTTACATTGCCCTCTTCATCTGCTCAAGTTCGAAAGCCGTGCATCTCGAAGTTGTCGGCGATCTCACTACGCAATCCTTTCTAGCCACTTTACGACGCTTGGCTGGTCGTCGAGGTGCTCCTCGTGAAATCTAGAGTGATAACGCTACCACATTCCATTGTGCTGATGCAGAGCTCCGTTCAATGCTGCGATAAGCAGAGATCGATTGGAAATTGGTGCAAGATTCTTTGGCGAACCGAGGCATTAAATGGAAATTCATCCCGCCATCCTCTCCTCATTTTGGCGGTTTATGGGAGCCCAATATTAAATCAGCAAAATCTCTTATGAAGAAGGTCGTGGGGACACAAAATCTTACTTATTAAGAGTTCTCTACCTTGGCTGTGGAGATTGAAGCATGCATGAACTCTCGGCCTTTACTTCCAATTACTGGCGTTCCGGACGATCTTAACATCTTAACTCCAGGCCATGTGCTCATCGGTAGGACCTTAGAACAGATTCCAGAATCATCAAATGCGGATATAGATCTGAAAAACGTAACTCACTGGCGCCTTGTCCAAGCAATGCGTGATCAGTTTTGGAAACGCTGGTCTCAGGAGTACCTGCATACGCTTCAACAGAGAAATAAGTGGACCGTTCCTAAGCGTAATTATAAAATTGGAGACGTTGTGCTGATTGTAGATACCTCGCTGCTTCGACGTGGGATGTGGCCTTTGGGACGAATAACTGATGTTTTTCTTGGACGGGACGGCCTTCTCCGTTCTGCTTCTGTGAAAACTGCCTTTGGAGATTACCATCGCCCCATCGTGAAATTGTGTTGGCTACCAGTCGTGCGTTAATTGTACTCATTAAATTGTATGTCTCACGGTGCGCGGCACTGAACCTTTGATTGTCTTCCGTGACGTTTTAATTTTTGTACTTCATGGCGAGCGGCTCCGGATCATTTGACCTTTCATTCTTGAAACTTATGTCGTTCAGCGAACGAGGCGGGCGGGATGTTAATAATTATTGTTCTTAATTTTTGTTTTTCTTTTAGGATACTCTTTGGGTTCGATTAAAAGTGTTATTCTCCGAAATTTATATTTCCTGTGGATTTAATCAAGTTTGGAGTTTGAAGTTTCTCTTTCCGCTGGAGTGGAGAGGCAGGTAGCAGCGTGTGTATCGCTTGAATATGGGGTTTCCTCCCTCCCTTTTTTGATCGCTCAGTTCGATCTTGAACTTTGTGAGGGCTACAAAAATTCAACGAATTAATTTAGTTTTCGCTGACTGGGGTAATTTTTGTACTGAATCATTTATTCAATGAGTGTTTTTTCCGTCTCTATCTTCAAGTTTCCTTAAATAATTCTGCGAAGTTATTTTCCCGACTCGATCGTCTTCTGGTGTTGCGGGAAGTGACGTGTCGGAAGACCTATACCTCCAGTTGCGTCGGAATCGATTGTTCTAGAAGAGCAATCGTGGTGGTCACTCCCGGAGCCTACATCTGCTCTAATTTCTTAACCAAACCTAAACAATTTTTTGGATGCAATTGAGATAACCCGTGTGTCGGATTCGGGGATTCAGATTCAGACAACAAGTTGAGAAGGTATTGAAATTGATATACACTTATTTGGATTGAAATCAGCAAGAATTTAAGTAAGTGAAAACCATTCGTAACATTCAGATTACAGTTCTCGTGAATGATAGCTTGGACCCTTTTTTCGATCGACTGACGTAGCTTTAAATTGAGAGTGTGCTGATCCCTCGCTTCCCCACACCGGCGGTAACTAATTCATGAACAGTTTTCTTAGGACAGATTAATTTTTTTGAATGAAACAATTTTATTGTAATTCAGCATCCCCATATCTTGGGAGGAAGTTTTAATTTTTGCAAAAATTTGAAAGTTCGATTTATAATTGCTATCGAAAGTCGATTTTCAAAGCCCGTGAAATTTTAATCTCAAAATTGTCGTTCGATTTGTTCGGAATTTCTAACTTTTCATTCAGAAACTTAATATTTCTTACATAGATTCCTTGCAGCCACTCAAAACAGAAAGAAAAGCCGTATTAAGCACTCTGAACGATTTCTATCTATATATATCGCTGTTTCAAACAATCGCTCGTTTCTCGAGATTTTACACTTGTCAAAATATATTTGACAGTCATTATCTATGTGAAATGACCTCCTCAACAACGTGATCGCATTATTTTTTCGATACGATCAGTAGTTCCTGCGAAAAAAGCGGAAAACTTCGAAAAATCAATTTTCGGCGAAAGATAAGCATTGCAACTGAAAATTAAATTCAGATTCGTGTTTCTCACCCCAATAATGGGGTGTATGCGAAACTGCATCCATTTCTGATGCAGCCTCAAAAATGTTTACGTTGTGTTTTCTGCGCAGGAAGAGATGCACCGCGGGTCCGCGGGTCTGCTGCTTACATGGTTAGCATTGCCCGTATTGCGCCAGTATGCAGTAAATACTTGTCTTAAGTTGGGCAAATAATAATAATAATTCGATGTTTATTTCAGATTGGCCGATATAAACACCTTTACAACTTTTGAAGTTCACGCAATAGATTGTGTGTGTTTTAACACCCTTTCTTAGAGGATCCTTGTCATTCATGAAACATTTGAGACCATCGTGGTCAGAGCGCAAAACGACCTTCAAACCCAATTTTCTAACAATATATTTTAAATTATTACCGTAAATTTCAATGTAAGGTAAAACCAAAAATTCGCTAGTTTCGTTGTCGTTATCTTCAATGTTTATACTATTACTGACGGTACTATTGTTTCGATTATCAATTTCATCTAACCTTTTGTTCATAAATTTTACAACAAAATTTTCTGGGTAATCATTCTCCATTAAAGCTTTTTCAACCAGATCTAAGTTTTTATCTCTCGAAAGAAAAATTTAACCACGTATGGAATGGTTTTGAGAACACTGCTTTCAAGATCCTCCATGACTAAATTGGCGACAGATGTTGATAAAGGAGAACCCATGGGTAACCAGAAAGTTTGTTTGTAGAACCTATTATTGAAAACACAGTGTGCATTTTCTAGGCAGAATTTCAGTTGTTTAATAAAAGAACCTTGCGGAAGGATGGTATGCCTGGTGATTTGTGACTATCTTTTTTTTATACTCGCAATAATAAGTTTGTGAGAGATGTTTGTGAATAATGCCGTGACATGAAGAGAAAAGATCTCAAAATCATCCGGAATCTCTTTAATCTTATCAATTTTCTGTACAAAGTCAAAAATATCCTTTTTAAATGTATTGGTTTTCCCTACACACAGAAAAAACTAAGAACAAAATTTGTCGCAGGACATTTTTTAGAGCGATCAAGTTTTGTTCAGCCAACTTCGCGTCCTTCAAAATACATGTGTTTGCCATGGAATGAAAAAGAAAGCTTAACCGATATTTGTGTAAAGATTATCCTGTAAAGTTAATTTTTGTTGCAAAGAATCTTTTGTCGGAAATCGATGTAAAGTTCATCTTCTGTTTTTTCTGTGGAGTATCTTGGATCGCCGGTCTCATAGGTCTCATAGGTGTATTCTGTTTATGTACCTTCGGTAGTCCGTAAAATCTAGGGTAAACATCATTGTAACTTTTAAAAACTTTACTCCATTCCGGATTCAAAATGTTGGTTTTAAGCATATCACCAATAGTAGAATTTAACTCCCTCTTAAAACTACTAGTTGGATCTTCTTTTAATTCTTTTTAGGTGGATTTATGCTCAAGTAAAATTTCACATTTTCTGATATGTTTATCCTTATCAACAATTACAGTAATTTTCCCTTTATCTGCACGGGTTACAAAGATATTATCATTATTTTTTATGAAATTTTCCGAGTTAAGAGCCAAATCTACATATTTAAAATCTTTCCCATTTGAGAAATTACTGAACATGTATCTAGTGAAAATACTATTTACTTTGGGTCTCGTATCATTCTCATATTCTGCATCTATCATGTACATCTTATCTTCGATACTTGCCAGAGGCCTCTCTGTAACATTGCTTTTATTCATAGGTAATGTACTAAATTTATGACCGAGACTTGAATAGTATGCTACATCATCAGGGATCACTTCATTTGATGAATTAGTGATCCATTTTAGATTAACAGATCTATTTTGACACTGACAATATTTTTGTAACGTCCAATCATATTTTTTCTCTGAATTCTCAATACGTTCTGTACCATATCTATTCAGATAAATCATCTATGTTTCTTTATATTTCTTAAATAGTTGTGAATCCATTGATTCCAGAATTATCGTTTCTAAATTTAACCTATAAAGCTGATTGCTATCAATGAAAAAACAAATATCCCTAATTTCTGTAGTTAAAACTTGAACCTTTAACCTCATGTTGCAGGATCGAAATTGATTAAAACTATTCTTAAAATTAAAATGTAAATTAGGTACGTAATTTATTAAATGTGGTGGAAGGATTCTATTATTTCTGCAACGTAGTAAGACCTCCGAAGATTTTGTAGCTCTTCTATACACTTACTTAATTTACTCGATTTTCTTAAATTTCTGACTAAATCCCCATTTCCAATCCTCTCAAAGAATCCATCTGTGTAAACGAATTGTTCTATAGTTGCATCCATTTTCTTCCAAACGTGTTCAGTGATTAGTTGATGTTAGTGAGTGTCGACCAGGTAAAAGGTTCAAATAATAGATGTTAAGGTTGTCGGTATACTGGTCCAAAAAAATTTTTTTATCGATTGATGTTTATACGTTTCGCCCTTCGACGAAGGGCCTCTTCAGTAATCACAACTATGTACGTTAGGGTGGCTCAAAAACACTTTTTTTTCAAAAAAAGGGCAACGACCCCTCCTCCCCCCCCATTTTGTTCCAAATTCAGCAAAAAGAGTTCGCTGAAATTTGTTTTTTCGTTTTTTCGATTTTAACTGCTGCCGGCTTTGACTTGAAGTTTCCCATGTAAAATTCATGGGGAAAAATCACTTTTTTCAGTATTTTAAATAATTTTTTAGGGTTTTGAAAAATGTGACGGGAAAGTATGGAGGCTTGTAGAGAATTATTCGACGAAGAATTTCATGTATCGGATATATGTGTCTGACACCCCTAACACACCCCGACGAGTCACTGAAAATTATCCTTGAAACCAAAAATATCAATTCTTCATAAAAACGATCCTTTAAGCACAGTATTCTCATCTTTTTTCACCTGAAATTATTAGTATTGGTTTAGTGGAACATTTATCAACATTGCTTAATTCATTTTCAATTATATAAACAAATGGAATTTGTTTAAATTTTTTTTCTTCGAAAATTCGTTTTTTCCTAAAAATTATTAATATTGGTCTCGTGGAATATTTATTAACAATAATTCATTAATTTTCAATTATTCAAACAAATTCTATTTGTTCGAATAATTTTTCTTGAAAATTTGTGTTTTTTAAGAAATAAGGGTTTTTTGTCCAAAAATTTGTCGAACTGGCAGTTTATTATCTTTAATAACATAAATTTATTGAAAAATATTTTCCAATTTTATAAAGAATAAATTATTATTGATTTTCAACCAAATTTAATTTGTTTAAATAATCATTCTTCCAAAAAAATTGCAAATTGTTCTTCATTGTTACAACAATCAAGTCTTAATTCTTAACAGGAACATAAATATTTGATTAAGTTTTGAAACGTATTCAAAGAATATTTCTCCTTAGAGACATCATCGACACTTTCGAGTATACCAGTGGGCTTATCATTAGCAGAAATCCTTGCACCTGTGTATAATTTTATGCCTGTTCCAATTGTTTGAATGGTTGAGAATTAATAAATTATTGTTAATAAATATTCCACTAGACTAATAGTAATAATTTTGAGCAAAAAAGCGAGTTTTCAAAAAAAAAAATTATTTAAACAAATTCCATTTGTTTAAATATTTGAAAATTAATGAATTATCATTGATAAATATTCCAGTAGGTCAATAGTAATAATGTTTAGGGAAAAAAGGAATGCTGGAAAAAAATTATTCAAACTAATTCCATTTGTTTAAATAATTTAAAATGAATTAAGCAATGTTAATAAATATTCCACTAGACCAATATAAATGATTTTAGGTAAAGAACAAACGAGAGTGTAGTGCCCAAAAGTCGTTTTTATGGAGAATTGATATTTTTGGTTTTAGGGGTAGTTGTCAGGGACTCGTGGGGGTGTGTTAGGGGTGTCAAATCCATATGTCCGAGACATAAAATTCTTGGCTGGATGATTCTCTACAAGCCTCTATACTTTCCCGTCACATTTTTGCAAAACCTAAAAAATTATTTCAAAAACTGAAAAAATTGATTTCTCCCCATGCATTTTACATAAAAAACTTCAAGTCAAAACCGGCAGCAGTTGAAACAAAAAATAAATAAATAAAAAAAATCAGGGATTTTCCTTTTTTGGATTTGGAATAAAATGGGGGGATCGTTGGTATCGAGCATGAAAAAAAAACTTTTCATGCATTTTTGAGCCACCCTAATGTACACAGCCTAAACATATAAAATGAAAAAATCATCAAATATTGCTACAAAGAACAAAGTAAAAAACTCTTTTCCTCGTCCGATGTATTCTTTACCATATAAATTCAATGGAGAGAATCCGTAGTAACATTATGGAGCGAACCATGTCAAGTCTAAGAAAGTAAAAAAAAAAATTAAGTCAAAGAAAGTAAAAAATTAATTTGCTTGAAACACTCGTCAGAAATAGTGATACTTAAAAAAGATAGTGATCTGTTGGCTTCCACGGTGGCCTTAAAAGAATATTAAAGTGACATTTCATAAACATGGAGTATTAATATTGTTTAAAGCCAAGTGGTTATACAAATAAGTTAAGTCATTAGTCAAATAGGCCGCTGGGTAAAATAATTAATTTACAAAGTAGCTAATGAAAAAAGTTATAATAGTAGATAAATATGTTGTTAATTTGAAAATTATTAGCACTTTCAATTAAGTTCAAATATATATTGCTGAGACCTACTATTTCGGTTCTTTTGTTGACAGAATTTGTTCTTTGATATATGGAACATTTCTCTAAAAAGTCTTTGTGTTTGTTCAATTTCGGTACCTAAAATCTTAATATTATCAAAGTCAAAATGATGTTGTTTCGTATGAGAATGATAAACTAATGCTGAGCTTCTGTCATCGTGTTTGCAATCGTTCTTATGTTCATTTATCCTAGTATCGATGCTCCTTTCGGATTGGCCGATATAAACACCTTTACAACTTTTGCAGTTCACACAATAGATTTTGTGTGTTTTGAGACCCTTTCTCAGAGGATCCTTGCAATACATGAAACATTTCAGACCATCGTGGTCAGAGTGCAGAACGACCTTAAAACCCAATTTTCTAACAATATCTTTTAAATTATTACCGTAAGTTTCAATGTAAGGTAAAACCAAAAAATTGCTAGTTTCGTTGTCGTTATCTTCAATGTTTATACTATTACTGACGGTACTATTGTTTCGATTATCAATTTCATCTAACCTTTTGTTCATAAATTTTACAACAAAATTTCTAGGGTAATCATTCTCCATTAAAGTTTTTTCAACCAGATCTAAGTTTTCATCTCTAAATTCATGGCTACAAAGTCTAACTGCTCTATCGACCAAAGTGTTTACCACACTTATTTTATATTCAATGGGAGCAAAAGTGTTGAAATTCAAGTATCTTCCCGACCAATATGGTGTCCTATACCAATCTGTATACAACCTGCCATTTTCTCTCTTTACTAGAGAGTCTAAAAAGCTTATGCTTATGTCATTTTCCCTCTCTGTAGTGAATTTAATTCTTGTGTTGAATTTGTTACACTTTTTTAACAAATCATTAATGTTGTTTTTGTGAACACAAGTCAAAACATCATCCACGTATCGAAAGAAAAATTTAACCGCGTATGGAAAGGTTTTGAGAACACTGCTTTCAAGATCCTCCATGACTAAATTGGCAAATAAAGGTTGGCCATTGTTAGCGTTTTTTACTGGGCTCGTAAAGTGCCAGTATTAAACCGACGATTGGTGTAACTCCATGAGAAACGGGTTGTCCATCATGCATCAGGCCAGAGTTCTACCAGTATAGGGCCAGCGCTTGTATGTCAGTGCTGGTTTTTCAGCACTGGCGCAGTACTATGCCTGGGTTTTAGCCAGTACTACGTCCGTACAGGTTAGCCAGCTGTAGCTAGCCATTACAGGCGCAGTACTGCGCCCGTTGTTAGTAATGGTCTGAATCCAAAATTTCCACATGGGTTGCGGTAACCATCACAACGTAGTCACTAAACTTGCGCAATTCAGATCAGTCAGACCGTCCCGGCGAATACGGACGGTTGGCTACCTTGCTTATGTACGAACTCTTAGGAGTCAAATCTTTGGACTTCATTGCTGCACTACTCATTCGTTTTTTTTGCAATCCAGGGCACCTCCACGTGGTTGACGGTGGGCAACGAAGTTATTATATTAAATTAGGCAAAGTTTCATCATTTTTATTTTCTGAAAAATTAGATAGATTTGTTGAATTGTTTAGTTCAGATTGTTCGAAATCTTGTAACTGAACGCTAGGAATTGATATTTTTACAGGTTGTTCATTTATGTTTGCATATTTAACGTAGACTTTGCCTCCACAATTTTTTACAATGGCTTGACCCACAAAAATTCCTACTCCAATTGATAATTGAGGTATATATCCTTCACTTTTTTCTGTATTTTCTATTTTTACATAATAATCAAAAATTGTTCGTGCCGGGATTGTGATAACGCCAGTTTGTTCGAAAGGATAAGTTGAATAGTTAATTTCAATACACTTATATGTGTAATTTATATTTACTTTATTATTAAGAAAAAATTCAGAGCCCAATACTCCATCTTCATCTACTGGTACGTCATCAGGAATTATATTTAAAGTAGTTAAAAATCCAAGTATCATAACCTTAATTTGACCTAGAGTATAGACAGGTAGATCATTAATTCCTGTTAGTCTCAACACTTCATTTTTATTTATTTTTACTTCGGGGTCAATCGCACTTCTTTTAATTAAATTTCGACCAGCACCAGTGTCGATCATCATACGTGCCGGGTTTTTTTAGACCAACGGCAGATACCATGATCGAAGGAATTATATTATTCCTACTGATATGAATTTTGATATCATTTTCCTCACTCGTGATTTCTATAGGTGCTTTAGTTAATGGGTTGGCGCCTTCCTCCCAGCACCCATTGGGGGAATAGCGTTGGAGTTTTCCTGGTTCTGCGTATAATTTTGTGGGCTTTGTTGATTTTGTAAATATCTACTCTTTTTATAACAATCCTTAGCGATGTGACCAGGGTAATTACAAAAATTGCAAATAATTTTAGATCCTTGGGTGGGATATGGGCGGGTCTGCTGATTATTTGTATTTTCAGGATTTCCCTTTTGGTTTTGACCAGGCTCAAAATTTTGATTCTGCCTGGATCTAAAATTTCGATTTTGTCCGTATCCGAAATTTTGATTTTGTTGGTTTCCAAAATTCTGATTTTGTCGGTTACTAAAATTTTGATTTTGGCGATATCCAAAATTTGGATTTTTTCGGTTACTGAAATTTTGATTCTGTCGGTATCCGAAATTTTGATTTTGTCTAGGCACAAAGTTTTGGTTTAGTTCAGGTCTAAAATTTGAATTTTGTCCAGATCTAAAATTTTGATTCTGTCGGGGTCCAAAGTTTGGATTTTGTGCAGAATTCCATTTATTGTGATTATTAAAATTTCTTTGAGGTGTATTTTGTAAAAATTGGTTTTGAATTGAATTTGAAACATCCGGATTTTCGGAAAAGATTTTTTGTCGAAAGTTTTCGAGGTGGTAGCACTTTTCGGTCGCATGTCCCGGTCTTCCGCAAATTAAACATGCTATTTTAGTGTCCTGAGCAACATTGAATTTAGTATTTTTAGTAATAATTCGCGATTCTGATTCTTCTTCTGAAGATTTGATTGGCCTATTTTTTCGCAATTCTGAACATGCATTTAATTTTCTTTCAATTTCTAGCGCCTCATTGATTAGAGTTTTAAAAGTTTAATTCACGTTATCTTTTAATCTTATCTCTATTTCTGAACGTAAACCCCTTTTAAAACATTTAACCACATCATCTTCTAAATTTGCTTTAAACGTGTCATCCGTGGCACCATAATTGCCTAATTTATGCGCGTCTTCGATCCTATCTGCTAGTTCTTTTATTCGCGCAGCGTATGATATAACATTTTCTTTATCCCACATAAATATATTGCCTAGCTCTCCTTGCAGCTGGTATACGCTTTTCGCGAAAGCATAAACCTTTTTTAGTTTCTCTATTAATTCATCTAAAGTTCGAAACGTATTTCCGAATACGCATTTCCGCGCTTCTCCGGTCAATTTACTTCTAACTAATCTAGCAAGATTGTCATGTGCCTGTGTGGGAATTACAGCTTTTGCTTCTGTGCATCCCTCTATAAAATGAGCTAAAGGGATGTTACTTCCGTCAAAAATAGGGATTATTTCGAGCGCGTCGCGAAGGGAAACTTGTTGATTAGTTGGCAGTGTCATTTTTTTCTGTGTTGTCGAGTCTTCGTCGCTTGCAATGTCGTCACTATCGTGTTCACTTATTATTGATGGGCGATTTAAATCAGGAAATGAATTTTCTTTGGTTTTTTCTTCACAAATTAGCTGAGAAAGCGTTGAACTTAATAATAACTTTACGTTAGTTTGATAATCGATCACGTCATCAATTGTTAGAGTTTTATTTTGGTCTACAGAACCACTAATTAAGCTTGACTTTTTATTGATTAATGTAGTATTACCGGGATTAATGAATGCAGAACAGTCAAAATGTGAATTATCGCTACCGAATTCCAAATCTAGTTTTTCTAATTCAACATTAATTTTATTTTTCCTATCACTCTCAAGCCCTTTCTTATTTGATTCTACTTGCTTAGCTAGTTGGGGGTTTTGTTTAGCAAGATTTCTGGTAATAGTTCTTTTAATGTTCCCTAAATCTACAGGTTTTCATTAGGCATTGGTTATATTTATTTACGGACATATTTCACAGCAATAGAATGTAAAGGTTATAAGTTACCTGTCTTCGCTCAGGTTCTTTGTGCTTAAAAAATGTATATAAAATAAACTTTTTTCAAAACAAATTAAATATTAGCTCTCTTTTGTTTAATTCCCGGCCGATGCACCATAAAAAGGTTGTATGTTACGTCATGGAAAACGTAAAATACTTTCCTTTTTAATTAGGTTCCTCGTTTTAGTTGAGATCGAAGATCTCGCAAAGGGAAGAGGGAAGAGTAGCCAATAAATAAATATAGATTAGTTCAAACAATTTATTATAATCAATTACACTTGAAACGTATTGTTTATTAAGGCTTTAGCACAAGAAACTGAAGGAAGGCATGTAGACACTCTAATCCTTGGCCAGGACCTTTGAAATAAAGGAGACTCATGTATTATGGCCCAAAAGGAGTTAGATAATGAAATTAGATTTATTAAAATTAGAACTTACCGGTTTATTGATTCGATTGAAGAATCAAATGATATCTAGATGGTCTCCGTGTAGTGGTGTAAAAGAAAGGGGTTGTGCACCTTGATGTAAACAATAAGGGTTCCAATTCAGGGTTGAATGGGTACGAAGTAATCCAAGATGGGAAATCCCAGATTCGGGTTTCCCGGTGCACAACACTTGACACAAGGGCACACACACTAACACGCGAAGGATACCGGTTTGACACACTAGACACTGGACAGTCGAATCGGGGAAAACCGTAGGAAATAGCGAAGAGTTGTACGGAACTGTAACTTCTAATTTTTTGACTGACCCATGCTGGTCCATTCACTTTTTATAGGGCCTATGGCTACGATCATGCATGCTGCAACGATCCTGTATACGCGTACGTCACGTATATATATAGATATACTATACGGTTTGTAATGTTTTCAGTATATCTATAGGTATGTCCTCCAGTTTCCACGTGCTTTTGGGCCCTATACTCTATGCGTCTATGGTTAGACAGTGTACGCTACGAATTACAATGTTCTTACTATAGGCTATATTCTATACCTAGTCTGCTCTCGTGCTGGACATATATATATATATATATATATATATATATAGCTATATCTTACAGTGTACAACGTGCTGACTATATATATATATATATATATATATATAGCTTCACTACACAGTGCACGATACTCGCTCTGTATTTATTGAGTATTTATTAGTATAAGCATGCAAATATATAATTATATGAATAAATATATTAACATATATATACGTCACGGGACGTGACACAAGTTCCACTACTAAAATAGATACATTTTCTAATTAAAAAGACAAATTTACCAAAAAAATAATTGAATTTTCATTAAAAAAAAAGAATTCAGTTAAATTTTCAATATTAAGATGTGAATTTTTAACGAAAAGTAAGAAATTGAATTTTTAACCCAAAAAGACGAATTAAAAAAAACTGTTCAATCGCAAGCAAAAAAGGATTGTTTTGTAACAAAATTGTTTAATTTTACCAAACAGTTGCTTTTTTCTCCAAGAAAGATGCAAATTCTACTAAAAAAGATGCATTTTTTAATTAGAAAGACACATTTTCAACAACAAAAAAGTAGTTGAATTTTCATCGAAAAAAGATTTCAGTTGAATTTTCAAAGAAATAGTACAACTTATAACTCAAAAGCTAATCTTCGAGAGGAAGCAACTTAAATGAAAAGAAATATAAATACAAGGGAAATAAATTACTAATAAGAAAAATATATAACTTAATATTCAACTGCCAGAATGTTGAACTTGTAAATTTTTTAACCTAGAATCTTTTATAAAAGGGAATGAAAATATTTCATATTTATTCTTCTTGACAGTTATTCCGATTCATAGAAATTCACTGACTTTTACAATAATTTTTTTGTAAATTCCCTGACTTCTTCCTGACCAATAAAATTCCTTGACTTTTTCTTAAATTGTTGTTGGCTAGGTTCGTTTTTCACTCACCAGATTTATTTGGTGCTTACAGTTAAATTCATATGAAATTTATGTATACACTTACTGCCAGTTATTTGTTTTACTTGAAAATTTCCAAACATTACGTACATGAATGAAAGACACCCCCCCCCCCCTTCCGTAACGAATAGTAAGAAAATATCTCTACCCCTCCCTCCCCCTTAAGCTTTTACGCAATTTAAGTAGGGTCCCTAAAAAGCAAACATTAGTTGAATGAAAAGTGTTAGCACAAATATTTCCGGTTAGCCCAGATACTTCGATTTAATTTTAATATATTTCATATAAAGTTGAAAATATTTACTATTGAAAAAGTTCAGTTTGGGCCACACGTCTTTTACTTTAAAACTGGTCAACTTTTTCATAACCAAAACGAATAGTACCAACTTTCAATTTGTTTCGATGACAATTCTTACAATTAACTGCTTGTATAATAACTACTTCTCTTCACCTGTGTAATATACATTGCTGAAGACCATCATTTTCTGGGAAATATATTGAGACAATACTGTTTGAAATACCTCTTGTATTTCAAAATATCTTTACATAATATTTCTGCCCGCCTTTATTTCTTGATTAGTCGATTACCTTTAAATATTGCTTGGCCTAAAGAAGTAGAGAAATAGATTTTGTAGGATTTTTTGCATATTATTTTCGAGAAATAAAACCAAAGCATCAAGTTTTATAAGAAACGATTGAGGGAGAAATTGTAGATATTTAGAAAGCTTCCATTCTTCTTTTAAATTTTCTTCACGTATCTGTCGTTGGTCAAAAAACTCGCTCTTTTTTTTAGAATACAAACAATAATTTTGTTTGCCAAAGCTCGACGATTTGACTCATTCATTTTTTCGAGTGTTATCATGTTTATGGACATAAAAATCTTCTCGAAGATCCTTATTTCCAATAAAAAATGGTAGGAAACACACACTTCCTGACTCTGTCAAGGCTTGACCGGGAAGCCCGGGGCCTCAAGCTCGTGTGGCGACGTACACCGTCGCTTCTCCTCTACCTTGGCGTTGAAAACTACAAATTAAGAGCACTCCCACTGTAAAAATGTATGTCTTGCACTATGGCAACAGTGAACAAGATACTTATTCATTTATGGTGGAGAAACATAAAAATTTTGAATTTTGCATTTTTTACAAGAAATTCGTGATCAGCGACCCTAAAAATCTCCAAGTAGGCGATTTTGGCCCAACCTGAGAACTTTCACAAATTTTGGGGATTTATGTCATTTTCTTATGATTTTGGATCAGGTCGAGGGCCGCCGAGAGCCATTCCAGGCCCGAGGTTTTATATTATCACCGGCCCTCCTCTGCTAGCTTTACTACGCAATTTTATAATAGATTTTCAATTGCCGAAGCGTAGTTGCCAATTGGAACATAGGAAGAAAAATGTTCACAAATTATACAAAATACTACTACTAGATGTACTATAAAGTGAACCTACTTTGCTCTAAATAATTAACTTTTCTAACCTTCTTCGAAGCAAGATCGTCAGTTATAGCTTCCAAGTTGGCTTTTCTAGCAAGTTGAGTTTCCGGAGCTAGCGTACACAGACTGGACATCTCACCTTTTATTAAGCAGAGCTTGCAGTTCAGGTCAAGAGAACTCCTCTGCGTAGGCTCCTTTGATATTGCTGCCGTTGTCATATTCTTGCACTTGACAATCTACCAGAGGAATTTTAAAAGTCTTCCGTTTTGGCATCATAAACTGGACAGTGGCTTTCCCTGTTTTCTGAGTACAGTTAGTCAAGGGCAATAGATGCTCTGCGGCTTCATTGGTTTCTCCCTCTTCATTGGTGAAATTCACAAAGCAAATTGAGAATGCAGTTTGTTCAACGTGAGAGAAATCTGGAGTTGCGTCCACAATCAGTGAATGATACTTCGACTTCTCGCGTTCTAGAAGAATAACATTTATTACTTCATTTGTACAACCAACCATGAACTTATTCTGAATATATACAGATAAGTAATGCACCTCTAATCTTTTATCGGTTTCTTCAGAGTGGCGAACTTTTCGTAGATGGTCCTTAAGGAGCGGGTCATGTTTTGATAAAAGTTAAATGATTCCAAGGAAGTTACCGTTAGAAGGGTATTCAATTCTGCTACTATTTCCGTGAAATGCCATTTCTTTCAACGGGGAATAAGGTTATGGCAAGAAGTCGCATTAGGATTTCATTCCACACTTCACACTCGTATTGTATGGACCTGAAAAACAAGTCACTCAACGAAGTTTGTGTTTTTAACTTCATCTATTCTGCTTCCACAACATATAAGAATTTGTTCCGAGACACTACTCTTATGTTCAAAGTTTTTGTCGTGTACCTTCTTCCACTTTGGTGCAGCAAAATACCCTTTAGGTGATGCCGAAGCTGATTTTTGAGCTTGCGAAAGTTTGCTGTAAATTTTGCACAGTAAGCGATAAAGAGCTTTCTTCACTTTACTCCGAACAAACAAGTCTGTAAGCACAAACTCACCATTCTCTAGCTTCTTAAGATCTTAAGAATAGAGGCTGGTAGCTCACGACATATACATTCCTCCCATTGCTCTGCCTTTTTTATTCTTCCTTCTTGCATCTTGAACCTGTCATTTGTAACCGCTTCGTAATCTTTTCTTACTCTTTACCATCTCTTTTCATCGAGCCACGTCTCCGTCATTACTACTACATTCCATTCAGTCAAATTTCTCATAAACTCCCTATCCTTTCTTTTTAAGCCTGCTATATTCCAGTAGCATGTCCTCCAATCTTCCCTACTTTCGTTTCTCGTCTCTTTTTGTTTCCTGCGTTTTCTTAATACTTTATCTCCCGTTCCTTTCTCTCCTAGTTTCCCAACATCTCATTTTTGACTAACTCTTCCCTGTCCTCCCTTTTTTCATTTCTCTTCCGCTATTTTCCTCAACTTACACTGCATCTTCCTTTCTACCAATGTCAAATCATCCTCTATTCTCTCCGGACTTCCGTATACCACCCTCGTCTTTGTCATCACTTCCCTCTTATATTCCCATTTCTTTAGTTTCACTAGTACCATTCTCTTCGCTCTTCCCTTCCTACACTTCGCACTCCCTCTATCTCTGGCTTAGCATCAATCCTTTTTAGTACTTTTTCCACTCCTTCCATCAGATCCTTCCTCTCTAATCTTAGACCCTTCATCACTATGTTTCTTTTTCTTCCTTCTCTCTCTCTTTCTTTTCTATTCTTTGTTCTATTCTTCTCAGACTTTCCTTCTCCTCATTCCCACTCTCCATGCCTCCAAAATCACGGTTTGAGCTTTCTATTTTTTTATTCTACCTCCCAACTCATCTACCTTTTATTAGGTTCTTTCTTCTTTTCTAGTCTTCGCTCTAACGTCTGCATCCTTTCCTTTTGCTTTTCCCTGACTTCTCCCATTTTCTCATTTATTTCCTAAGTTCGGCTTTTTCCTGCCTAATTTCTTTCCTTATTTCCTCTACCCTTTTCTCCTGCTCTTCTTCACACATCTCCATTACTTCTATCACCATTTCGCGCAGTCCTTTCAATCTTTCCTTTTCCATCGGATCTTTAGCCTCCGCTCCGTCTCTTTCTGTCCCCTTATTTTTCTCATCCTTCTCTACAAAACTTTGTATTTCTGGCGGCGTTCTATACATTTTTATATTTTTCAAGCTTGACCCTATATCTTCCCTGTCTTCACTGCTTCCCCTCTCACCTCTCTTCCTTTTAATGAATGTCTCAATCGATCCTACGCTCTTCGCCCTGAATCTATCCTTTTCTACCTCCTTTCTTTGTTCCCCCTTTCGGTGTATTGAAAACTTCCCGGTCTACATTTCTGCTTTCCTTGCTGGTGCTCGTTCCGCGAGGCATGAATCCAATCCAAACGATCCCGCCTTCTATCGTTCTCTGTCTGTCTATCGTCGCGTCTATCTGCCTTGCCTTTCTCCTTCTCTACGCTGTCCTGCTACGACCAACCTGGTCCTCCCACCCTTTTACAAGCCTTAAACCCACCTAACCTCAACTTCCACACAAATCTCTCTTGATCCCCAAAAATATCCTTACCCCCTTGTCAATATTTCCATCTCTCAATCCATCCCTTACAAACGAACCCTTCTCCACACATCCACAATCCACTCACCTCAAATTTCACCACTATTATCAGAAAAACACAGCACATCTGAAGATATTTAAAGAAAAAAATCTGAGCTTTCCTTTTAGTAAAAAAGGAAAGAGGACTCTTCAACTGAAAAAAATTAAATTCCTGTCACCTTCATTTTATTCACCCTTGATGAATTATTTTTCAAAACTAGTATCAATACCAAGTAAAACATTCAGTTAAAAACAGTCATACCAAAATTTCACCTATAAGCTTTAAACACATACATTGAAAATTTTCATATTTTGTATACGTTTAATACGTAAATTATATGAACTTCATGTGTTTTATGCCATTCAAGTAGTAGCTCATATGAGAGAAAGGATAAAAAAAGCAGCAGGGGTAAAAAAACAGATATGGGGAATAGGAAAAGAAGGTAGAAAAAATTGGAGGAGGAGAATGTTGTTGTTTAATACGCTGGTATGGCCGGTATTAGGTTATGGAACAGAGATATGGGGATGGAAAGAAAGGAAAGAGATTAAGTGTTCACAAGAAAGGTATATAAGGTGGAAGATAGGGGTAGACTGGAGGACGCCGTGATATATGGTGACAGAAGAAGCGCAAAAGGTGTTTGATTGAGGTAGCAAAAAGGAGAGGAAGGGTGATTGAATTAACGAGATAGGAATAAGAAAGAAGGGAGTTCTTTAAGGCTAGAGATATAGAAGATGGGACTGGAGTCAACTATGAAGAAGTGAAAAAGGAGAGAGGGAAAGACAATTAATAGAAAGATGGGGGATAATTGAGGAATCAAAATATAGTAAATGGTATAAGATGATAAAAAGGAAGAAGTACCAAAGTATTAAGAAAGGGATGAGGAGAGAAAAGGTGGACCAGAATAGCAAGATTTAGATTAAGAAACAAGGTAAGGGCAGGTATGTATTGGGAAAAGAAAGAGAACAGGAAGTGCAGAACCTGTGAATGAGAAGAGAAAACATGGGAGCATATATAGGAAGGATATAGAAGAGGAATGGAAGATAAAAGAAGCTGGCAAGTGAATGTGCTAAAGATTCTAAGGGAGAATGGTTTGGAGGAAGAGTGGATGAATGAGTAAGAGGGTGCTAGAGGAGCGAATAAGAAAGAATGAAAGAACGGATGCAGAATAATGGCCAAATGGAGGTACAAGAGAAGTGAATGAAAAAGGAAACGGAAGTCGCTTAAACCAGAAGCGTAAAGATTTGTAAGTAATGGTTATGTAATCACATAAGTAGTTTAAGATGCGTTTGCGTTCTCTCTCTCTCTCTCTCTCTCTCTCTCTCCCTCGCTTGCACTCTCGCTTTCGATCAATCGCTCACTAGTTCGCTTACACGTGCCAAATTGCGCTATCGTCAAAAAATAGAAATAAGGATCTAGATATAAGATGTTCTGTAAGAAGGTGTACATAACTGTAAATAGTAAGGTTAAGATTCTCTAAAATATGTAGAAGGAAGTATTGTAAGAAATGAAAGTCATGTCAACCCTCAGGGGACACATTATGAATGAAGAAGAAGAAGTAAGTGGTATATACATTGTTTAAAGATAATGTAATCATATATTAGTTGAACTACATTATCCGAGAAAACATTTTTTGAGTGGATTCATTAAAAACATCATGAAATATTTTTTCATCTAATGGATTCTACATGAACCGTATTTCACTCATTTAAAGGGCTTTTAGTGAACATTTAAAGCAATCTAGTAGAAAAAAAATAATAAAGTGTGGTTTTCTTTCCGAAATTCCGATTAAAAATTCATTTTTTAAAAATCCAAGAAGTTTTGGAAATTTTTGTTTCAAAAATAGTTTCTTCAAAACTGAATCTGATTACGAGTAATTTAAAAAAAATACACCCTGATAGCATTAGAATCACCACTCTCTTTAACTGAACCAGTGAAATCGTCACTGGTTCAATCAGTATTTTGAATTATCACTGGTGAAACAGTGATTTTTCCACTCTGACTGGATGAACCAGTAAGCGTTTCGACTAAAATAGCGCTACTGATTCTACCAGTGACCCCAAATGATTGATTGAACAAGTGATACAGCGCTCCACGCGGACAAGACATGAACCTCCAGTTGTCTGGTACGCGCGGGTCGCCAGTCACGTCATGTTATTTCTCGATTGAAAACGAACCTTATTGTATACTAGTGCTTGTTTTATGAGTATTTAGCGCCTGTCTGCAATGAGTAGGGGATATAATATCTCTCGCTTGGTACTGGGAGGCCCCTGGCCACATGGGCTTGACTTTGAGCGACACGACACGTTGACATAACCACGGGCCTTCCCACAATCAAGCGCAACATATTCTATCCCATTATATTGCAGCCCGACCTTAATTTATTGTTGTGAGAGTAAGTGCGGTTTTTAAAATATAATTTTACAGCTGTTACCAGAATAGTGATGAGTGACAAGTGTCATACCTAAACAGATGACAGACGACAAGGCGTACAACCCGATGACTACTGGTACTGAGAAACCAGTGAACCTCACAATGGGACGGACAACATTGGCGAAGCAATATATGTATATACAGGGTGATCCTGAACTTTTTCTCGAGTTCGCGCAACATGCTTAAGTACGCGCGGGAATAGCGAGCACCCATTGGTAATCAAGATCGAAAGTCAATATTGCACGAATTATGACCAGTCAGACTCAATATGCAGACTATTTCTCGTCTGTTTCTGTTTTTTGATTGGAATGTTGCCCATATAACTTTCAAACACGTTAAGTGTAGAAAATATCTCATCTGGAGTTCCGGGTTGTTCTCGAATATATTTCCGTAATGTTTCTAAACAATCCATGGCCTGGGAAAGAGTAGTTGGTGATGATTCCACATCGTCATCACTATCTGCCTCTTCTTCACTTAACTCGTCAGACTCTTCTTGAAACATTGTAGTATTGAGAATTTTAATATCAGTCGGATAAAATGTAGTAATAACATCAGAGTCCACGTTGGCGAAGTCTTAGAATTCAATCGCATTCATTACACGAAAAACTTGCTGATATCGACACCACTCTGGTGGATTTTCTTCTACAACTGGTTCTTCCGCAACCTGTTCTCCAATTTCTGTGAACAAAAAGAATGAATTAAATGGTTACATTCAAGAATATAAGGCCAGGTAAACTAAAACATCCTATGTGTACATTTTTATCAATATATACAATCAATACAAGTTCTATTTACCATTTGTAAAACCTGATTTGCGGAAACAGTGAGCAATTGTAGACTGTGTGACTGCTCCCCAAGCCTTATACAGCATTTCAATGGCAGTTTGGATGTCATATTTGGCGGCAGAAAAATCAACCGGATTGCCTTCAGTTCATGTGAAAGAATCTTAGCATGCGCAGGACAATTATCGAAAAAGAGTAGCACTTTCCTCTTTTGATTGGAAAATTTGTTATCCGAATCGAAAATCGATTCATAGACCGCTGACGTCATCCATGCTTTTTTATTATTCGTATATGTAACTGGTAATGATTCCACCTTCTTTTCCTTGAAAAATCTCGGTTTCTGCGATTTACCAATCACAACAAGCTTCAATTTTTCCGTTCCAGTCATATTAGCTCCTGCCATGACTGCCACACGTTCTTTAATCTTCTTTTCTCCATGACAAGTATCCGCTTTGAATGTGAAAGTTCTGTCTGATGAGCGTCTAAAGAAAATACCAAATTCATACGCGTTGAAAGTGTCTTCCGTGTCATATTCTTCCAGTAGACTCAGCAGTATATTCGTTCTGCATTCTTCACAGTCAAGTTCAGGCATAGCTCCACTCTCACCTGATATTACTTTCTCTACAATTCTGTTCCTGTATTTGAATTTTTCCAGCCAACCAGAGCTAGCTTGCAATTTCAGGCCAAGATCCTTCGCGAAGTCCGCAGCTTTTTGTTCGATCAATGGTCCTGGCACTGGTAAATTGTGATCTCTCACTCGCTTCAACCATTCCATCATAGCTCGCTCAAGTTCAGGGAAACTTGATTCTTTAAAACTCTTATGCTGTGGCAAGCAAGGTGCTTCTTCCACCGCCTTCATAATTTCATCCTGATCCTTCAATATCGTCGATAGAGTACTCGCAGGGATACTGAATTCACTTGCGATCTTCTTTTTACGTTTTACTCCTTTTTTAACTTCTTCAATAATTTTTATTTTATTGTCGATAGTTAAAGACTTCAGAGATTGTTTCTTTTCCATCGTGAGACTTGACTTGACTTGATACAATGCAGACCAGGTCTCGCCACGCGCAAATAGAAACAATTGCAGCAGTTAGATCCTGCTCAGATCTATCCCTTCCATTAGACGACTCCACCCACTATTCACTGCCCGACCGTCCCTTCGTTGAGGGATTCGACTTACCGAAACTCTTGAGGGGCCGTCTAATGACTTCGACTTATCGAAATATTCGAGTTAACGAAATTTGAGTTATCGAAAAAATTTAACACACAAATCCTATATTGAAATCCCGGGGCCCAAAAATGTCTTCGAGTTACCGAAAATTCGACTCATGGAGGTTCGTGTTATCGAGGTTCGACTGTAATATTATGTCTGAAATCTTCAGCGCTGATGTTGTAGCTAGAAAATTAGGAGCATGGTGTAGTTTGCAATTTGTCTTTACCGCTGTTATCCGTACACAGCTGCCGTGAGTGTTGGAGCTGACAACAGTCGCCTCTGGATTCTTTCTGAGAGCTACCATTTATTGCGTTATTATTTTATTATTATTATTTTTATTTCTTATTACTTTATTTCTTATCATTATTTCTTATTATTTTATATACTTGGTTTTGATTCCTTGGGAAACAAACCAAAGGGCCTATGACAAAGCTACCGAACGCGTCCTCGGGTTGCGGATAGAGGGTCCCTGTACCAAGAGTTTCTGCTGAATATGGTTACAATAATGAATAAGCAGTCGCGGATAATTGTCCAGGGATGGTTTTGAAGGAAGAACCCCTAAGCGAAGGCGTTAGAACCGTGCTGAATGCTGAATGACACCTTGGTGAGGTGTTTCAAACGGTTACCTGAGATACCGGGCGACCTCTCAGAGTATCAGCCTTATCCTTGCACGCGGGCCTCTAGAAGGATGGACGAACCCTTTTCCTAGCTGCTCGTGGGAACAACAATGACAACACCAAACATAGTTGTAGTAAGTGCGGTTCAACACAATCGAGCGCGCAGTGGTCGCGACAATAGGTCGGATGGTCAGACAGCAATGTCGACTACCCTAGAGTTGGGGGAGCCAATCAAGACGGCGTCAATGCGATGGACCGGCGGAATCTCAATACTTTTGGGTGGACGGAGAGACTGAATGAGTACCTGCTAGAGTACTACGATCAGGCTGTGGTCACTACACGGAGAAAAAAATATGGCTGTAACAGTAAGAACACTAGTCATGCTTTTGCCGCAGGTTTCATTCCATGCTTTTGAAGCCGTTATCCCTCACGAAAATAGCTCGAACTTCGCCTTGCTATATCTGTAAAGAAATCACTCTATTAGAGTATGATTACTCTTATAAAAGAGATATTAGGCCACGCCCACTCACGAACCTAGCTTCAAAACAAGCACCGGTACGTGCGGCCTAACATCGCTTTGGCAAGAGCACTCATACTCTAAGAGGATGGGTTTTCTTACAACCGTAGTAAGGCAAAGTTTCTCTATGGTATGAGCCATTTAATGCTAAAATTGGCTAACCTGATGCCAATATTGGTAGGAATTCATAACAATTTCGCACATGAAGTTCCGTGCTGTAATATTAAGAGCTCAGCCTACTATGATAGTGCGATTTTTTTCTCCGTGTAGTGTAGGCAACCGCGATCGCACATATTCTGGTCCTGTTTTGCGGGCTCGTTAGATGGCTCTGTAGGTCTTACCCTGCTACACGTCGCTGCGGGGTCCACGTTTCATCTATCTCTCTTACTCCTTCGTTGTTTTCGTCTTTTGTTTACCAAACATCCCAACCGTCAAACGTGCGCAATTTTTTGTTCTTTTTTGCTGTTGAATGGAAAAATTATGCGTTCTTATGGAAAAATCAATAGAAAAACAAACAGAAATACTTAAATATTTATTCCAGTAATTATTTTGGTATTTCTATTTGTTATTCTATTGGTTTTTTCAAGTTATTAAGTTTTTTAAATAGGTTATCTGCAAATCATCTGGATATATATATATATATATTTCAAATCAGGCAGGTTCTACACTCGATGTTGCAGAATCTCTCGGGGAAAAAATATGTTGTTTTTTAGAGGAAATTAGGCAATACGTATTTTTGCGATTTGTGAAAAAAAATTTTTTTACAGAGTTATGCGTATTTGAATTTTTGGCTTTGTTTTTCAAAAAAACCCCAATTTTTTCTTCAAACTCGTATAACTTTTAACCTAATTGAGATATTTACGATTTCTTTTCAGATTCTGGTAGAGTTTACCGCCTTATTTCGAAATCCGCGAGGAAATTAAAAAATCTTCAAAATTAACCAAATGGCGGCAGTTTTTCTGAAAATGTTTAAAGTCGATTTTCTCAAAAAACCCACACTTATATTTTTTGCCAATTTTTTTTTAAGTTTGTACCATCATAAGGAAAATACCTTGTGAGTTTAATGCGGGCTAAATAACTTTTGTGGGCAAGAGAATTTTTTTTCATAAAATCGAATTTTCGTGTTTTTCTTGAAAACAACAACAGATACAAGAAAATTTTGAAAAAATGGTTTGCACATTCAAAAAAGTTCTACAAAAAGTTCTCTTACGCATTTATGATATCTTGCACCATTTCCGAGAAAAATGGAAAAATTCAATTTTCATAAACAAAAAATTGTCTTCATTCCTGGCTTATGGAAATACCCACCATTTTTGTTAAGTATTAAAAAAATATATACGTTCATATGAGGAAAACTCCATGTTAGATTTACGTGGGCTGAACAATTTTTATCATCAGAAAATTATTTTTCATAAATTCGAATTTGGAAATTTTTTGCTGAAACAATTTAAGTTACAAAATGAATGCCAATACAAGAAATTTTTTGACTGCCAAGTTTTTGTCTGCAATATATTCAAATATATGTCACATTTATCCAGATATTCTCCAACAATGTATAAAAACTTTATCTGAACAAAAACAAAAAAATTGTCTTCATTCCTGGCTTATGGAAATACCCACAATTTTTGTTAAATATTAATCCAGGTAGTATTTATTTATTTTTGAAACTGAGATTCAGATAAAGTTTTTATACATTGTTGGAAAATATCTGGATAAGTGTGAAATATATTTAAATATATTGCAGACAAAAACTTTTCAGTCAAAAAATTTCTTGTACTGGCATTCATTTTGTAACTTAAATTTTTCAGCAAAAAATTTCCAAAGCCCACGTAAAACTAACATGGAGTTTTCCT